>JAUIMM010000932.1:2890000-3210000 GCA_031769625.1 Taudactylus pleione | reverse complement strand
GGGAAGGGGGGGTTAGATTTAGGCACATAGAGGGGGGATTAGGGTTAGGCACAGGAGGGGGGGAGGTTAGGGTTAGGCACCCTAAAGGAGGGTTAGGATTAGGGGGGAAAATAGGTTAGTTTATACTAGGGGTGAGCGGGTTCGGATTTCTGAAATCCGAGCCCCCCGAGCCCCCCCAATCCGAGTCCGATCCGAGTCAGACTCGACTTTTCCCGCCTGACTCGGATCTGAAATCGAGGCAAAACGTCATCATCCCGCCTTCCGAGTCTCGCGGGTTTTGGATCCTATATAAGGTACCCGCGTCGGCGCCATTTTCTCACTCGGCTGTGGACAGTGAAGAGGGAGGGTGGGAGTTAGGGCTGGCTGGGCTGTGTAGTGTAGTGTAGTGTAGTGCTGCTGTTGTCCACTACTTCAAAGTCCATAGGGGCTGGCTGTGTTGTACTGTGCTGCTGTTGTTAATAGGGGCTGTGTCCACTACTTCAAAGTCAATAGGGGCTGGCTGGACTGTGTTGTGCAGTCCGTTCTCCATAGGGGCTGTGTCCACTCCAAAGTCCTGTGCAGTGTCCCAGTCCTAAAGGGGTGCTGTAGTGTTGTCCAGGGGGTGCTCTGTCCATCAGGGGTGCTCCCCCCAAGTGCTAAAAAAATATATATTTTCTGTGTTTGTGAATTGTGTGCGCAGTAGCCGCACGTGCATCAACAAAGTAGTGCCAAGCGTGCGCCTGTGTCATAAGTAAAGGGCCGGCTGGCTTGACCGTTAAAGGGTGCTGTAACCCCCAAAGTACACTCCAGTCCAAACTAAAAAAAAAATTATTTTCTGTGTTTGTGAATTGTGTGCGCAGTAGCCGCACGTGCATCAACAAAGTAGTGCCAAGCGTGCGCCTGTGTCATAAGTAAAGGGCCGGCTGGCTTGACCTTTAAAGGGTGCTGTAACCCCCAAAGTACACTCCAAACCAAATAACAAAATATTTTTTCTGTGTTTGTGAATTGTGTGCGCAGTAGCCGCACGTGCATCAACAAAGTAGTGCCAAGCGTGCGCCTGTGTCATAAGTAAAGGGCCGGCTGGCTTGACCGTTAAAGGGTGCTGTAACCCCCAAAGTACACTCCAGTCCAAACTAAAAAAAAAATATTTTCTGTGTTTGTGAATTGTGTGCGCAGTAGCCGCACGTGCATCAACAAAGTAGTGCCAAGCGTGCGTCTGTGTCATAAGTAAAGGGCCGGCTGGCTTGACCGTTAAGGGTGCTGTAACCCCGAAAGTACACTCCAGTCCAAACCAAAAAAAAATTATTTTCTGTGTTTGTGAATTGTGTGCGCAGTAGCCACACGTGCATCAACAAAGTAGTGCCAAGCGTGCGCCTGTGTCATAAGTAAAGGGCCAGGCTGGCTTGACCGTTAAAGGGTGCTGTAACCCCCAAAGTACACTCCAAACAAAAAAAAATATATATTTTCTGTGTTTGTGACTTGTGTGCACTGTGGCTGCACGTGCATCAACAAAGGAGCAGCGCCAAGCGTGCGCCTGTGTCCCATAAGTAAAGAGCCGGCTGGCTCATTTCTTAAAGGGTGGTGTAACCCACAAAGTGCACTACTCTCCAGCAAAAATAAAAAAATATTTTCTTTGTTTGTGTGCGCTTTAGCCGCACGTATATATCAATATAACATAAATGGAGGACCAAACTTTCTCCGATAAAAATAAAATAGGGAAAGATCAAGAACCACTTCCTCCTAGTGCTGTTGCTGCTGCTGGGAGTTGTTCATCATCCCAGAGAGGAAGTAGGAACATCACTACTTTTACTAAACAATTGACCCTCCAACAGTCCCTAGCGATGAGGATGAAGTACGACAGCAGTCATCCTGAAGCAAAACGTATAACTGAGGCCTTGACTGCTATGTTGGTGTTAGACGTGCGTCCGGTATCCGCCATTAGTGCAGTGGGATTTAGACAATTGATGGAGGTAGTGTGTCCCCGGTTCCAAATCCCGTCTAGATTCCACCTGCATCCTCAAAGCTGCAGCGACAAGCGTGCGTCTGTCTGTTAAAGGGTGGTGACACCCTCAAAGTGTGCTACACAAACAATAAAAATATTGTTCTTTTTTTTTCGGTCTTTGTGAAATGTGTGGGCTGTAGCCGCACCTGCATCCTTAAAGCAGCAGCGACAAGCGTGCGTCTGTCTGTTAAAGGGTGGTGACACTCTCAAAGTGTGCTACACAAACAATAAAAATATTCTTCTTCTTTTTTCTGTCTTTGTGAATTGTGTGGGCTGTAGCCGCACTTGCATCCTCAAAGCAGCAGCGACAAGCGGGCGTCTGTCTGTTAAAGGATTACATCGGTGACAGCATCCAAGTAGGCATGTCAGGCAGTCCGTACCTGTACTGGCAGGAAAAAGAAGCAATTTGGAGGTCCCTGTACAAACTGGCTCTATTTTACCTGAGTTGCCCCCCCTCCAGTGTGTACTCCGAAAGAGTGTTTAGTGCAGCCGGGAATCTTGTCAGCGAAAGGCGTAGGAGGTTGCTTCCACAAAATGTGGAGAAGATGATGTTCATAAAATGAATTATCAACTCTTCCAGGGAGACCAGCCTCCAGAACGTACAGAGGGACCTGTGGTTCCAGCGGGGACGAATTAATACTCTGTGAGGATGAGGATGTACACACTGAAGAGGGTGAGGAATCGGTGGATGAGGATGACATCTTGCCTCCGTAGAGCCAGTTTGTGCAGGGACAGATTAATTGCCAGCTTGTTTTGTGGAGGCCCAAACGAACCAATCATTTCAGCCACAGTCGTGTGGCAGACCCTGGCACTGAAATGATTGGTTTGTTAAAGTGTGCATGTCCTGTTTATACAACATAAGGGTGGTTGGGAGGGCCCAAGGACAATTCCATCTTGCACCTCTTTTTTTTCTTTGCATTATGTACAGTTTGGGGCCTAGTTTTTCAAACTGCCATCCTGTCTGCCACTGCAGTTTCACGCCTAGATGGGTCACGTGTTTGTGCCGCCCACTCGTGTCGCTTAGCATAGTCATCCAGCTACCTCGGTGCAACCTTTTGAACATAAAAACACTATTGTGAGGTGTGAGGTGTTCAGAATAGACTGGAAATGAGTGGAAATTAAGGTTATTGAGGTTAATAATAGCATAGGAGCAGAAAAACCTACAAATTCTGTGATTTTAGCTGTTTTTATGCTTTTTTTTAAAAAAAATACAGATCCAAAACACAAAACCCAGAACCCAAAACACGGAAGGGTGGTTTTGGCAAAACCAATCCAGATCCAAAACACGAAGAAAGATCCAGATCCAAAACCAAAACACAAAACACGAAAAGTGGCCGGTGCACACCCCTAGTTTATACTAACCTGGGGACGATCAGGATTTCCTCCTCTGTTGGCCAGCCGCTGTCGGGATTTGAACCGCCGGTCAGGGATCCACCGGTAATTCATACTGTAGGTAAGTCCTGCAAATATTTAGACTGTGTAGTGCATGTTTGGTTAATTTTTGGGGCATGGGTCCCCTAGATTGCTTTGGTTTATCTGCTTCAGGGCACCGCATTATAACACAATTTTCCTTTATAACACATTTTAACGCTTCACTGTCTGTTTTTATATATGTATTTCACTTTTTTTTTTTTCCATTCCTTACATGCAGTTGCGGCTGCTCTTTAACTATTTCCTTTACACTCCACCTTTCTTATTAGAGCAGTGCCCTGGGGCGGCTTAGCTGGGCTAGTTTGGGGTGGTCCTGCGCTCTGGATTTGAACCCTAGTATGTTAGGGACCTACGCTACAGAGGTTACCCGGATGTGGTGGGTAGGCCCATAACCTTGGCCAAGATTATGCCAAAAACCTCTATTCAGTGCAAAAATGTATTTAATTATATATAATCAGATAATTTGGAGTTGTGCACTTGTATTTCTTCTTTTTGTGTATATATCAATGGTCTCCAGAGGTAGCACCTCCAATTATATATATACTGTATGTTCAGGGTGTGCAGTCTGAGGCCCATTTTCTATGCAATTCGTTCAGTGTATATGCACGACCATTATCTACAGATATATCTTTGCAGTGTGTACCCACCTTAAGCCTAGAGAGAGATAAAGTGGATGGAGATAAAGTACCAACCAATCAGCTCCTAACTGCCATGTCACAGGCTGTGTTTGAAAAGTGACAGTCAGGAGCTGATTGGTTGGTAGTTTATCTCTCCACTTTATCACTCTCTAAGGCTTAGTACATCTCCCCGTGTGTCTGCCTAACACCCCCCTGCTACCTTTCAGGTACGCCCACTAAAATCCACACTCCCTGCGCCCAAATCCGTGCTGCGTCTTTGCGCAGTAACAATCGGGACACAGTACGACTCAGATGCATGCTCAGTACTTATAACATCGGCCAACTACGTCTGCATCGGCATTGTATGTGGTTAGTGTGCGACTCGGAATCAGGTACGATATTCCTCGTTTCGGCGCAGCATTGAGATTAAAGGACCTTCTTTGTCCTGTTATTTGCACCACCGTTTCCTCAAACCATGGGCCGGATTCAGAGAGTTACAGAATAGCGTGGCTGCTACGTCTCTGCATCTCAAGTAAAAAGACCCCACTGCCAGCTTCTCTGATCCGGTGCTGCATCCGAGGACACAGCCATCGAATCAACTGTGTGACCATCGGACATCTGAGCAACTCTCACACAGCCAGGGCCAGGGAATCAAGGACGCAGCCACTGGCTTTGACACGCCTCCATTTTCTGCAATACTCCCCATCGCCACCCCCAGAAGCCAGAAGCATACCAATCATGCGGCAGCTTTTGGGGCACTGCGGCCGCCATCGCAGGACCTGATTTGTACATGCGCAGTGTGGCTCCTGCGCGTGAGTAGATTAAACAAAACACAGGAGAGTTACATAAATATCACATTCATGTGAACCTCTGAATTCCATTTGGGCAATAGTATAGACCAAACCTTTCTTACGCTTAATTAAGAGCATACTTGCCTACACTCCCGGATTGGCTGGGGGGGCTCCCGTAAATCGTGTGGGGCTCCTGGCCACCCGTAAAAGTGGACAAGTCTCTTGCGCTCCTCTCTAGCCAACCCGCACCCCCCCCACCTTCCCCTACCAGCCACTCGCAACCTCCACGGCCGCCCACTTACAGAGCACAAGTGGACAGACTTGGAGGGCACCAATGACACGATTGTCGCTGAATCGCATTGTCGTAAACCCGCCCCCGCTGTTACATGACTGGTTACTAGGCACAATATAGCGGGGGTGGGGCCGTGCTCATGCGATCGTGCCACCACGCCTCCTGCACAGGCCACCTTTGTGACCGCCAAGCCCCCTCTGTGCCGACCTGGCTCCCGAAGTTGGAGGCAGTAAAGTTGGCAAAGAAAGAGACTAATTTTGGGTGAGAATTTATATTTAAAAAAAATATATGAGTGTTTCAGGATGTGATCAAGCATAAAAATCAGATGCGACATGAGGGTTTGAATACAGAGGGGTCTATTTACTAAGCAGTGTTAGGAGACAGAGTGAAAAGTGATAAGATGCCAGCCAATCAGCTCCCAACTGTCATCTCTCAGGCTGTGTTTGAAAAATGACAGTTGGGAGCTGATTGGCTGGCACCTTATCACTTTTCACTCTGTCTCCTAACACTGCTTAGTAAATAGACCAGGTAGGCGAGTTCGGCCATTAATCCGGCCCTGTTAGAGATATGTGGCTGCAAATTTTGAATTAAAAATTGTGAATGAAATGGTGGCCCCTGCAATGAAATATTATTCCAACAGTACAATTTCTCGTTAAATGGTCCACTTCATATACGCGAGTTTTAATAGCACTAGTCCAGTGATACTAGGCAGTCTTATTAAACCGTAACACGGAAGGAGATTTATAAGGTTTGTATTTGTCTGATTTACAACATGTGTTTGTTCGTGTGAATGGAACCTATTGTAACTAGTGCTCCAGACTGTTGTGCGGTAGTCTGGGACAGTCATTTAGTTAATTGAACAAGCCCCGGCAGGGCATCCATGTAAAGTAAGCCCATATATCTCCCAACACACAAACAACACACTTCCCTCCTTCCCAACAATGACTTAATTTCCACGGCTTCCCAGCATGCCCCAAACCTCCGCTCACTGCGCACAATGTGGCTTTACTAAACAAGAGATTACAGTACAATGTAACAGGCATTTGCTTAAAGTCTCTCCTATCTGGGCTTATCTTATCTCTCTGTTGCTGACATGTCACAGTCCTAAATAGCTAAACAGTGACAAATTACCAGCAATTACATGTCTCAATACAACTGCTGAGTGCTGTTTTGTCTTACACACAGGGGCCATGCCAAGCTCTGTATCACAAAGTGCAGTTATTTAAGAAAACAAAATATGCCTGGAATGAACACAACTCTTAAGCCAGCTGAAGAGAGATAGATCGGGGAGACGAAAGTGAATTTGTGCCACAATGACTGGTGATGCCGCCGACACCTTTTCTATTTCGCGGCAATGATTAAATGTCCTTCATTAGGCCGCATAAGATTAACATTGTGGTGCCTTTAGCTGTGGCAGTGAACAAGGGCGCCCCCTACTGAGTAGTATTGTCATTCATTTTTTTTTGTTGTTGTTTAATTAATTCCTCCTGGCTTCTACTTTAATTACTCACGGTAATCAACATTTTAAGGATTATTTGACACGTCTAGCTAGAGAAAGAGTGGGGAAAAGCTGTCATGTCCACTGTCTGTAGTTGGAATTCTGGGCATGATTCGGGGGTAGACATTAATGTAGTAGCAGCTGAATCTTTATGCTAATGCCGTGGCCGATAGGTGTCCTAGTTAGATGTCCACCTGCAGCAGCACGAGTCAGCTGATGAGCGCACAAAGGCGTTGCATCATTCAGATATCAGCCGGACCATCGGACATTTAGTCAACCCTATTCATGCCCACCGTTGACAGCCTCCCCGCCCAGGAGCGCCTAAAATAATTGCATGGATCTCCATGCAATTCCGATTCGCTCCCCTGGCAGTATCCATTGAGAACACATGCGTGTCTCAGACACGTGCAGAATTAAAACATCAGATGCCACCTCTGAATCAGGTCCCCTGTCTCAGCACTTGGTTTTGTATATCCAAAGAGCAAAGCGTTAACTTAAAGGGTTTTCACAACAATTCATTGCCTGAAGTAAGTATAGTAATGGCCATTGAATGGTTCACCATCGATGGTCTCTATTGGTGGTGCCAGGGGTGGTTTACTTTGATGGCAGGAAACCATTGATCGTTTACTCCATCGATGGCCATCGCTTCCTCTCACACACACACAGAGTGCCAGGCAGCGGCTATGACTGAGTGGAAGTTGGGATATAGCGTGCGGTGGGCCAATCAGGGAAGGAGGGTGTGGCTATGGGACATGCATCAGGGGCAGAGCTACAGTATGTCATGTGCCCCCTGCCGCGGGAAAAAAAAAATAAACATCGCCACACTTTCTGCCATCAACGAAAAACCATGGGTCCTCTACCATGAAATGAAAAACCATCGACCATCGGTGGCAAACCATTGATGATCGATAGCCTTCCCTAAGTAAGTGAGACTGCAGTTAAGTTGCTTACTCACATATGCTTGCATGTTGATAAACTGAAACTGTAGACTTCTGATATGTGATTCCCTTGCAAGAATTCTGACCCGGGAACGGCACTAAAGTATATGGCCAAGTTGCCAAGGAGGCATGGCGGTGGCATGAGGATCAGCTTGGCATGCCTAGTACTCGTAGCCACCTCCCTTTCAAATACCCGCTCATGGTATGAGGAGCAGTATTGGGAGTTCCTGGGCGGAGACTGGGAGGTTGCTATTTAGACGCGTGGAGATGCTCTGTCTTTTGGACGTGCTATGGGTGTGTCGTGTCGTGAAAGCAGGATTTCAGCATATAAAGATGCAAAAAATGGGCAGCCCAGTCCTTGCACATTCAGATGCGCACTTGTACACCGGGGGAAGGGCTTTTACTAGCATTAGCCTAAAGTCGCAGACGTGACTATGGCAAAAAATGTGTGAAACTCAGAATCAGCCCCTAAAACTTTTACAAATAAAACAATTCACGTCTTCCCAGACATACTTCATAACTCGCACTAGCGACATCCATAGAGATGAAATCATCTGTCTACGAGAAGATATGATCATGTTTGATAAAATGACTGTAGTACAGGCATTCACCACTTACCTGGCGCGGTCGCATGGGTTAAGAGCGCAGCCAGCTGGGCTTCAGTTGGCACGGTCGCATCCCTTGCGCCTGTGCCATTCCACTGCTTGCCCAGTCTGTTAAGGAGGAACTCTGTCCTGCACAGGTTCAGAATGGATCTCCTCCTCCTGCTCTGCCCCCCCAGGGAGTGATGTCGCAGTCTGCGGCTGTAGACATCACTCCCGAAATCGCAGCCTAGAATGCTGTGCGAACGTCACTCTGGTGCGCATGCGTCGTATAGCAAAAGTGCAAGGAGGGAACACATAGTATCCAACATTATAGCCAACAAAAAGGATATTAAAAACATACAACTATATATAAAGTGACACATTGGGGGGTGGTACCAATATAGTGCAAGCCCATTGAGACTGGGGGTGGGGCTTGGGTGCTCTTACCTTAGGGGGCTGAGAAATATATACTGTGGGGATATTTTACCATGGGAACAGCGGGTGGGAAGTGATTCCACAATGGAGGTCTATGGAAATAGGTATAATGGTATGTATATATATATATATATATATATTTATTTTTTATTTTATTTTTTTAAATAAAATATTTAAATATATTTTTAAAAAGACATCTAAACTGAATTAAAAGTACAAAATAAAAAATCTGAATGGTCTTTGGCGAAAAAAAAAAATCAGTTAAGTAGTTAAGGAATAAATGGGCCATTAACATTCTCTGCCCAAAATCTGTTTTTATCCTCTCCTCCCTGGACTGGTTCTATGTGGAATTTCTGGCCTTGTGCTGGCTATTAAGCTTGTCAATGCTTTTACAAGGTTTGTACTGTAATATCCAAATCCAACAAATCATTGTATACAAAGCAAACAAAACACATAATGACTTCATGTAAAATCTTATTTTCCGCAAGCAACACGCACAAAGCTGCCGTTGCGGTGAGGTTAATCCCTGGTTTTGCATACCTGAGTCATTTTGTGATGAGCAACACAACACTACGCGTTTTCCTCTGGCGTCAGGCAGCTGCTTCACTTTATCCGGCACCGTGTGCCAATTCCCGGCCTCAAAAGCTTTATTATTTCTATAAATAAAATATATATCATTTCACAAGCTGAGAATTTCACAGTACAATATTTTGTACTAAAAATGTGATACATGTGACCACTTAAAAAGCAGTGAAATGTAAATAATAGATCACAAATCCCCAAGACAGTGTATACAGATGGAGCCCCTTAGTTTAGTACAAATGGCGCAATTAAGTGTCTGTCACGTGTTGCGCAATTTCGCCTAGCTGCCGGTCACTTTCAGCGACATGTAATAGCTTTTCCAGGTTTAGGGCTTATTTTCACATTGTTTTATCTGGTTCTTCTATCTGGTGTAAGTGAAAACTCAGGAATATGAATAAACATTATAGACATGTATGTAGTTTCTCAGATCTAAGACTGGGTACACACCTAAACCACCGGCAATCATGCCAATGTTCAGGGTGATTTGCCTTCAACCTGGACATCGCATGATTGCCGGTACACACTGCACCATTTAATGAACGACGGAACGATTACTTGTTCCGTCCTTCATTAATATGTATGGTGCCGCATGCCATATCGTATGATTGACTGTGCAGTACAGCCAATCACACGATAACGCATGCGACCAGCGGGAGCGCGCAATTGTGCATACACACTAGGCAATATACATGATTTATCGTGCCGATATCATCATGGTGTGTATGCACCCTTAGGATCATTTGACCGGCTGAGTAAACAACATGACTGCTCCAACTTATTTTTTAAAAATATGATTAGAGATTCTCTGTGCAGAATAATTTATGTCTATGGGCAGTGCTTAAAGTGGTCCTGGACGCATGGAGGCACTCACCCCCCCCAGTGGAGGTTTGGGGCAGGCACGGCCAGGACACTTGCCTGCAGACTCTGGCAGCTGCTACTGCCACAGCGCAGTGTCCATAATGGGAGCTCAGCAGTAAACAGTGAGTGGGCAGAGGCGGAAAACAGCCGGCGGTGGTTTGCGGGGTGGGACAGCGGGCCGGTGGCTAGTGGTTAACGCTGGGGCAGCGTGCACCAGGATGTGGCCTGCCAGCCTGAGCCAGAAAAAGCGGGTCCACCGCCCGTGGCTTGTTGTCGGGCGACTCTACATGCTGCGCATAAGTAAAGTTAGGCTGGAACTGGGTGAGGGGCGGGGTGCTGTGGTGCTCACAGCTGGGACAGGTGTGCTCTGCTGGGATAGGGGTGCTGTTATCTGTGCTGTGCTAGGAGTGGGGAGCTGGATGCTGTGATCTGTGCTGGGAGAGAGGTGCTGTAATCTGTGCTGTGCTAGGGAAGGGGTGCTGGATGCTGTGATCTGTGCTGGGAGAGGGGTGCTGTGCTGGGAGAGGGGTGCTGTGATCTGTGCTGTGCTGGGAGAGAGGTGCTGGATGCTGTGATCTGTGCTGGGAGAGAGGTGCTGGATGCTGTGATCTGTGCTGGGAGAGGGGTGCTGTGATCTGTGCTGTGCTGGGAGAGAGGTGCTGGATGCTGTGAACTGTGCTGTGCTAGGAGACTGGTGCTGGATGCTGTGATCTGTGCTGGGAGAGGGGTGCTAGGAGAGGGGTGCTGTGATCTGTGCTGTGCTAGGAGAGGGGTGCTGGATGCTGTGATCTGTGCTAGGAGAGGGGTGCTGGATGCAGTGATCTATGCTGGGAGAGGGGTGCTGTGATCTGTGCTGTGCTAGGAGAGGGGTGCTGGATGCTGTGATCTGTGCTGTGCTGTGCTGGGAGAGGGGTGCTGTGATCTGTGCTGGGATAGGGGTGCTGTTATCTGTGCTGTGCTAGGAGAGGGGTGCTGGATGCAGTGATCTATGCTGGGAGAGGGGTGCTGTGATCTGTGCTGTGCTAGGAGAGGGGTGCTGGATGCTGTGAGCCTGTGATCTGTGCTGTGCTGGGAGAGGGGTGCTGTGATCTGTGCTGTGCTAGGAGAGGGGTGCTGGATGTTGTGATCTGTGCTGTGCTAGGGAAGGGGTGCTGGATGCTGTGATCTGTGCTGGGAGAGGGAAGGGGTGCTGGATGCTGTGATCTGTGCTGGGAGAGGGGTGCTGGATGCTGTGATCTGTGCTGTGCTAGGGAAGGGGTGCTGGATGCTGTGATCTGTGCTGGGAGAGAGAAGGGGTGCTGGATGCTGTGATCTGTGCTGGGAGAGGGGTGCTGGATGCTATGATCTGTGCTTTGCTAGGAGAGGGGTGCTGTGATCTGTGCTGTGCTAGGAGAGAGGTGCTGGATGCTGTGATCTGTGCTGGGAGAGGGGTGCTGGATGCTGTGATCTGTGCTGTGCTAGGAGAGGGGTGCTGGATGCTGTGATCTGTGCTGTGCTAGGAGAGAGGTGCTGGATGCTGTGATCTGTGCTGTGGTAGGGAAGGGTGCTGGATGCTGTGATCTGTGCTGTGCTAGGGAAGGGGTGCTGGATGCTGTGATCTGTGCTGGGAGAGGGGTGCTGGGTGCTGTAATCTGTGCTGGGAGAGTGGTGCTGGGTGCTGTGATCTGTGCTGTGCTAGGAGAGGGTCGCTGGATGCTGTGATCTGTGCTGGGAGAGGGGTGCTGTGATCTGTGCTGTGCCAGGAGAGGGGCGCTGGATGCTGTGATCTGTGCTAGGAGAGGGGCGCTGGAGGCTGTGATCTGTGCTAGGAGAGGGGTGCTGGATGCAGTGATCTGTGCTGGGAGAGGGGTGCTGTGATCTGTGCTGTGCTGGGAGAGGGGTGCTGGATGTTGTGATCTGTGCTGTGCTAGGGAAGGGGTGCTGGATGCTGTGATCTGTGCTGTGCTAGGGAAGGGGTGCTGGATGCTGTGATCTGTGCTGGGAGAGGGAAGGGGTGCTGGATGCTGTGATCTGTGCTGGGAGAGGGGTGCTGGATGCTGTGATCTGTGCTGTGCTAGGAGAGGGGTGCTGGATGTTGTGATCTGTGCTGTGCTAGGAGAGGGGTGCTGTGATCTGTGCTGTGCTAGGGAAGGGGTGCTGGATGCTGTGATCTGTGCTGTGCTAGGAGAGGGGTGCTGGATGCTGTGATCTGTGCTGGGAGAGGGAAGGGGTGCTGGATGCTGTGATCTGTGCTGTGGTAAGGAAGGGGTGCTGGATGCTGTGATCTGTGCTGTGGTAGGGAAGGGGTGCTGGATGCTGTGATCTGTGCTGTGCTAGGGAAGGGGTGCTGGATGCTGTGATCTGTGCTGGGAGAGGGGTGCTGGGTGCTGTGATCTGTGCTGGGAGAGGGGTGCTGGATGCTGTGATCTGTGCTGGGAGAGGGGTGCTGGATGCTGTGATCTGTGCTGTGCTAGGGAAGGGGTGCTGGATGCTGTGATCTGTGCTGGGAGAGGGGTGCTGTGCTGGGTGATGAGTGCTGTGATCAGTGCTGAGAGCACAGCACAATGGGGGAAGGGGCCACAGTACAATGAACCCATGCCCCTTCCATGGGGCCACACCCCTTTTCAGGATCCCATGGGCGGGGGCACCACCCAAAATCTTGCCTAGGGCACTAATTTGGCCAGGGCCGGCTCTGGTCGCACAATAGTATCCCCAATTCAAATTACGCCACACAATAGCACAATCTAATCACATTACACCGCATATAGTGCCCCTGATTCACATTACACCACATAGTAGTGTCCCTTATTCATGTTACAACACACAGTAGTACCCTTTTTACACAATGTCCACATTAGTGCTTCTTATACACAATGCCCACAGTAGTGCCCCTAATACACATAATTCCCACAGTAGTAGTGCCCCTTATACAATGCCCACAGCAGTAGTGTCCATTACACATAATGCCCACTGTAGTGGTACCCCTTATGCAATGCTCCCAGTAGTGGTGCCCCTTATGCAGTGCCCCCATTAGTAGTGTGCCTTATGCAGTGCCCCCAGTTGTAGTTCCCCTTATGCAGTGCCCCCAGTAGTAGTGCTCCTTATGCAGTGCCCCCTATGCAATGCCCCCATTAGTAATGCCCCCAGTAGTAGTGTCCCCAGTACTGATGCCCCCAGTTGTAGTGCCCCCATTAGTAGTGCCCTTAGTCATAATGCCCCTATTAGTTGTGGCTCAGTAGTGGTGCCCCTTACACAAAAAGAATGCACAATACTTACCTTAATGACGTCTCTCCCTGCAACCACTGCAGGAGCCAGAAGGTGGAGCTCAGGAGTGAACTCCAGCCTCCGGCTGCCGCTGTAAGGAAGACGCCGGGCGCCCGCTGGTAAAAAAATCTCAGCAGGAGCCCGCAATGGAGTAGACAGCAGCAGCGCCTTTCCAGCCCGGTGCCTCCCTGTGGTGCAAAGCTGGCTGAGTGCATTGCTCCACTGCCTCTAGCTGGGTAAGGTGGGCTGGAGGAGGTGGAACTCGTTCCGCCTCCAAATGGAACTGATGGGATCTATTTTTCTTTTAAAGTAGTCTTTCAACTCGGCCCCCGGGATGGTTACTGGAACTTGAAGCCTGGACTTGGGCTTCCAGACATAAACTCCCAAAACAGAAACCAAAATAAAAGTTTGTTGACATTTTTATTTTATTTTTTTTTGCATAAAAAAAAAAATAATTCTAATAATAATAATAATAGAACAATCAATTAAAAATTGGAATAAAAGCTTTTAAAATACTTAAATTGCTTTTTTCCTATTGGTACCCATGGCTGACGCCATCCTAAGGACAGCCATCCATGACACACAGGTTTTTCCATGATTTGCATGGAGGAATTATCGCAGGAGTCACCTGGTTACCGTCTGAAATAGCCAGAGCTACAGTTATCACCAAGAGGGGGACTTTGATAAATAGGCAGAAGTTCTAAATCGTGCGAAAAACTTTCTGATGTCACAGGATCTAGGGCTTATTGGCACTGATAAATAAAATATATTTTATAAAAAGGCCAATTTCACCTTTAAAATAATAACAAACACCCAGCACCAATAACTTACCAAGCATAGGGCCCCATTTATGAACAAAGCTTAATACCAGCGGAATATTTTGTTTAGTATCACAATGATACAAAGAGAATGCCACTGGTATTCATCAATACTTACCTCTCCGGCGAGGTCTAGCGAAGTCCTCCTCGTTGGCGAGGACCTCCGCTCAGCTGCCAGCGACAGGCTTCTGTGCAATGGTCCATATGCACATGTACATGGCACTTTAACCTTGCGGGGAACCGGCAGTGCCTGGAAGACTTCTCTGAAGCCAGAAAGGCAGCGCTGAGTCTCCTTTGCCAGCAACGAGGACCGCATTGCTCTCGCCATCTTTAGATGGTGACAGCAATGCTGTGACAAGTAGCGGTAATCTTAGATTACCGCTGTTTGTTGAATAAAGAAAGGATGACATAACACCTTTAGTGAGCTAAAGGGGTTATGCATAGAGGATAAATTTGACCCTCAGTGTTTACAGGGTCTATTTACTAAGCAGTGTTAGGAGACAGAGTGAAAAGTGATAAGGTACCAGCCAATCAGCTCCCAACTGCCATCTCCCAGGTTGTGTTTGAAAAATGACAGTTAGGAGCTGATTGGCTGGCACCTTATCACTTTCCACTCTGGGGTCTTACTAAGCAGTGTTAGGAGAAGTGAAAAGTGAAGAGTGTAAAGTGATAAGGTACCAGCCAATCAGCTCCTAACTGCCATCTCACAGGCTGTGCTTGAAAAATGACAGTTAGGAGCTGATTGGCTGGCACCTTATCACTTTTCACTACTTCTAACACTGCTTAGTAAATAGACCCCTCTGTCTCCTAACACTACTTAGTAAATAGACCCCTAAATCCCCCAGTGACATTGGAAAATGATGCAGCTGCCTATGCCATAGACTAAGGACATATTTCCTCTTGACATGAATTCACCTCTCAACCTAAGCACCTGTTACTGCCGAACCCCTGATACTGACCTGTGATCTCAGTAGTGTGTGCATTACTTTAAAGAGCAGGAGAATTGCTTTTGCCATAAACATTATGCATAGCCACTGTCTGATCTCCAGGCCCCGGTAATGATGAGGGGAGCAGTACAAAACATAACACAGACAATTGGCACATAGCATACCCTGCACTGCGCTGGGAAATACACTGCCTTATAAGGAGTACAGTGCAAGTCTGTAATACAGTTGTATATGAGCTGGTAAACTTCTTACAGACCTGCACAATTCTGTGCAGCCCAGCTGTACTCGCTGGAAGTTCCAGTTCTGCGTACACGGGGCATTGATTCAGAGATAGGCGCAATTCCCGTAGTTACGCAATTGAGCGATTATCGGTAATCTGCGCATGCGTCTGAGTCGCACTGCTCATGCATTGTTTCCTTAACGATGTTGCTTGCGGTAAGGATTTATTTGCAAAGTGATTGACGGGCAAGGACCGCTTGTGGGCAGCGACAGGGAGGTGGAGACTCAAATGCAGATGTTTTGCCACCGTTTTCAGTGCGCGTCTCTGCCTGCGGCTGCGTACGCAGTGAAAATGGCTCCAGCATCTTAGTTCCCATGGACATTCTGTGGATCCCAGGGCGTATCTGTAATGGGTGCGGGGAACACAGGCTCCTGGGTCCAGGGGAGCCCGCACCACACACCCTCACCCATAATATTACTTAGCTCTCCGGAGTCCCACTTCGGCGCGGGCGTCCGGCGCTGTAAAACAACTGGAAAATGGCCACCGCAGCCATTTTCCCGGTGACCTGTGCAGACACTATAGACTCTAGTGCCCAGAGTCTATAACTCCAGCGCTGTCCGCGCACAGCTCAGTGCGCTGCCGGCCGCCAGGCAGAGAGGAGGGGGCCCGTGTAGGAGACTGCACACTGTACCCGGAGGAAACCCACGCAATCATGGGAGAATGTACATGTGCTTCACAGTTATGGCTAGGCTTACCATATCATCCCTTTAAACCGGGACACTCGTGAAATACACAGGTTCTGTGGCTGGCTGACTTCAAGCCTGGATTTCACCTGGTTATAATCAGCCACAGAACCTGTGTAATCCATGAGTGTCCCGGTTTAAAGGGATAGTATGGTAAGTCTAGTTATAGCCATGGTGGGAATTGAGCACAGGACCTCAGTGCTAAGAGGCAGTAATGCTAACCATTACACTCGGGTTACCATACTATCCCTTTAAACCGGGACACTTATGAATCACACATGTTCTGTGGCTTCTTCCCGGTTTAAAGGGGTAGTATGGTAAGTCTAATTACACTAACCATGCTGCCCAAAGTAAAACAACTGCAAAGTATTTTTCTTAATTACACATAAAAAACACTTTAATTGATTACGTACAGTATATTAATTCATCAATGTGTTAATATTTGACACCTTTAGAGCTGTGTGTGACTATTCTAGCTTTGCTCACTTTCCTTTGCAATATTGCTCAAATTAAATCAGGGTGATCATTAGAGAGCTGCAGTCCTCAAATTATATGTATTTGTGTTGTGCATCCCCAACATATTTCTATTTTTGTTTTCAAGCCACTCCATTGTAGCTTTTGCTGTATGCTTCAGGCCAATGGTTATCAACTGCAATCTTCTAGTTCCCCACAACAGGCCATGTTTTCAGGATTTCTGTCTGTTGAAACAAATGGGATAATTGCTGACCAGCAAATTAAAATAACTCACCTGTGTATGACTAAAGACATCCAGAAAACATGGCCTGGTTGGTGCTTGAGGCTTGGAGTTAAAAACCAATGCTTTGGACCATTGTCCAGCCAAAATATTCATATTTGCAATTGGCCTCTTATTAGCTTCTGTAAACAAGTTCCCCTTTCAAATGGATGCTTAGTTTTGGGGAAAAACAAATTCACAATTGGGCCATATTCAGTCTTTTACTTTGTTCTGGACTTGACAGTGATCCAAGTGGAGTGGCGTACAAAAACTTCTCAAAACTTTTCTTTCATTTTTGCTTTTCATTAACCTTTTTTTCAGATTTGCTTTCAGTGTTCTTCATGATGAAGCTCTTATATGGAAATGCACTAACCTAGTGGTTCTCATACTCGGTCCTCAGGACCCCACACAGGTCACGTTTTCTAGGTCACCCAGCAGGAGCACAGGTGTATTCATTAACTGACACATTTTAAAAGATCCACAGATGGAGCTAATTGTTTCACTAGTGATTCTGTGAGGAGAGCTGGAAAACATGCACTGTTTGGGGTCCTGAGGACCGAGTTTGAGAACCTGTGCACTAACCAACTGTGGGATCGTTAACAGTCAGGTATATTTATTCTTAAATCTATTGAAACGCTGTTTTCACAACCTCTGTAGACAATTTATTGCACTAGGCTGTAGCAAATGGGTGATGCAATCAATTATCGTTTAACGGAAAAAAAAGCTTTAAATATTGTTTGAAATTGCAGAATATTTTGTGTTGACTGGTGGTAAAAATACTTCAATAAATCCATTTTGATAATAAGCAAGACAATGTGAAAGAAGAGGATACTGTCTATAGCTACAGCATATTACATAATTACAGTCCAGACTACTCAGTCCTGGTTAGGGTTAAAAGCTTTATGAATTCCTCAGTTAATCCTGCTGCATCTATAAGGAAAGGATTAGGACCAACACCAATAAGTATGCAGTATAAGCACTTTCCAGATTACTGCACTGTTGGTGCAGACTAGCCCATCAAACAGTCAAGAAGTAAAGGGGGCTTACAGGTTCTGATAGCCATTTAATTGAGAGCGTGACCTTTAAACGGAACGGAACCCTTAAACATATATGTAGTTTATTTAAATTCTTTTAAGCTCAGTTAAGTAACTTACTGCTTCCTTTTTTTAACGTGTTTCAGAACATATTCACTAACAAATCGTCTTTAAATTGCCTATACATGTAACTACAGCAAACACATTGCTGGTTACATTTTAACAATCCACATTTTCCTATAATGTATTTCATGGTGGCGCATTAATCCAACATGTTGCCTACATAAACAATGAAACACTGTAGCTAATAATTGTTTAAAGGACCTGTAAGCCCTCGAAAAATATTTTTCCACCTACCCTTGTTTCCTTGTTCTCATGATTATACAGTCAGTACCCCTTTACACACATTATGCAGGGCTTTAGTTGGAAGCCCTGCTGGAGTTATATTCTTATCCTACAGCTGGTGAAGTTGTAATGCTCGCTGTATTGCAGGACTTTATACATAAGGGAGGTGACAGCTCTATGCATTTAGAATCAGGCTGAGGGGTCTATTTACTAAGCTGTGTTAGGAGACAGAGTGAAAAGTGATAAGGTGCCAGCCAATCAGCTCCCAACTGTCATCTCACAGGCTGTGTTTGAAAAATGACAGTTGGGAGCTGATTGGCTGGTACCTTATCACTTTCTTATCACTTTTCACTCTGTTTCCTAACACTGCTTAGTAAATAGACACCTGAGTCTCGATTACGTTTCATATAACTCCTGAAATTTGGAGGAAATAACATAAGTTTTCATTAGGGATATATTTATCAATTATATCGGGTTTTAGACCGGACAATTGTAATCAATTTCTTATCGCCGATATTCACGGCAATAATAAATTATATATCGCTCAAATGTAGTTCTCCAGTGAAGTTTTGGGAAATGGAGCCCGTAGGCTACAAAGGGCTAACCCCATCTTCTGGAGCTTAGTAATCTGACTGCTTCGCAGCCCTTATAGAGATCTATGGGGTCTGGGGATGCTATCGGAAATGGAGGCACTGTAACGGGGCATGCTGGGATGTGTATTTCCAACTGTCATATAAGATAATACAACATATGTTATTACTGTACTAACTGAAGTACCTGGCATAGCCTGGGTTTAAATTTTCAAGTTATTAAGTTTTATTATGTGATGTCATCCAAATCCATCCAGTGGAAGGCAAAGCACAGGCTCCCTGGGTCAAAGTTCTGCCCGGTACATTCCGCCGATTGGTTCGCCCCAGACCAATTGCCACCCCTCTGTGAAGTTTTCATACAAATCCATCCAGAACAGGCTCCCCGGCAGTGTCGTTACAAGGGGGGTGCGGGCTGCACACGGGTGTCACCTGCCAAGGGGTGATACCAAGATGCTGGCTACCCCTCAGTGACAGGAGCCGGGTACTGCACTGTAGTATTAAGTGCAGCACTCGGCTCCTGTCACAATGAGGGAGCCGGTACTCCGCACCTCCAGCACCCCCCACCACCCCAGTGATGATAACAACGGGGACGGAGTTCGGGCCTCAAGACCAAGCCCTCTGGCCACAAGGCCACACCCCCTGCCCATGAGGCCACACTTCCTTTTCCCCGGCATGCAGCCGCATCGGGTGTCACAGCGTGGAGGGACGCTACTGCTCCCCGAGTCAACGTTTTGCCCAGCAATGGGAGGTCCGACCGGGACCTCAACTCCCTAGTACAGGGCTGGCCAACCTGTGGCTCTCCAGCTGTTGTAAAACTACAATTTCCAGCATACCTTCCCACCGATTAGATACCAAAGCATGCTGGTACTTGTAGTTTCACAACAGCTGGAGAGTCACAGGTTGGCCAGGCCTGCCCTAGTATGTCTTCTGGGATCCAATGTTACCACTCTGTGTTACCACTCTAATTTATGTGATGTCGTCTAAATCCATCCAGTGGAAGGCCCAGAGCAGGCTCAAAATGCTTGGGTCAACGTGCTACCCAGCATACACCAACAGGAGGTCCGACCATGACCATAACCCCCTGAAACTGGCCAGGATCCAACTGGACCACCTCACGTTGGTTTCATTTCAATCCTTGCAGGGGTGTCCAAATGCATAACCGGACAAACAGACAAACAAACAGACCAATGAATTTTATATATAAGATCATTGGTTCTGCGGTATACACACAGTGAAGCAGACATTTTTGTAGCTGAATCAATAATTAATTAATTCCCCAGAAGTCACTGCCACCACTGAGGTAAGGGGTGATGTGCAGCAAAATATGTATCGGGGCCCTCATTTGGTTCTCAAACTCGATTGTTGTTGTTTTTTTTTAGGCTCCTTGATTGTTATATACAGTTTATATACATATATATTAGATTGGGAATAACCTTTTTTTTGTATCCCCAGACAATAACACACAGACAGTTGGGTTCACAGCTTATAGAAAGTTTGAGCACCACTGGTGTGGAAGATGGGTATCTCAGAAAGGAATCGGTATGAATTACCGCCGGACGCAAATCCTGAAAGCGGCTGGCCGACATAGCTGAAAATCCCGATCGTCCCAAGGTAAGTATTAACTAACCTAAGCTCCCCCCCTAACCCTCCTTAGGGGTGCCTAACTCTAACCTTCCCCCCCAGTGCCTAACCCTAATCCCCCCTCTAAGTGCCTAAACCTAACCCCCCCTTCCTCGCCGCCTAAACCTAAGTCCCCCGGCGGCAGGGGCTGGCTGGCAACTTTCAGCCTGGGGGGCAAACAAGGGCAAGTGGCCCAGCTTTTCTACCAGCGAATGCAATTTTAAAATGGGCGTGACAATAAGTTTGGGGGTGTGGTTTGCATAATGTGGCGCTGCAGAGCAGAAAATATTTTATTTTTTTGTTTTTTGCAGGGGTCCTATCCTATATGTGATAGCTATCTATGGGATGGGATGAAATATATTGCAGCTGTCCCGTATGTTCGTTACTTATGTATCATGCACATTGACATTTATGTAGGGGGCAAATGTAGTAATTATTTAGGTGACATGCACATGTGCAAGTACAACCTACATAAATATCAATGTGCATGATATATAAGTAACAAAAACATAAGACACCTACACTATATATCATTCCATCGCCTAAATAATTACATATAGTATAGGAGGACCCCTGCAATATATAATAGTGAAGTGTCCTATGTGTCTGTTACTAATATAAAATATGCTGGCAGTGGCACTTACGTTGCACTTGCGTGTGTAGTAATTGTTTAGGTGACATTCACATGTACATGTCACCTAAATAAATACATGTGCAAGTGCAACATAAATGCATGATATTTTATATAATTAGTAAACATATAGGACCCCAGCAGTATTTATAATACATACAGTATGCACAGGGCTGGCAACAGAAACCTTGGGGCCCGGTACACTAATATCTCTGGGGCCCCCAACCCTCCCCCCCCCCCTTCCTCAGGATCCCGGCGGTCAGAATCCCGGCGCCGGCATCCTGACAGGGTTAGTATATCGATACCCGTCGGTCGGTATCCTAACCCTCCCCCTTCTCCTTCCTCCCTGATGCCTAAACCTTACCCCCCCAAGTGGTGCCTAACCCCCCACCGTGGTTTCTAAAACTAACCCTCCCTGCCCGCGACTTACAACTAAGGCGCCCTGCTATACCTACAGGATTCCAGCGTCGGTATCTAAACTAGCGTCAGAATTTTGACGCCTATGTTTAGTTCCAGGTCGGGATTTCGACACTGGGATTTATCAGCTGGCATCTCGTCTGCTGGCAAACTGACTGTATCCTCTCTATCTAGCTCATGTATAAGTTAGTGTAAAAAAAAAAAATACACTGTATATACATACATATATATGTATATATATATATTCATATATACTTACACACACACAGCAAGAATGGCGGCACTCAGTGTTTACAGAAATACTCTAATATATATATATATATATATATATATATATATATATACACACACACACATACATATGTATATATACACATAATAAATAATATATATATACACATATATATGTATACACACAATAAATAATATACACACACACACGATAAAAAATTACAATGACAATTACTTACCTGACCTGGGAGAGTTTACCACTTAAAGAAGAGGACTTGGAGTGTGTGGGTGGGGGAGATCGGGGGAGGGGGGTATGCAGCCCATTGCCATTATATAAAATATATGTGTGACAGTGACACACTCAAGTGCCACTGCCCCCCTTACGGTTGATGCTAGATCCCCTGCCCTTACCTGTTTGCCGCGCATGGACGCCCTGTAGCTGCTGCTGGAGTCCACCGGACATGGATGGGGGCGGAGCCATGAGTTGTGGCTCACAAGCTCCGCAAAGGCCCATGGGGAGAGCTGCTGCTGGTGGGCATGCGCAGCAGCCCTCCCGCGGCCATTTTAGTATAGGGAAGCATGGAGCCAGGACTCTGATGCCCGATCAGAGCTCCGCTCGGGTAGCTGCGGCCGGGTAGGTAGTGTGGGCGGCCTGGCATAGGGGGACATGATGGGACCGGCCCAGCGCCGGTGGCCCAATCTTCTCTCAAGCTGCGCAGGGAGCAGGAGCATCCACTGCCTGCCTGCTGGAGCCTGGCGGCCCGGGAATATTAAAATTGTACCGGCCTGGGGGGCAGATGGCACCCTGCCCCCCGGCCCAGCCCGCCACTGCCCGGCGGGGTGCCCAACCCTAAGTGTCCCCCTGGGGGTGCCCAACCCTAACCCTCCCTTCCCCTAGCCTAACCTTCCCCCCAGTGCCTAAACCTAACCCCCCCTTCCCCGCCGCCTAAACCTAAGTCCCCCGGCGGGGTGCCTAACCCTAAGTCCCCCCTGGGAGCCCTAAACCTAACCCTTCACCCCCGCGGCTGTCCGCAGCGGCGCCCGGCATCACTTCGATCGGGATGCCGGGCGCCGGTCTCCCGGCGTCGTTAAAATGACAGGTGTCTAGATTTAGACGCCTGTCATTTAGCCCTCGCCGGGATAAAGCAGTCGGGAAGCCGGTGGTCGGGATTACGTCTGCATACCCTCAGAAAAGTCCTGTTGTCTGCGGGACATACAGATTGTCCTATCACAAAGCTGTGAAAATGTATCAACTGGGTGGAGCTTCATTACATCAGGGATTGATTGGACGAATCAGGCTGGTGGCGAAGGAGCAAAGGCGGGGCTTATTTTGTCCTGAAATTTTATTGTCACTTACAAGATGTAATAGTTTTTGCTCGTGGAAGGAAAGGATTATTATAATGCATTTGCAGTGTTTTGTGATGAGACTGCCAGGAATACATTTCATTTGATGTGTTTTAAGACCATGAATAACCAACTGTGAGCTCAGTTTTTCTGCATGTAGTGGGAATATATATTTTATTTAATAGACTTAAAGACAGGCTTTAAGCTCGTAGGTTCCGGAGACAGTAACAAAAGATCAGTTGTCTTCAAAGACTTCTAGAACCAAGAAAAATATTGACGTGATGGACTTGGCATGTGTGATGTATCATTGTACTGTCCTTAATACAAATCATAGTCCAACATTCAGGTTTCAGCCAGTGATTCATGTACTGCAGGGATGTCAGTGATTCATTGTTATCATTGGTGCTATGTCAGCTTCCATCCTCTTCACCACAGATCATTGTAGCCTCATTGAGTTAGGCGACATGATTCGTGTGATTCTGAAATTCATCAGATTTGTCCAAAATAATGTACGTGCCTGAAACACAGGTCTAACCCAATGCATTACACATACTGTAAGCCAATTAGGAAGTATTAGGATTGTCACATGTATACAGTAGTCGTATCAAAGGAACTGACTGCTCCTCTGTCACCAGGGCCGGTACAAACCCTGAGTGGCCATAGCATAAGCTGAACCCTTTTGCCCCACCCTAAAGTGGTGCCAATCACCCACTGCTTCTTACACTGCCAAATGAGAGGTAAGCAAGAGATTGGGAGGGTAGCGCTTAAGTCAGTTGCAAACGGAGGATTTTGAAAGGGGGGTTTCCAAATCCTTGGTTACCAAATCAATGAAAGAACATTATATATTTTGTCGAAGCCGGATGATTGGCTGAGACCAGATCTTAAATTAATATCGGGCGACGCCATTTTGTGTCGCCCCTGACGATTTCATCTTGCGTCTTCAGCATGAAACCATTGTGTGCAATGCTATATGAGATTATTAGCGTTGTGCGTCTGCATTGCTACCGCATATTGTTGAAAGTCCTACCATACCCCATACACACATTAAATAAAACATAAAATATACAAGACGCACAGCGCACAGTTGCACTGTTTATCAAAGCACTCTACACATAAACGCACCACGCATATTAGCGACTTTACGCAATATTCTCACACTTACACATACCAAAACTTATAAAAAGGTTCCTCCACATTAAAAGCTTAATATTAGAGGTTTTATTAGCAAATACTTATGTTGTGAAATGTAATGTATACGATATTTAAGATACATAAGCTAGTAGACATATCATGTTTGGTACCATTCTAAACCACTGTTTATTTGCAGATTTCCAGTTCGACCCGCAAGGAAATCGCATCATGTGTTCGCAAGATATGAACTATATGAAAATAGTGGTTAGAATGTGAAATTGTATGAAGTGTTTTTTACTAGTTTAAACCAGTTCTTCGGTGGGAAAACCACACAAAGCAAAATATGAGGAACTGGGACATACCCCTAGTGATGCTATATGAACTGTCCAATGACCTGCATCGTACCAGAATGTCCAGGAGCCAGACCCAATGATAATCCGTTAACTAGTTTCTTTGTTCTGGGAGGGAATACAGCTTGCATACTGGTTCTAGTATACAGCCTTTCTCTTTGGATAACCACAGACTTCTGGACTGATGACTGCATGCTGGGACCAGTGCGCATGCGTATGTATCAGGCTGTATTGTATATTCTGTATTTAATTGTCTTGCGCTAATTGTGCTAGATGAAAGCGTGTAACTTTCTTTTATTGCAATAAGAACTTTTTGTGCGTTGGAAACACAATTATTGTCTGGACAGCGATTATTTCTCTCTAGCAATTTAACGGTATTCATAATAAATATATATATATATATATATAAACAGCTTACACAGGATTTAGGACTACTACAGTAAAATATACCACTCGGGGTACACACACACACACACACACGCGCACACACACACACCTCTATCACTAAAAACCATAAATGCAGCAGGCAAATAAATACAGCCAGTAGTGCCCCCAGTAGTGGTCCCCCTATGCAGCGCCCCCAGTAGTTCCTCTTATACAGTGCCCCTTATGTAGTGACCCCAGTAGTGCCCCTTATGCAGTGCCCCCAGTAGTGGACCTCCTATGCAGTGCCCCTTATACAGTGCCCTCAGTAGTGCCCCTTATACAGTGCCCACAGTAGCGGTCCCCCCTATGCAGTGCCCCTTATACAGTGGCCCCAGTAGTGGTCCCCCCCATGCAGTGCCCCCAGACAGGGCCGGTGCTACCACTAGGCAAACTTAGGCAGCTGCCTAAGAGCGCCGGCCCTGCAGGGCGGTAGTGTGGACCGCACATAAGTGCCGTCCGCACTATACTATTAGTAATAAACACACAGCCGCCGCCGCTGGCAGCTGTGTGTTTGTTTTAGCAGCCGATGAGAGTCAGTCAGACTCTCATCGGCTGCGGTTCCCACAGTGAGTGATGGGAGAGACGTCATGACGTCTCTCCCATCATGCAGAGCGGGCTGGCCCGGGAGGACGCCGGATGGAGGAGCAGATGCGGGAGCCTAGATTAAGGTAAGTGGAGTTTTTTTACTGCGTGCGTGCGTCTGAGTGGGGGGCACTGCTGAGGGGGGGACTACTACTAAGAGCACTCTGCTGGGGGGGGAATACTACTACTACGGGCACTGCTGGGGACTACTACTAAGGGCACTGCTGGGGGTGCTACTACTACCAAGGGTACTGCTGGGGGGACTACTACTAAGGGCACTGCTGGGGGGTGCTACTACTACTAAGGGTACTGCTGGGGGTGGACTACTACTAAGGGCACTGCTGGGGGGGCTACTACTACTAAGGGCACTGCTGGGGGGGACTAATAAGTGCACTGCTGGGGGGGAGTACTACAGCTACTAAGGGTACTGCTGGGGACTACTGCTAAGGGCACTGCTGGGGGGCTACTACTACGGGCACTGCTGGGGGGGCTACTACTACGGGCACTGCTGGGGGGACTACTACTACTACTAATGGCACTGCTGGGGGGACTACTACTACCACTAAGGGCACTGCTGGGGGGGACTACCACTAAGGGCACTGCTGGGGGGGACTACTACTATTACTAAGGGCACTGCTGGGGGGGACTACTACTAAGGGCACTGCTGGGGGGGGACTACTACTACTACTAAGGGCATTGCTGGGGACTACTACTAAGGGCACTCCTGGGGATCTACCACTACTAAGGGCACTGCTGCGGGGCTACTACTACTAAGGGCACTGCTGGGGGTGGGACTACTACTACTACTAAGGGCACTGCTGGGGGTGGGACTACTACTACTACTACTAAGGGCACTGTTGGGGCAGGACTACTACTACAACTAAGAGCACTGCTGGGGACTACTACTAAGGGCACTGCTGGGGGGGCAACTACTACTAAGGGCACTGCTGGGGGGGACTCCTACTAAGGGCACTGTTGTGGGGGACTACTACTAAGGGTACTACTGGGGGCGCTGCTGGTGGGACCACTACTGGGGGACACTGCATAGAGGGGGATTACTACTAGGGGCACTGCTGGGGGTACTACTGGAGGCACTGCACACTGGTGTGCCACTACTGGGGGACACTGAATAGAGGGGGATTACTACTGGGGGCACTGCTGGGGGGGGACTGCTACTGGGGGCACTGCTGGGGGGACAACTACTGGGGGCACTACATGGGGGGGATTACTGCCGGGGGGGCTACTACTAGGTACTGCACTGGTGGGACCACTACTGGGGGCACTGCATAGGGAGGGATTACTGCCAGGGACACTGCTGGGGGCACTACTACTAGAGGCACTGCTGGGGGAGGGCTGCTACTGGGGGGATTACTAATGGGGGCACTGCTGGGGGGGAGACTACTACTAGGAGCACTGCATCGGGGGGACCACTACTGGGGGCACTATATAAGGGGCACTGCATAGGGGGGCCACTACTGGGGGCACTGTATAAGGGGCCCTATATTGGGGGGACCACTACTGGGGGCACTGCATAGGGGGGGGGCCACTACTGGGGCTCTGTATAAGGGCTTGTGTAGCTATCGAGGGCAGGGGGGGTCGTAAAGCTGAAGAAATGCCTAGGGTGCCAAGAAACCTTGCACCGGCCCTGCCCCCAGATGTGCCCCTTATACAGTGGCCCCAGTAGTGGTCTGCCCTATGCAGTGCCCCTTACATATATGACACAAGACACACAATATACTTTCCTGAATCTCCGCTCCTGCGCCCGCCGTCTGCTCCTCTGTCCTCTCACACGGCACTATGGGAGAGACTTCACCCACTGCGGGAGCTGGAAGGCAGAGCTCATGGTTGAGCTCCAGCCCGGCTCCCTCCGTGGATGCAGCAGCCAATGAGTCTGTCTGACTCTCATTGGCTGCTAAAACAAACACACTGCCGCCGGGTAGTACGAGTGTACCACCCGGGGGCGGTGTTTGTTACTGTGTAGTGCGGCCAGTACTCACTGCGGTCTGCACTACACTTACGCCACTGATCGGCAGGCAGGGGGGGTTTCTCTATACTCAGAAACCACCCCTTCGTGCGCGTATGAAAGTGACAACTTGTGCGAAGAAAAGTACTACAATTTTTTTTTAAACTCTTTACCAATGATGTTTTCCAAAGATTTTCCCATTTGATTCAATATATCATTCAATTTTAATGGGGTTTTTGGCTAATACTCTAAAGGGATGTAGGCCCTCATTCAGACCCGGACGCAAGTGACCGTTCGTACGTTCGGCGTACGTAAAAAAATATATAAATTCAAGCACACGCTCGTATTTTCGCACGCAGACAAACATCCTCCCCAAACTCAAGCGTCCCCTCCTCTAACTAACGAGCGTGCCAAATAGCGAGCGTACATCCCCGAAGTGGCTTGAAGGGAACGCACGCACTAGTACTACCCGGAAGTTGGACTGTCAGATTTCGATTAACTGCTCGTTTATTCTGCCTACCACCCTCAATCGTATCATGCCAATCAATATATCAATTCGCTAAATTGGTTTATTTTTTTATTTTTTTTAACACAATGCAATAAACTTTTATTCATGTCCGTGTTTGTGTTTACCCGCAGAATACGTACGGCTTAAACATTCGCTTTTAATTGTCAAAATACATGTTAGCCTCAATTAAATAATTGTTCTATTTGTTTTTCAGCCCGCATATTTCCCGGAGTTCATTTCTTTATGTAAATTTGCTTACGCATGTCACTGCCTATCATAAGTCTCAACAGATTTCTGGCCCTGTCGAACACATGACTCATACACTAACCAATAGAATTGCTCCTGTTAATTACCCAAATACATTAGCCAATCATAAAATTTTGGTGAACTTTATCAAAAATGATTTTTAAGAAAAAGACCATTGCCATCATGAGAGCCTCCGCATTCACCAGGCGCGAGCTGCTGGTGCTTACGGAGGTGATGGATAGGCGGATCATCAGCCAGCCTCCACCCATCACCAACTGCGAGAAACGTTCCGCATATGCGGAGGTACGGGCCCGCCTGCGCTCCTTTGGCTCACGCCGCCAGATCGGGCAGCTGGAGCGCAGGTGGTCGGACCTGCAACGGCGGACGCCCCGCTTGCTGGCATGCTTTTGCATGCAGATCGCAGAAAGTAAGTTTTATGGATTGTGGTTTTCATGTTTGTCTTTGTGGCCCTAACTGCGTGTGCATGTTTTCCCTGTGTTTCATATTTATTCATTATCCTCATATCTGCATGGCCATGTTTTCCCTGTATTTCATATTTATTCATTCTCATATCTGCATGGCCATGTTTTCCCTGTATTTCATATTTATTCATTCTCCTCATATCTGCATGGCCATGTTTTCCCTGTATTTCATATTTATTCATTCTCCTCATATCTGCATGGCCATGTTTTCCCTGTATTTCATATTTATTCATTCTCCTCATATCTGCATTTTTGTTTTTTTTTGGGGGGGATTTGAAATTGTTTTGTGGCTCGGATTTGTGTTGAAACTTACCACAATTTGTTTCACATCTTTTAGGGGCCCAGCGAAGACTACGCCGTCAGCGTCCGGCCAGACGGCGCTCACGGCCACTCTCCCCAACCCCCAGCCAACACTCCAACTCCAGTAATTCCCCTATTCCCCACTCCTCCCCAGCCTTCCTAGACCCTCAGCCTGAAATTTCGGGCCTCCTTCCCTCCGTCCCAATTCCCCCCTCTCCTCCAACCACCCCTCTTAGAATGACCCCCTCCCCGGAGTCGGTCATTACCCCGCCCCGATCTTTGGGGAATGGAGCCACCTCCGAGGAGGACGATGGAGGGCCTTCCGTAGCTGGCGTTGGATCTTCGGGTATGTTTTTCTTTGCGGTTTTTTATCGACACAAACTGTTTGTATGTAATCATGTGTGGTTCCTTTTTTTGTGGTTTTTGGCTACATTTTTGGGGATTTGGGCGATTGCCTTTACCTGTTCCTGCTGTTTTCCACATACACATATCACACCTGTCGGAATTTGTACATAGGCCTTGGATTTTTGGCCTACACCATTTTAGTTTGATGCGTTTTAATGCTGGTTTTTTTTTTTTTTTTTTTGGAGTTTGGTTTTGGCTTGTTTTTTAATGTTGTATTGTTGTATTAATCCCCACACTTTTCTCACCCACAGAGGAACAGAGGCATCGGGCCGAATTATCCGCCTGTGTGGCCCGGATGCGCCACAATATAATCGGGGTGCTGGTGGTCCTTGACCGTATGTCGGTCCTCCTTAGGGATTAGTTGTTTTTTTTTTTGTCCCATTATCTAAATAAATTGTTATTTTCGAAGTAACGTTCTGGCTCATTCGTTTTTTCAAAAACTCAGATTGTTTACCCTGACATAAGTAGACTGTTCCTGCAAGGATTTCCATTTTTTGACATTAAGAGTGTGTGTTGTATTTGTATGTAAAACAGCCACAAGAAACACCTAACAGTAACAATCTCATTTCCCTTTTTTGGTGTAGTCACAATTAGATATTTCTACATTTTACAGGTTCCTAGTTGGTGTGCAAGCTGCTTAGGCCAATCTTATGAAGCAAAATTATTGTACAGGCTTCCTTTTGGTGTTGGTTTGGACCCTGAAAAAAAATTAAATTTTAGCTCAACTGGCGTCAGTACTGGATTACCCCTTAGTCAAATGTAACGTGTGTGAACCTGGTTACACTTGCTGGTAACGTTCAAAAAAAGGTACAACATTTCACTCTCAAAACATTTATTCACAACATAACTGAAAAATCAAAGTGGTCACTCACAAACAAAACACACAGTGATAATCTCAAATACAACACATACCAAAAAACCCAAATCAAAAACAAAAAATCAAGAACTGGTTGACGAAGGACCATGCCAACATGATTCCACAAATATGGCGTTGCAATATGGGTTCCAGAATATATCCCCAAAATGTCCACATACAGGTTTTGTAAGGGTAGCAGGAAGTAGTCATCGTTGGAGTGCCAAAGATTATGTTAAAAAACAGAAGATGGAGAAAATAATTTTAAAAAAATTAGATGTTCTCAAACAAACCCAACCACATTAGGTATCAACATTGTTGTTTTGTCAATAATTACCTAAAAAATCTGGCCACCACATCATCGCGTATGGCCCCCCCACATACTGACCTCCGACCAACCTCGGGGGGGCCATCCTCAGGTAAGGCATCCTCTGGCTGCATTGGGACACCACTGCTTATGGCGATGTTGTGAAATATCCCACACAGGACCACAATTTTCGAAACCATATCTGGCAAATACATGAGCTCGCCACCAGAGCGGTGGAGGCATCTGAATCGGCCTTTTAAAAGGCCGATACAGCGCTCCACCACTTGCCTGGTGGCTGTAAGTGCGGAATTATACTCACTTTGAGGCCCTGGTGTGGGAGCCAAATAAGGAGTGAGCAGCCAGGGCGTGCAAGGGTAGCCACTGTCTCCTGTGAAAAAGAATAGTCAACATCAGGCTCACTCCCTATGAAGCTTAACATTGTTATGTACTAAAGGTCTCCACTTACCCAGAAGCCACGCATCATCAGCTTGTAGGTTGGTTAATTTGTGCCATATCCCTGATTGCCGGATGACGAAGGAGTCATGTGCACTTCCTGGTCATTTTGCATTCAGGGACAGGATCTGGAGGGAGGCATCACATACCACCATTACACTGAGGGAGTGATAGTGTTTCCGGTTTCTAAATATTGCCTCCAGCCGTGCTGGAGGCTGAAGTGGTATGTGAGTACCATCCACAACCCCTATGATGTGTGGGAAGCCAGCTATTTGGTAAAAATTGGCCTTGGCCACACTAAGGGCACCCATATCCAAAGGCATTTGAATAAAATGATGGAGGTGCTTGAAAAGTGCCTCCATCACTGCCCTCAGGATCCGGGAAAAGGAGGATTGGGAGATGCCCGCCACTATTCCCACCGTTGTTTGGAAAGATCCTGAGGCACAGAAATGTAACACCGCCATAAATTGCGTAAGTGGTGGTATTGCTGTAGGACTGTCAATTTGCCGCTCAAGATCACTCTCTATTAATGAGAGAGTGTCTATGATGATTTTTGGAGGAAGACGGTAGCGTCTTAAAACCTCATCATCGGGCATTCCAAAAAGGGTGACACGTGTTCGAAATATCTGGGGCCTTGCACGCCTACGATGCCTACGCCTGGGACGAGATTGAGGTTGGTCGGCTTCCGGGAGCAGGGCCAGAACAATCCGACCCATATCAACCTGAAATGGCAACATTGGAATGTCAGGCTTTTTACTCCACCCAAAAAAAAACAATTTGACTTAGCTTGAAAATACCATCCATTGATGTTTACATGCCGGGGTATTGTCATGATATGTTGAAACTGGAAATAATCACAACATAAATATACATCATTTTATACTGGCCATGTCATTTTAAAAAATTTAAGCAAGAAAAAACAGAAAAGGGGACACACACACATTTGGGCAAAGAGCAAAACGACGTTGCGCACATTACGTCAAATTGAGGCCAAATGTAAGCAACAAATGCTACCGAAAAAACACAAACAATTTTAAGGGATGAATAAACATTTCACAAAGCGCTAATTAGTTCGCAAATACAAGTCACAATAGTAAGTAGTAAAAATGCGCAAATTATTTCGCAAATACAAGTCACAATAGTAAGTAGTAAAAATGCGCTAATTAGTTCGCAAATACAAGTCACAATAGTAAGTAGTAAAAATGCACAAATTAGTTTGCAAATACAAGTCACAATAGTAAGTAGTAAAAATGTGCTAATTAGTTCGCAAATACAAGTCACAATAGTAAGTAGTAAAAATGCGCTAATTAGTTCGCAAATACAAGTTACAACAACGCCGCGTAAATAAAAAACAAAAAAACACAGATTTCGAATTGGCAAAAACAAACGTTACATGTGTAAGGCCAACCAAAGTTGCGTAAAGACAAACAAGAACATTTCCAAAACAGTTTAACAAATGAACTTACCAAGAGATAATATATAAGAATCCGGAACAAAATGTCTTTGGGGCAGAGCCAAAATAAAACCTAAGAGAGATGAAATGACGGGAAAAACTTATTAGAAAAATCGTCACCAGAATGAGAGACAAATTGACCCAAAGTTAGACTTCCACAAACTTACCAAAACTGGAAACGACCAAAAAAATTAAAAGGGAAAAAAAACGAACGGAAATCAAAAAAAGAATAAATCCTAAAAAAATACTTCAAAAAACGTGAACTCCTACACCAGCCAACAATCAACTCCAACCAACGTAACCTCCAACATTCAAAAAACGCCACCTCGAATCGAGACGCCCCAGCCATAAATAGTGTTTCGTTTCCCGCACAAATTAAGTAGGGATCATAGGAACGCACAATCAATGATGCGGCCGCAAAATAAGGACGCATGTATAAATACGTCACGAGACAAAAACACAATTCTGGTGTATTTCTTGTTTGGAGCTCAGACATGGCTACAGACCAGGGAAACAATGGACAACAGTCAGGCGGTAAGTATTTCATGCATTTTGACTCAATGATTAATTAGAAACATAATATTGTGCAAGTTGTGAAGTTGAGAATTCTGCAAATGTACACAAATAGGTGAGGAGGATGACATGGAAGAGGCTGCTGGGCCCAGTATTCCGGGCAAAGCTGCCAAAAAGAAAAGGCAGCCACAATTCACAAGAAAGGAGATGGAGGTTTTGATTCAGAAGTGTGTGGACATCCTGCCACAGGCAGACAGGAATATGAGTGCAAGCCAGAAGTGGAGAATGTGGGAAGAGGTAGCCGTGGATGTCAATAGGGTGGGTGATTATGTCCGTCTAGCCCGGGATGTCAAACGGCAGTAAGTAAACACTTGACCACCCTAAAACCAAAATCAAATAAAAAGTAATGGTTCCTTTTTCACCGACAGATGGCAAGGCTTCAAATATCGCCTGAAACAAAAAATGGCGGACAGGGCTAGGCATGCAAGGGGGACAGGTGGAGGTCCCACCCCTGTGTCATTGGAGTTGACTGATTTAGAAGAGCTGGCACAGGGGTGTGTGCAGGCTGTGGAGGTGTTTGGCGTGTCCAACATGGATACGGACATGCCAGACTTTGCGGCTCCTCATGTTGTCCCAGGTAAATGTTGTGATGTCACCAACTCTGAAATGTTATTGTGCCAATATGTAGATTCTAATGTGACTCTTTTCTCATTTTTCCAACAGAGACACAGGCGGATGAGTCTGCTCCAGAGGGGAGCCTTGGCCGCAGAATTTCTGCTGGCTCTGCAGGGGAGGAACCAGTACATCCGGCTGAGGATCCTGCAGAAGCCAGTCCTGGGCAATCCCCCTCGCAGGCAGTGTCCCTCCTCACAGAACTCAATTTTAAATCGTATTTCCATACGGAGATTCTGCAGAGGATGGACGCCAGTCTGGTATGGGTGGCTGAGGCCTTGGAGCAAAATGCTGTGGCCAACGTGACCATTGGTCAAGCCCTGGCGGAAAATACCAGGGCCAACATCCGCATCGCCACTGCCCTGGAGCAGCTCGTTCGCCAGCACATGGTGGAGCCGACCTCCCTTCCTGCCGGAACATCAGGATCCTCCACCTCTGGCACAACATCAGCCAATCCTCCAAATGGGCCTAGCCCTGTGCTTAGTCCAGAGGCCACAACATCGGCCTCTGGACAGGCCAGCCCGTTGACATCCCGGACCCGGTCTGGCGCCCTCCCTCCCCCAGCCAAACGGCCGAAAAAACGGTGACACCATTGGCTACTTTTCCCACACTCCTTCTGTGCTTGCCTCATATTCCTTTCTGGCCAAAACTTCCCTCTCCTTTCTTGTGAATTGTTTTTAATTTTTGCATTTACGTTTACCCAAAAATTATTGTTTGCACAATTAATAAATATTGTGGAATGAACACTGCCAAAAATGTTTGAGTTAAATATGTGTATTTATTTTTTGTGGGATACCAATAAATTTTCCACAAATGTACGACTTTGTATTCTGACATTATTGTAAAAATGGGTTACATTTAATCCGGGCCCACAAGCCAACAACGTTCAACCTAAAAAATTACACATTGAAAAAAAAGGGCTCGTTAAGGAACGTTTAAAACATTACCTAAGGAGGAAAAATCACCTTGCAAACACAAAATGAGGCACAAAACCTAAACATGATGACATTATTGTTACAATAGTCCAAAAAGAACACATTGCGGCCAAAATACACCCCCACAAATGTACGCTAATTGATTGTGTAATCCAGACATTAGCAGCTATGATTTCTACCTGCGTTCGGTTTTGTGCTATCCAAAAAAACTGCTTTCCAAACACATACCAAGCCGGTTTTCAATCCCACTAATTGAGTTTCTGACAAGCCGTGATTAATCGAGGCAACATCGTGGAGTGCCGGGACGGAGGAGAAGGCCATCGCCACTGTGGTCGAGTTATCCAGCCCCTAAGCTGTGCGAGCATTTTGAAGGGAAAGAGGATCATTCAGTGACGTATGAGTTGGTACGAACACATTTGACGTTCGCATTTGGTAATGTATGTACGCCCAAAAAACGCCTCGCCACGCCTGCGTTTTTCCATCTCCTCCCCCGGCAACACCCCAAAACGCCCTGTTCTGTCAATCACATTTGACATGTCACTTCCTGTACGCTATTTGACGAACGAGACAAAAAAACCTCGCAATCTGCCGTACGCACATGCGCAGTGTAACACCGACGCATGCGCGGTTACTCAACATCGGAACGCAACGAGCGTACTGCTGTTAATGAACGGCTCTGAATGAGGGCCGTAGTCTGCATCCCGACAGTCAGGATGCCGACGGTCACAATACCCACAGATTGCTGAGGTAAGTATTAGGGTTAGGGGGAAGTTTAGGATTAGAGGGAGGGTTAGGGCTATGGATGGGGAGGGTTAGAATTAGGCTGTTGTACTGGAGGGTTAGGGTTAGGCTGCGGGCGGGAAGGGGAGGGTTAGGCTGCGGGAGGGAAGGGGAGGGTTAGGCTGCGGGAGGGAAGGGGAGGGTTAGGCTGCGGGAGGGAAGGCGAGGGTTAGGCTGCGGGAGGAAAGGGTTAGGCTGCTGGAGGGGAGGGTTAGGGTTAGGCTGCGGGAGGGGAGGGGAGAGTTAGGCTGTGGGAGGGAAGGGTTAGGCTGCTGGAGGGGAGGGTTAGGGTTAGGCTGCGGGAGGGGAGGGGAGAGTTAGGCTGTGGGAGGGAAGGGTTAGGCTGCGGGAGGGGAGGTTAGGGTTAGGCTGTGGGAGGGGAGGGTTAGGCTGCGGGAGGGAAGGGGAGGGTTAGGCTGCAGGAGGGGAGGGGAGAGTTAGGCTGTGGGAGGGAAGGGTTAGGGTTAAGCTCTGGGAGGGGAGCTCTAGGGTTAGGCTGTGGGAGGGGAGGGTTAGGCTGCGGAAGGGGAGGTTAGGGTTAGGCTGCGGGAGGGGAGGGTTAGGCTGCGGGAGGTTAGGGTTAGGCTGTGGGAGGGGAGGGTTAGGCTGCGGAAGGGGAGGTTAGGGTTAGGCTATGGGAGGGGAGGGTTAGGCTGTGGGAGGGGATTGTTAGGGTTAGGCTGTTGGAGGGGAGGGTTAGGCTGCGGGAGGTTAGGGTTAGGCTGTGGGAGGGGATTGTTAGGGTTTGGCTGTTGGAGGGGAGGGTTAGGCTGCGGGAGGTTAGGGTTAGGCTGTGGGAGGGGAGTGTTAGGGTTAGGCTGTGGGAGGGGAGGGTTAGGCTGTGGGAGGGGGGGGTTAGGGTTAGGCTGCGGGAGGGGAGCGCTAGGGTTAGGCTGCGGAAGGGGAGAGTTAGGCTGCGGGAGGGGAGGTTAGGCTGCGGGAGGGGAGGGGAGGCTAGGGTTAGGCTGCAGGATGGGAGAGTTAGGCTGTGGGAGGGAGGGTTAGGCTGCAGGACAGGAGGAGAGGGTTAGGCTGTGGGAGGAGAGGTTAGGGTTAGGCTGTGGGAGGAGAGGTTAGGGTTAGGCTGTGGGAGGAGAGGGTTAGGCTTGGTTGCGGGAGGGGAGGGTTAGGCTTGATGTTCTGAATTCCGACCCTGGAAAGACATCATATTTTTCTTGAGGAGAAACATGCAACACTTGACAAAACAGATGGCAGTTCCAAAAATAATAATGCACATACTGATTGTACTTTTAGCACTGTTGTCCTCTCTGATTGTCATGAGGGTGATGATGATGTACATGTTGATCCCAGACTGAAGCTGCACCTGATGACAGTTATGAAGAGTGCTCTATAAGTCCTCAGTACTATTGTAATATCCACATAACCTGACATAACCTGGGTCATAGTAAAGGTGTTAATAGTATTAGCATTAGCTGCCTAGTTTAAATCAGCTAATGCAAGTAGTGAATAAGTGAGGACAGCAGGATTATAATATTATAACAGCATCATCCTTGTGGGCGGGCTGGGGGTTTATACACCGGTTCTGGCTCGCTCCGTACTGTACCTTACATGCAGGCAGATAGCAGCAGCTGTTCACATGTGAAGTTCTGTTATACTGTAGGAAACATTTGCCTAAATATTTATGAATCATACACATTGAGTAAGGTATTATAGGTTTTGTGGCCCTTTAAACCCCGATAAGCCACAAAATATACAGGGCTGGCTCCCACTGGAACATGTGTTTGATTAGAATTGTTCATTGTTTGCATTAGCCTGGCGGCCTCATTAATCAGTTTACCAGATAATCATGAGAGGCTGATTTACTGGAATTAACATTTCCAACAGAAAAGTAGAGTAAAGGACAAAACTTTTTTTTATCTAGAATGTTAACATTAAACAGCTAATTCTAAACCTGCATTTTCAGTAGGGCTGTGCATCGGACCATTTTTCCCGGATTTGGATTTGGTTCTAATTCGTCGTCCGGCTTTGGATTTGCCAAACTGCGGTGACTGGCTTTGGATTTGGATTTGCATTAGTTGCCAAAATTCGCAAAAAAATCTAAAATGACATAAATTGGGCTTTTTTTTCTTCCTAGAGTGTTATTTACCTCAATAACATTAATTTACAGTCATTTACAGTCGATTTAGACCACCTCACAGCTTAAATTATTGTTTTCACCATTATTGGCCAAGGGTTGCAGTAAGCTGACTGGTTACCAAGCGTCAGGGCAGCGGCGCAGTGGCACAGACACCACAGTTTAAAGCACATCTATGAAACTATTCCACACAGCAGTGGCAGAAATGAAAGGTAGTGCTAGATGGAATTGTCCCTGGGCCCTCCCACTTACCCAGTGGGGTATGGCCAGCAGAGTCACAGTACTTGTTTACACAGTGGGCTAAGCCCAGTCACGGACCTTGTATAATATTATAAATACACACAGTGGGCTAAGTCCAGTCACGGAGCTTGTATAATACACACAGTGGGCTAAGTCCAGTCACGGAGCTTGTATAATACACACAGTGGGCTAAGCCCAGTCACGGAGCTTGTATTATACACACAGTGGGCTAAGCCCAGTCACGGAGCTTGTATAATACACCCAGTGGGCTAAATCCAGTCACGGAGCCTGTATAATACACATAGTGGGCTAAGCCCAGTCACGGAGCCTGTATAATACACACAGTGGGCTAAGTCCAGTCACGGAGCTTGTATAATATAAAAACACACAGTGGGCTGTGGACCTGATTCAGAGCCGCTCGTAAGCGGCCGCTCGTTCGTTCCGAGCGATGTTCGCACATCTGCCCATGCGTATGGGTTGTAATACGCATGCGCGAACCAGTCAGTGCAGTCAGAAATCGTGTGCTCGCAAAATAGCGAATGCCTGCTAATTTGAGTGACAGAATGAGGCGTTTGTGGGTGGTAACAGGGGAAGGTGCTTTAAAACGGGAGTGGAGATCCGAACGCAGGCGTGCCAAAGGGTCAAAACGGGCGTTTTAAGGGTGTGCATAATTAACATCGACCACGTCAGTTGGTTGTCTTTTAGCCTGAACTACTCGCATGATTGCGGTAGGAAAATGCAACCACAAGAATAGCGAGCAGTTCATTCGCCTTTCGATGTACTCGATTAATAAATAGCGGAGATGACGTATGATGCGAGCGGCCAGGGGGCGTTTTTTTAAAAATAGCGAGCGCATGTTTCGGATGCTCGTTCAGACATAGAGGCGTCAACAGACCGCAAAGAGCGAACGGTCAATTTAAATAGCCAGCCCCTTTTTCTGAATGAGCGAGCGCAAATAGCGTCCGGCTCTGAATCAGGCCCTAAGTCCAGTCACGGAGCTTGTATAATACACACACAGTGGGCTAAGCCCAGTCATGGAGCACACAGTGGCAAGAACTACTCTCTCTCACTGTAATCTAACTCTAGTCTCACTTTTCCCCTATCTATCACTAACTAACTAAGCGTGACTGTTCCATCTGATACAGTCACGCGAAATGGCGCCAACAGTCTGGCGCTGCGCCTTTTATAGAGGCCGAACGTCACCCGGCTCTCGCGAGGTCTCGCGTGAATCCGACGCCGGCCAGGTGACATTCGGCCTCGAGGTGGAATCCGAGTCAGATGGGAACACCCAAACTTGCGTTCGGGTGGACTCGGATTCCACCTGTTCGGAGCGGTTCGGATTCCTCAGAATCCGAACCGCTCATCACTAATTTTCAGTCAGAAGTCACTGGGCTCGATTCAGACCCGCTCGCTAGATGCGTACGCTCGCACCCAGCATATGCAAGTTCGGCTAAGTGACGGCAAGGCAGGCGATCACACGGCAAGGCATAAGCACGCCCACTATGTCTTGGCGTGCGATCGCTCTGTGTATGCAGACGCCCACCAGCCTGTCTTAAGACGCCCACTTGCACACGTCATCTCCAGGAAGTGTATGCAACCATCGGTACATCGGGTACCATCGGAAGCGAACGCAGCGCTTGAGGTTGACTATACCCTGCCGCAAGCACTGCGATCACTTGAGTGTAAAACTCAGCCAGGTGACGTGAACAATGACGCTGCCTTTTAATTATGCATGTCTCTGAAATGACGTTGAGACGGTCAGGCACGCCTGCGTTCGCACCTCCACTCCCCCTTTAGTAATGGCCAGCCCCTGTCACCACCCACAAACGGCTTCTCCTGTCACTCACTCTGCTGTGCAGTCTATGCGCAACGAGCGAACGCTTCCCGATCTCTCGCATTGGTTAGCGCACGCGCACTGCGATGCATACGCAAGCACAGCATGCGAAAATCGTCCAGCTACGAGCGAACTCAACCTAGCGAGCAGGTCTGAATCAGGTCCACTGTTCTAAGGTGTGACCCCACACAAACATATAGATCAAAAAGTATTACTTTAAATCAAAATAATTACCTTTCCAATATAAATTTATTAGATTTTTCTTACTTTTCTACCACAATTTCTGCCACTCATTGTTAATTTTCTTGTTTTAAAAAATATATCCACTGCAACGCTGGAAGAGACGAGTCACTGCAGACCTGGCTCCGGTGTGAACGGTGCCAACCAGGCCATACCCTGTGTTGGCGCTGCAGTCTGTGTCTCTGTCCCAGGTCTGATCCAGGTTGGAAACATGTTCCAAATCGCGGTTCAGACCTGGGACTTCATTGTAAAAGAGGTATAATAAACCAATGAGATTTTGTGGGTAGGAACAAGCATTGTCTCTCTAAAGCTGGGTACACACTATAAGATATACTGGCCAAATCTTGCGATCCGCAATGGACTGCAACGGCCATCGTATAGTGTGTACCCCCAATTCATAATTTGATGAATTGTCAGGTTGAATCTGACAATCTGATTTGTCGCACGCCAGAAGGGAAGGTGCAACATAAGGCGCAGTGCGGTAACATTACCCCTGTAACAATATATTGTGTCATCGTGAGGCGGATCGTGTACAAGGAGACGATATATTGTTACATTGTATCGGACCGTCACTAGATTGAGGCGTCATTCAGGTGTGTACCCAGCTTTAGTCTTATGACTTGCTAAAAGATACAAAAAGCTAATTACTTAGGACAGATTTAATCGAATACAAGCAAAGACAAGATATGTTACAGTGGTCGGGGGAGGGGGAACTGATGGGCGATTTACCAATGCCCTAAACCCCAACAAATGTTAAGTAATGTTAGACCCCACCAAATGATAAGTAATTAGTGTTCATTCAAACACCCTGCACCTGTCACAATCAGTTTAGTTCCTCTTTCCTGCCTGGGGTGTCGCTCTCTGGTGCTTCTAGCACATTCAGTTGATGCAACAAATTACTGAGATACAGACCAGAGTGTGCTAGAAGCACCAGAGCAGAGAGCGACACCCCAGGCAGGAAAGAGGAATTGCACAGGCTGTGACAGGTGCTAGAGAGAACACTAAGATTGTCCAAAATGATTCATAAATTGGGTCCTCTTTAAGGAACACATACAGCAGATGTCTAAATATAACGCGGTTCTAGAGGGCACAGTAGGGACGTAATTTTCACCTCTCTGATACAAGTAATATGATATTCCTCCGGCTCTCTTACCTACAACTGAGAGTGCAGCAGAGATGGAGAACCTATAACCAGTGATCTGCATGAAACCCATAATAATCAAATCCCAGTTTTCAGTACTTACATTTGGAAGACATATACCCATACATGCCTACCCTCCCAGTTTTCGCGGGAGGCTCCCGATTTTTCGGGTAACCACCCGCACCCCCAAAAGGGTAGGCATTTCTCCCGCATTCTGCCCACTTCCTAGTAAAGTGGGCAGAATGAGGAGAAATTCCGCGCCGGGGCAGGGCTTAATGACGTGACTCATCAGGCTCCGCCCCCTGTCGCCACCCTCCTGCTTCTCTTACCTGGGCTTCTCCCGGGAAGAGAACTTTCAAGGTAGGCAAGAATGCATATACCTTTATCATTTCTTCATGAGCCAGCATCTGTGGCTTACCATGCCTTCCACAGCACAATCCTGCTCTTAGCTAAGAGATCGATGACCTCATAGGTTGAGGGAAAGCCACAGAGGGTTTTGATTTACTATCAAATATCCTTATCTATTGTGACCGGATGAACTCGCTCCTCCAGGTGATCACAGATATTTGCCACTGATAGAATAGAGGTTGGTTACTCACATACCCCCCAACATGACCCTCTCCAGGAGGGACACAATGCTCTGGTCCTGGACTTCCCTGGTAATTTATGATTGGTGGACGCTCCAGGGGTGGGGCTGCAGTACAGTCCAAAATTCAAATAGGGGAGTCACACCAACTGCCAGCGAGTCCCAGCCAGTGATGTTTGGCAGGGTGTGAAATGACAGTTGGTGTGACTCCCCTATTTGAATTTTGAACTGCGCTGCAGCCCCGGCTCTTACCAGGGAAGGCCAGGACCAGAGCATTGTGTCCCTCCTGGAGAGGGTCATGTTGGGAGGTATGTACTCATCCTTCAGTAAACTGAGTTGGCTTACTTCACAACTCCTAGGGATGCCCTCTCACCATCAGTAACTGCCTTTTGCTGACTCCTCCCACTGTGTAGTGGGCGGGTACTTCACTGCCACCACCAGGGACTTGGAACCACTTCTCTCAGGCTTCTACCGTCGACAACTGGAACCACCTACTTCTGGGTACGTGTGGACATGCTGCTGCAACACTTCCTGGGTAGCAGTAATGTGTGGTGAGGTCAATGGCTGGGGAGGCACACATGGAGATGGGTCTGAGTGCTGGGAGCTTGCCTCACCCCCTACTCACTGTAACTCTCCCCTCACTACACTTAAGCTTCAGTATCCAGTGATTCTCCTACCTGCATCACTGTTTCTTCTCTTGCTGCTGCTGACAGTTCCGATCTCTAAACACTGCAGTGCACTTCCTGGTCACATGACACATCCAAGGTGTCTATCAGTGCTCAATGCACACCCCTCATAATCAGAGGCATGCCTCTATTAGTTCTCTTTCTGTGCAGCTTCCTGCCATTGGTTTGGCACCGCCCCCAGCTCTGCAAGCAGTGTCTGACTACACAGAAGCGAGGTTGAGCCATTGCCTCATCTCTTATCTCCCTACAGTCCCGGGAGCTCCACAACTTTGGTGAGTGTTAACTATAAAAATGATTACAATAAAAAAAAGATGTTTATACGTTATATCCTAATAATTTTTATATCAAATCTCAGGAGTGTGACAGGGGACGGTGTTCATCATGCATGCCGGCGTTACTAATGCCAGCATGCATGCGAAGGGTGGCAGGATGCAACGGAATCGGTATGCTACACCGGCGGCCGCATGGCCGGTGGTTCAAATCCCGGCAGCGCCAGCCCGAAGTGGAAGGAAATCCTGATCTTCTGAAAGGTATTTCCTAACCTAATCTACCCATTAACCCTAACCCTCCTTTAGGGTGCCTAACCCTAACCTCCCCCCCCTGTGCCAAACCTTAATCCCCCCTAAACCTAACCCCCCCTTTCCCCGCCATCTAAACCTAAGTCCTCCGGGGGGTGCCTAACCCTAAGTTCCCCCTGGGGGTGTCTAACCCTAACCCTCCCTCCCCCTAGCCTAAGCCTAACCTTCAGGGGGGTGCCTAACCCTAAGTCCCCCCGGAACCCTAAACCTAACCTCCTCCCCCCCCGCGGCTGTCCGCGCTCGGCATCCCTTCGTTTGGGATGACGGGCGCCGGTCTCTCAGCGTAGGTTAATTAACCCTCGCTGGGATTCTGTAGTAGAGATGCCAGCGGTCGGCATAGCGACCACCAGCATCATAAACGTATACCGATGCATCCAAGCCATAAAGTTAAAAAATTATAATTTTTTACACAAGGTGCCTGGCACCGATAATACATTTAAAGTTGGCGCCTAGCGCAATTCATATTTGAAAGACGCCACCTTAGCGCCGATAGGCCCTTTTAAAAATGGTGCTGCAGCACGGGGGTTAACCCCTTTAGTGCCACAGCCACCATCTTAGACACGTGCGGTGGATCTCTTGGCATATCTATCTGCAGGCTTGCTTCTAAGTAAGGTTCTCCTTTTGAAGATACTGTACATTTAGCATGCCAAGCATGAAGAAAGTACTTCCATGGTCTTCACAGCATAGCTGAATATGCTTTGCTGCTGATAACTCTTTCTGAGCGCCTTTAGTAATAAAATGGGTGATTTTCAGTGCATAGCAATATTTCTGTATAATGTTTTATCTATTCATCATCCAGGTTTTCAAGATTGCCTCTCTGTTCATTGCCAGGCATGTTTAGTGTCCTGAGAAGGGCCATACAAATCATTTTAAAAGCCTGCGAAATAAGCACTAAATCTCAAAGGATCTCTGCCACATGTACAGCGACTGCCTTTACTTTATATTATTATTATTATTATCTATTTATATGGCGCCACAAGTGTTCCGCAGCGCCTTACATAGTACATAGAACTAATAAGTGAACAAGAAACAAGTAACTTACAGTACATTACAGTGCAGGACAAGGACAGGATTTATATACATTGCTGCAATAGCGATTAGAGCACTCACAGTAAGCAGCCGGGAGTTGTCAGTCACGTGTTAGGTGCCCTTATGGGGAGTAAAGAGTAGAAGAAAATGTAAAGAGGAGCACAGGAGGGAAGAGGTCCCTGCTCGTGAGAACTTACATTCTAAAGGATTGGGACAAATTCTCACCAGGGTGTTATTTCCATGGAGACTGAGTGTCCTCTGGGTTTCGTCTAAGTTTTCCAGGTTTTGCATTTCCCAAAATAATAATTAAAGTAATGTATTTGTCAGGCTGAGGTAGGAAACTCAGATTGTAAACTCCACTGCAGCATGGACTGATGCGCATAATTAATCGATGGACACAATGTGCTGCTCCGGAACGGCACATCGAGATGCTGGCACTACCGTATGAGATGTAGTCGGCATCCCGGCGTACGGGATGCCGAAGAGCGAAATATCGGCGCCGAAATCCTGTCAGCTTCGGGATCCTGGCACCAGAATCCTGACTACCAGCATCCTGAAGGTAAGTTAGGGGGAGTGTTAGGGTGCGGGGTTAGGGTTAGGCATTAGGGGGACGGTTAGGGTTAGGCACTAGGTGGACTGTTAGGTTTAGGGTTTGGGGAGAGGGAGGATAGGTTTAGCCACCGGGGAGGGAGTGTTTGGTTTAGGGTGCGTGGAGGGGGAGATTAGGTTTAGGGACCAGGAGGGGAGGTTAGGATTAGGCACCGGGGAGGGTTAGGGGTTGTGTTAAAGGTGAGACTTACATTCTGTCCTTATGAGTGTCGGGATTCTGACTGTTGGGATGGCACTGTTGGTATTCCGACCGCCGGGATCTCATACCCAACCCCTACCGTATATGGCCGATATGTGCGCAGATGGGCATCGTCGCAACGCGTTCAAATGAATCCCCCCCCTTAGGGTGATGCAAAGTTGTACCTGCACCTGTTTGCGGAGCCTACCCTGCGTGTTTTCACACTGCACATGCTCCGTAATGACAGTAGGCTATGCAGACATTTCAAGTGTATTTCCGCTAGTGACTGAGCTATAATTGGGCACTCTCACATAGGCAAAGTTCATATGTACCATTTTGCCTCAAGGATAGGGCTGGTGCAAGGGCACACTGCTGGTGATTACAGGTATCAGACTGAAGCGTATGGATAGGAGCAGCCCACCCCAATACTCTGCACATAGGCAAATAATCATATTTAGTTCTGCACAATTCCGGAGCAATTCCATCTGTCTTGCATTCAGACCCGTATAGTGCATCAGGCCTGCTCAGTACAACACTGCATAATAGGTTGATGTAAATAAACAGCAATAATTAATAATAAACTAGCCATTGTGGCCTTATCCAGAACAAGACCTGCAGAGCAGTCATTTTCGTCCATAGGGGGACTTGCAGAGGGGCAGTAAAGGCTCCGTGCTGTCATAAAATGAGATACTGCAATTATCTATCTGTAATATCTAGGAGGATGGCAGCTGTGAGGCTTTGTCACTTAAAATGTGATAAATAGTTAAAAGAAAATAGCAAAATATTCCTTCAACAAAGGACAATAAAGAATGGACTTTGCTATAGATGGAGCGGTGTCTGTTTATATTCGTTTAATAGAGAGCTAGTTTATAATGGTGTCTTGTTCTGGAACACAGTCCAGGAAAATCATCACAAAGCCCGGACAATAATAGCCGGGGTACGTTACTCACATCAAAGGCGAAAGATACTATTTATGCCATAAAAAAAAGTGCAAATGAAACTGGCAGCTTCCCTGGGATCGGTAATATGAATAGAAGCAAATGATCACACAGCCAATACACATCGCTTCCTAGTGTCTCATAACAAAGCAAGCGATGGCATCTCGCCCATTCCATAATGAGGACATTGGCACATTACAGGCGAGCTATCCCAATTTTTAGGGATATATTGCATAGTCGTTTAACAGCTAATTAATGATTTGCCATTCGACAGCACCTGATTTATCTCTGTTATGTCTTAAAATGAAAATAAAAGTGATTTGCTGATGGGTATAGTATAAATGTATAATGATCCTAAGGATATAGGACCTGATTCAGACCCGGTGGCTAGATGCGGCCGCTTGCTCCCAGCGTATGCAAATTCAGCTAAGTGACGTCAAGGCAGGCGCTCGCACGGCAAGGCATAAGCACGGCCACTATGTCTTGGCGTGCGATCACTTTGTGTTTATAGATGCCCACCAGCCTGTCTTTAGCCGTCCACTAGCGAACGTCATCTCCAGGAAGTATATACAACCATCGGTACATCGGGAACTATTGGATCTGACCGCAGCACTTGCGGTTGACTGTACCCTACCGCAAGCACTGCGAGCACTTCAGTGTATAATTCAACCAGGTGACGTGTACTATGACGCTGCCTGTTAATTATGCATGCCTCAGAAACGGCGTTGAAACACTCAGGCACGTCTGCATTGGCACCTCCCCTCCCCCATTACTACTGCCCTGCCCCTGTTACCACCCACAAACGGCCTCTCCTGTCACTCATTCCACTGGGCTGTCTTTGCTGGGCGAGCGAGTGCTTCCCGATCGATCAGACTAGTTCGCGCATGCTCAATTGAATAACATCGGCCGTGTACAAGCGAGCGGCTGCTTGCGAGCGGGTCTGAATCAGACCCATAGTTAGGGTATTACCTCCCTTGTTCCCAATCAGTTATATTTCAGATGTGGTAGTCCCCATATTGATTTCCCAGAAATGTGAACAGTCTTCTCTATCTAATGGCCCCTACACACTACACGATGTCTTTAACGATTTGATCGATTCCGATGCTTTGGAACGTCAAATCGCTAAAAATGTGTAGTGTGTATGCAGTACATCGTTTAGTGGGCGCTCACGTGCAGTCGTCAGCCTCATCGCCCGATCTTAGGTGCAGCATGTAAGATGCACTGACGATCCCATGCAGTGCTTATCGGGCAGTCGGGCACCATCGCCCAGTGTGTACGGACCACCCGAAATGTCGGCCCGTCAGCGCTGGGATCGTTGGCAACATCGCTGGTGCTATGATCACATCTTGCAAATGCGATCATTAATAAAACCTAATGGATGTTCATTAATCTTCAGTTTCTATCTTCTTTCCCTCTGTTTTCGCTGGATATACAAAGATAAAAATAAGAAGAAGCTGCTGGTTCCTGATTTGTGGCTTCCTATTGGCCTGTGCAGTCACACCCGGGGGGTCGGAAATGGAGGACTCCAGTGGAAAGGTTGGTGATTATTGTATAAATAACCAAAACTGCAGCTTACAAGGCGGCACTCAGGACATCTGCAATAGTTTCCTTATTAATACTATATATAGATACTGTAGTATATACATATATATAAATATATATAACTATATATACTGCACATACATATTATATGGAGCAGATAGGCCTTGCACTCCGTTTTGAGTAAAGAAAGCTGTTCCGGTGCCCTTCATGTAGAAGGAAGAATCAGTGACACTCTGAGTTTCAAGGATAGTGCGCCCTTTTGTCAAGGTAACGTTAGTAGCCCTGAGACGTTGGCTGTGTTAACAACAATATAAGCTTTATTTTATAAAGACTCAGAGTGTCACTGATCCTTCCTTCATCTATCTATCTATCTATCTATCTATCTATCTATCTATCTATCTATCTATCTATCTATCTATCTGTCTGTCTATCTATCTATCTATCTATCTATCTATCTATCTATCTATCTATCTATCTATCTATCTATTTAATATTTATCTATCTATCTCATATCTATCTATATATCTATCTATCTCATATCTATCTATATATCTATCTCATATCTATCTATCTATCCTATCTATCTATCTATCTCCTATCTATCTATCTATCTATCTATCTATCTATCTATCTCATATCTATCTAATATTTATCTATATATCTCATATCTATCTATCTAATATTTATCTATCTATCTATCTCATATCTATCTATCTATCTATCTATCTAGTATCTCATATCTATCTATCATGACATGGCGCACATGGCTTTTGCTACTCGCATGGCACGAGGACACATCTGTACCTATCTATCTAATACCTATCTATCTATTTCATATCTATCTATCTCATATCTGTCTCATATCTATCTATCTATCTATCTATCTCTCTCTCTCATATCTATCTATCTATCTATCTATCTATCTATCTATCTATCTATCTATCTCATATCTATCTATCTCATATCTATTTCATATCTATCTATCTATTTCATATCTATCTATCTATCTATCTATCTATCTATCTATCTCTCTCATATCTATCTCACTCTCTCATTATCTGTCTCCTATCTATCTCTCTCATATCTATCTCACTCTCTCATTATCTATCTATCTCTCTCATATCTATCTATCTCATATCTATCTATCTCAGTCTCTCATATCCTATTTATTTATCTATCTCTATCTATCTATCTCATATCTATCTATCTAATGGTGGGTACACAATATACAGATATATCTGCAGATGAACAACCATCATCTGTGTCTGCCCGCAGGTCCCGGCGTCCAGCGGGTGTGTTGGAGGCGTGTCCCGGCAGGCGAGGGGCATGTCCCGTCCCCCTCCTTGCGGACGGTCCCCCTCTGTGTGTACGGACAGTCTGCCGACCTCCCGCACACACCTGCCGATGGACAGATATGTCTGCAGACATATCTGTCCATCGGCTGTGCAGCACAGCCAATGCGATATGTCGGTGAACGCCAACATATTGTGGGTAAACACTGATTTTAAACATTGATCGGCCAATGTATCTGTCAGTGTGTATCCAGCTTATCTATCTTTCTATCTATCTATCTATCTATCTATCTATCTATCTATCTCTCTATCTATGTTGTTAAAAAAGGAAATATGTCTCATTACACCTATCCTACTGCAAGAGGCAATAAATCGAATCCACTCAGGCCCGCTAATCATCTTTTGAAAAATGTTCTACCATGCATTTCGCTATGTACATCTATGCCTAGGCTAGGAACACTAAGCTGTTGGTGGATGACCTTTTATGGAAGATAACTGGCCACCTCTAACAATAAACAGCCTCATTTTACCTAATAACAAGTCACCAACATTCCAACTTTTTGAATTATGATAGGGGGTGGCCACCCAGTAATGAGGGCATCAGAGCAAAACCAAAGGTGGACGTGTTCATGTACTTCAATGGGTGTACCTAGTGCCTCTGAAGCGCTATGCCTTCCCTCCACTCACTTATCTCCCTCAAATGCACCTTGGCTCCACCGCACACACCTGTGGCACAATCTCATTACTGCTCTGATGCACAAGGATCAAGATTAACATAAATCCTGACTTTCCAGGGACCCGCAAAATAAACCAGTCTCTCCTTAATCAGGACAGTTGGCAGCCATGAGTTTATCAGCTAATAAAGGTGATTTTCTACATCTGTATTGATGTTTTTGTTGTATTTTCTTATTTTTTTTATTGTTGATTTTCACTTTCTGCTTGCATGTGCCCTCTTCACAGCCTTAGCAGTTTTCCTCCTGGCTTTCTTACATGAGAGCAGGGCCAATAAGCTGTGCAAGTAACTCCAAAAGACATCATTGTCCCACGTCCTAGAAAGTCCAGAGTCACCCTTGGGATTTATCGGCCATTTATTTCTGGGACTATTCAGGGACATGAGGGTCAATGACTTTGCCCTTTCCACAGCGCTAAGAGACATCCTGCATCGCTGATTGCCGCGAGGATGTGTTACGATAACTCGCTTCTCCGGCGACCTCTGTCCTTACTGTATCACATCAGTAAGTTGCTGCAATATGGGATTGGCCCGGGATGGGGTGGTGCACTTCTGCAAGATCTCCCAAAAATCGTGAGATCTCACTCAGGACTGATGGGGCAAGCGTGAAGTTGTCCGGCGCTGGTAAGTAACTATAGCACCACCCTCAGATGGCACTATATATTAGTGGGCAAGCGTCAAAAAGCCCATAAGGTTTTATTAACAGATCGTTTCTCCACGGTCCGCCTTTTCACACATTTTGGAAAAGTGGGAGTAGCCCCCTTTTGTTGCCGACAATGCCTAAAAAGAAAGGGTAGTGGGGCGAGTGCATTTTCAGCAGTGTTTCCACTGTGCCTGGCAGGGGCGCTGAGAATGGGGAGGAAGAAGGTACTAATTACTGGGGCCCAGCCCGGCTACTGAGGGGAACAAATGTCCTCCTCTGCAGAGCATACTGTTAGAATTTTGGCCACACCTCCCTGATTTGACCACACCCCCTTTAGTGGGGACATTTGGATGCCCTGGTGCCCATTCATTCCCACTCTTCTAATGAACTTGAATTCTGCCCCAGCTCAGAACTAGAGAAGTTCACGTTGTATTCTGTACTGTTACTTATACATGACAGTTCCCTGGCACAATGCATTATTTACATTTAAATTAAAAAAACAAATAGCATTTCAAAACAGGCACATATTGCGACACATTTGCAGTTCGAACCTACATAGTAAAATGCGCACCTTATAAACAGTGCGTTTGTGCAGCTTGATGTGTGACTAGAGTAGTGTGTATATTTTTGCCCCCACGCCTGCATACAGAAAGTATATAGATGAGGGGGAAGCAGTCGGGAAGCCGACAGACAAAATCCTGACCGCCGGCTTCCCGACTGTCTAATCCTGGCAAGGTACTAATGACAGGCGTCGAAATCCTGATGCCTGTCATTAGACCTACGCCGGGAGCGCGAGACCTGGCATACCAATCGAAGGTAAGCCGGGTGCCGGGCGCGGACAGCAGCAGGGGGGTTAGCTTAGGGGCTCCCGGGGGGGACTTAGGGTTAGGCACCTCCCCCCGGAGGGTTAAGGTTAGGCTAGGGGAAGGCGGGGTTAGGGTTAGGCACCCTCGAGGGGGGGTTAAGCACCCCCCGGGAGATTTAGGGTTAGGCTGCGGGGAAGGGGGGGTTTGGTTTAGGCACTTGGGGGGGGAGGTTAGGGTTAGGCACCCCTAAAGGAGGGTTAGGGTTCGGGTAGGGAATTAGGTTAGCGATACTTACCAGAAAGAACGATCAGGATTTTCACTTCTGCCGGGCTGCCGCTGTCGGGATTAGAACTGCGAGCCATGCGGCCGGTGGTAAATCATACTGATTCCAGATGAGGTAAGTATAAACCGTGCTAAATCTGTTTTTAATGTTGAATTTATTCTTTTTTGTAGGGAACCCTATTTTTACGCTATGGTACAGATGAAAGTTAAATACCTTGAAAATATGTTACAAGATCTTTTTTTGATGACAGGTTGACTTCAAATAATAATAGTAGTTACTTTGTATCTGTAATAATACCATGTGCAATAATACCACCAAAGCCTGAACAAATGAGAGAACAAAGTGAACATGTGTGGAAATAATTAGGAAAGTCACCTTTGCTAATACTTTCCAAAGGCAATCGTAGAAAATCAGGTCAGGCAGACATATGGGACACAGGTGTAAAACCTGGCAATCCAGCAAACCGTCCATCCGGTTACACCCAAGATTCACCCACTGAGAGTTACAGGCCAAAACAAGCCTAAAGCTGGCCAATAATCTGTGCTGGCACAGCAATAACTCACGTCTCCTCTCTCTAAAATGCTGACCCTATGTTCTAAAAATACAGCTACAATAACAAACCCAATCCTGTTCATTACTATTATTAACATTCTTATTTTATATAACACCAGCAAACCAACCAAGCAGTGTTTTACAATTGGGAACAAACCCAGTGGTGTCACTAGGGGGGTGCGGACCGCACCGGGTGTCAGCCACTGAGGGGGTGACTCCAAAATGCTGAAACCTCCTCAGTAGCAGGGAGCTAGGCCCTGCACACTAAGGGCCTGATTCAGACCCGCTCACTATCTGCGTACGCTCGCTGGATGCGTATGCAAATTTGTCAAAGTGACGCCACGGGAAGCGAACGCTCGCCAAGGCATAAGCACGCCCACCATGTCTTGGAGCGGCCACTTTGTGTATGCGTACGCCCAATCGCACAGGCAGAGCCACCCACCAGCACACGTCATCTCCAGGAAGTGTATTAAAACATTGGTACATCGAGCACCATCGGATGCTAACACAGTGCTTGCGGGTGCTTTACCCTACCGCAAGCATTGCGAGGAAATCAGTGTACAAAAAAAGGCAAGCGACATGTACTATGACGCTGCCTGTTAATTATGCTCGCCTCTAAAACGGCTTTGAAACACTCAGGCACGCCTGCGTTCGCACCTCCAGTCCCCCGTTATTAGTGTCCTGCCCCTGTTACCACCCACAAACGGCCTCTCCTGTCACTCATTACCCTGGGCGAGCGATAGGGTTTCGTTCGCAGTGTGTAGTTCGTGCGCGCGCAGAAAGAAGCGTGCGCATGTGCGTACGCAGAACATCGGGCCGCTTGCAAACGCACAGTGCGAATGGCTCTGAATCAGGCCCTAACATCACATTACAGCTCCCGGTCACTGAGGAGGAGCTGGCAGTGCAGGTCCCTCCCAGTGAGGCCAGCCTCCTTTTCGGACTTTACTGGCCGCACTGGGTGTCACCGATCCCAGTGCCACCACTGACCGAACTTATTAATAAGACAAAACCGTGTATAAAAAGGCAGACAAAGAAGTGTGAGGGTGCTATTAAGAAGCCTTCAGTCTATTAGAAAATATTAGTACATTAGCAATGAGAGTGGACCAGAGACGCAGATCTTGGGCAGGACAGAGGGTGTTCTAGGTCAGATATTTCGAGACAAGAGATACTTGTTGTTGCAGTTTTGTTCATTTATTATATATTTATGATCAGATACTTATCTAACAGCAGCATATTCCGTTGTACTTTACAAGTGGGAACAAAAACAGTAATATAACAAGACTGGGTAATAATACACAGGCAGAAGGTATGAGGGTCCTGCTCGCTTGCTTGCAAGATAGATAATGGATTTGTATGCTTGGAGAAGTAATTTATATTGGATTCGGTATGATACAAGCAACCACTGTAGATATTGATAGAGCTGGGCAGCTATAGGTGAACACTTTGCAAGGAAAATTAGTTTTGCAGTTGCATTTATGGTCTGGTTAGGCCAGTAGGAAGGGGATCAATAATCAATGCAGGAGATTACAAGTGCATGAATTAAGGTTTTCGCTGGGTTTTGCGTGTGACATGTGCATTTCCCAGAAATATTTCTTAGGTCACTGTAACGGAATTTGGGTACAGTTTGGGTGTAGTTCACAAAGGACAGTTCACTTCTGAGCCAAGGATGACACCTAAGCAGCGAGCTTGAGAAAAAAATTTTTGTGTGGTGTAAACGGATATAGAGTTAGACATGTCAGGTAGATATCTCCCGTTGACTGTTTTTGAAAGATTTATATGAGGCGGCGAGAGGACATCCACAATGTGTTCTGAAAGTCAAAGGTCTTACTAAGTTCCTAAGAGAAGCGGAATGGATAGAGAAGAGGAGAGAGCCTAGCACCAAGTTTTGTGGTACTCTAGCCCAGGGCCGGCTCTAGGGGTGTTCGGCCAGTGCGGAGGCACAGGGGTGCCACCCATAGAGGGCGCACCCCTCCCCAACATCCCGATTTCAGCGGGACAGTACTGTCCTGCTGTTCCACCCGTGGGCCGAAGTGGCCCGCAAGTGGTCAAATCGGGAGGTTGGGGCCCCCACTGCTGCAGCTGTGCAGTGGTGCTGGACCCCGGAGTCGGAATGGATGCATGCGGCATCCATTCAGTGACGGGAAAGGGGCTGGGGGAAGCCCAGCTAGTGAGGCTCCCCCCAGCCTGACGTTATTTGGAGGCGTGCCATGCGGGCATGCCTCCAAATAACGTCAGGCAGGTGGCATGGCCTATGGTAATTAGGCCACACCCCCATTTTCGGTCACGCGTGGCTTCGACGCGCACGATGTAAGGACGCCCTATTAAGAGCCGGCACAGGGTGCTCTGACCCCTGGAGCCAGCCCTGTTCTAGCCCAGTAGTTTTCAAACTCCATCCTCAAAGTACCCTAACAGTCCAGGTTTTAAAGTTATCCATGCTCGTACACAGATGGTCTAATCAATTGACGGAGGTATTAATTAAATCACCTATGCTCAGCTACAGTACGTGCAGTGGGTGCGGCTGCTATGGTGCCCAGGCCGCCTCCAGGGCCCAGCCCTCCTCCAGCACCCAGTTACGCTGCACCATACTGAGCGACCTCCTGATCCCCGTAAGTGGCTTCTCCTTTCTTAGAAGTGTGCTACTGCAGGCACATCTGCTGACCTGGCCGGCTCCGTCTCTCCTCACTAATGCTGATCAATGGTGTGGCCAATGGTCCACAGATAGTGCGTCTTCTGCGGATTCACGCTGCTGCCGGTGGCCGTGGCATTAACATAAAGACGCAGCAGCCGCTAATGCAACTCCATCTACCTCTGAATCACTCCCATAAGGGTAAAAAACCCAGCATTGTCTCTGAGGGTCTGCTTTCTCCTCTGGCTCATAAATGGCGATTTTTAACGGCTAACCTGGAAATATTACAAAGCATATGACCATACCAAATACTGCGCAGAAGCTACAATCTGCAGGCGCCGTCGTAGATGTCAAATGTGGCAGCTGTAGGTCTTTACAAAAACCCCTGTCAGATCTTTTAAATAGTAATGCATTTCCATAAACTGTTTAGATCATCGTTTTGTCCTCTGTTGGCGACAGACCCAGAGCTTTCCCTGCAGATGAATGAGCACAGTAGAAGGAGAGGACTCCTGCAGCTTTCCTCCCGGGCTCCCCCCTTTATGTACTCGGCAGTTTGAAAGAAGGGTCCAGCTTCTGATTGAAAATGCAAATTAGAGGTACAAGCCGTCCTGCTGCAGGACCCACAGAAGAAGCCGATCATTACCTGACCCAGCTTTATTAACTTCAGGCCAAGCAGAAGATAGCAATGGGATGAAAAGCAACTTAGGGCTATAGAAAGGGAGAAGCGGCTCAGGGAAGAAACCACAATACGAGCTTTGAATTTTATATTTGTTACTATTTCATAGCTTATGGGGCATATTCAATTAGAAGCGAAAAGTCCTGTACTTTTCGCATGCCAGACTTTTTCGCCGGCATCGCTGGTTTTGCATGCGAAGAAGTATCGTGCACGTCCCCGCTTATCCCCGCATTAAATCCAAAGGACGCGGAAACGCGTCCCGGCGAAACTCAAACAGGCAAAAGTGCTGGCAGATATGGGGAAATCAGCCTGACACCCCCCAAAAGATGCACTGACATGGGGGATCACTTTGGATACCCCCGATAGGCCTGCTGGAGGTATTTGGGGTGCTTAAATGCTCTCAATTGGTGCTATTTTGCGTCCTTGCACAAGTGGTGAAGAATAGCATTTAGCAGGGGGGTTTTTTGGAAAAATAACTAGTCCCAGCAAATTTGGGGTACATGAAAATGGCTGCAAGCATGGTTAAATATTGCTAAAGTGAGGTCTTAAAAAGCGTTAAAAACGCACCTTCAGCCAGCACCTGCAATCAAAAAAACACCTCCCCCATACTTGCAGACCCCCCTAAAGTCTATTTCACTAGTTTTTAAGTTTCTACCCCAACTTTGAACTTTTTCGCCCCCTCAAAATCAATTTTTGGGGTGCTCTTTAATTCTTTTTTTTTATATACTTTTGATGCAGTTTACCTTTGGGGACCTGTCCTAAGAGTTCAGGGTGGTTTATCCACCTTTGCACCCCAAAACCGCAATTCTGCACTTTTTTCCGCCAGCTATTCATAGGCGTAACTTTTCCGCCGGGTACATTGCATTGCGTTTTGCGCACCGGCGAAAAGTCGCAACAATTGAATACGGGGATAAGTTTCCGCTGGCGAAATGACGTCACCGGCGAAACTTTTTTGCAAAAAACGGCTTTTCGTCGCTAATTGAATACGGCCCTATATGTCACTTATGATTTCAATTCATTAAACAATATGGCAGTCGGAGTATGTAAGACCATTTCCGCAAATCTTTGATGTTTTTAGATCTGCGCATGAGCCAATTGTCCTGGCCCTAGCATCAATGGGTGAGCTGATACGCCACCTGCGCCCATAGTGCTGTCAGACGCTGGGAGTGGCTGAGTCTCTGCCGGGAATGATGACAGATAGTAACACTGACACTTCCCCACTCACAGGGCCTGAATCAGCAAGGAACGCACGGATGCAGACGCACGCAATCGGTCGATTATTTCGCATGCATCGCAGTGCGCGTGCGCAAACTAGCTATTGCGATGGCAAATGCGATTGCAGAGGCTACGCAAACCCAGAGCACAGTGATTAACAGGAAGTGCCGTTTGAGGGTGGTGACGGGTGAGTGGTCGGGCAAACAGAGGCGTGTTTCGACGGCGTTTCAGGGGCATGCATAAATAAGCTCTTGCGGCGGCGGACGCAGCCTGAGGTCTAGCTGCACACAGGAAGTCTCGCTATGTCTGCGGGAGGGTCAGGTCAACCACTACTGTGCGTTTGGGTCCGATGATTCTCGATGTTACCGATGTTCCCGCTGTCTTGCCAGGTATAGAGGACACAAGTGAGGGGATTTGGGTGGTATTATGTAGTGCTGGGCGTCTGCTTATTCTGCTGAAATTGCCGTGCGTATGCATTCATTAGCATATTCTCGCAGCGGCCGATTGCGTGCGTCTGCATCCGTGCGTTCCTTGCTGAATCAGGCCCACTGTACGATGACCCCCTGAGACTGGTATGTAAGAGACAGAGGAGGAAAAAGAGGGATAGACGGACAGGGAGGCAATCGGGAAGCCGACTGCCTAAATACCAGCAGCCGGCTTCACGACTGTCTTATCCCGGCATGGGTGAAATGCCGGGCGTCTAGATATAGACGCCCGCATTTCCCCAACGCTGGGAGACCGGCGCCCGGCATCACGATCGTAGTGATGCCGGGCACCGTGAGTGGACAGCCGCGCGGGGGGGGGAGGGTTAGGTTTAGGGCTCCCGGGGGGACTTAGGGTTAGGCACCCCCCCGGGAGGGTTAGGCTAGGGGGAGGGAGTGTTAGGGTTAGGCACCCCCTCGGGGGACAGGTTTAGGCAGCGGGGAAGGGGGTGGTTAGGGTTAGGCACTTAGAGGGGGGATTAGGGTTAGGCACTTGGGGGAAAGTTAGGGTTAGGCACCCCTAAGGAGGGTTAGGGGGGTTAGGTTAGGTTAGTGGATACTTACCTATCCACGATCGGGATTTCCAGCGCTGTCGGGCTTCCGCTGCGTCGCACTCTGCTTCTGTCGGGCTGCCGCTGACGGGAATCGAACGACCAGCCATGCGGCCGACGGTATTTCATACCAATTCCGACGGACAGGACAGAGAGCAAATGGCACAGAGAGGTGCAGGACAGAGATGCCGAAAGGGGGGTTGAAGGTACTAATTATACAGACCCGAGCTTGTTTCATTGGTTTGGGTTAGCTGTTGAGGGGAACAAATACCCCCCTTTGTTGTGTGTGCTGAGGGCACATATAGTCTTTAGCCTTAATTATTTTTAAGAGGAAGGAATGGCCACGCCTTCCAAGTTGGTGACACTGCTCCTCCTCACCCAGGCCCGTTGTATGTCTCAACGGCCCTGGGGCAGGAGAGTGACAGGGTGAGGAGCGAGGGGGACAGCATGACAGAGAAGGGAAAGAGAGAGAGGGTCTATAGATACAGGCCTCATTCAGAGTCGATCGCTTGCTGCAAGCGATCGCTCTGAATGAGGGCGGCCACTTACTTTTTTAAGTGCCGCCTTCTGGTCGATCGCTAGGCTGTGGGTTACCACCCACAGCTCTAGCGACCTACCAGGGTGACGGTCGTGATGGTCATCACCATCGCGACCATCGGGGCTTACGACCAGACCCTAAGGTTGGGTCTGGGCTCTCGTAAGCCCCATGGAACTTCCTGCTCTGTCTGAGCAGGAAGTTCCTCACTGACATCATTAATGATGTCAGTGGGGCCACCCCCAAACGGCAAGCGTTCTGACTGGAACGCCTCCGTTTGGTCGGGCACGCCCCCGGCCCGCCCAGCAAACGGGGCGAGCTGTCACTCAACATCGACAGCTCACCCCGTCTGCTACGAGACCCCTAGCGACGGAGCGCCCGTCACTTGCCGGGTCTCGCGCATGCGCACGACGGAGCCGGCTCCGTCGTGCGCATGCTCTGTGGGGACCATCGACCCGGTTGCGAGCGCATCGGCGCTTGTGACCGGGTCTGAATGAGGCCCACAGTGTGCCGAAAAGAGGGAATAGAAAAGACAAAATGGGTGCCGAGTGTCAGACGAAGAAAGAGAAACAGACAGAGGGAGAAGGAGAGAGAGGTGGGGATGAGACAGCGGGGAACAGCGAGATGGGGGCAGCGGTGGAGGGAAAGAAAAAAAACAGACAACGCAGACGATAAATGCTAATATACTACATGATTCATACTGTATTATAAAGGGATCATTTGCACAGTTCCTTGGTTACTATGTAATATGGCTCTGGGTATTTAGAGACTGGACAAATCTTTATTTAAGTTGTCTCGTATTTCAGGAAACATGTTGAAATGAGGCTGCATATTATTATTACTCTCAGTGCCTGGGTTGATCTCACAGCTAATGACAGGGTTAATGGTCTCTCTTCTACGTAGGTTTGAATTACTCTAATTATAGTAAAAAACAATAAAAAAAAAAGATTTTAATCAATAAGATGGAAACATTTTAATACAGACAAATCTACAGAAATGAAACATTAAGAGACCACTATTGTCTCCTTAGAGTCTAATTATGTTTTATGGGTACATAACTGTAACAGAGAAAGTATTTGTAATAAATCCTCAATTTATTGCTGGGTATTTCCAAGTCTAGGGGAAAGAAAGGATGTATTTATTACAACCATAGGCTTTCTCTTTGCAATTAGTGCATTTAACTTGTTGCTGCTAAGCAGGAGTGGGACTCGTTCTTAAAATAATCTCTAGATTAGTATATGACTGGCAGGTTCTTCTCATATTAAGGGGTCTATTTACTAAGCAGTGTTAGGAGACAGAGGCCCTGATTCAGAGCCGGTCGCTATTTGCGGTCGTTCGTTCAAAAAAAAGGGGGTGGCTATTCAAATGAACCGTTGGCTCATTGCGGTCTGTTCACGCCTCCATGTCTGAACGAGCGAACAAAACATGCAGACGTTTACTTGAAAAATATGCCCCCTGGCCGCTCGCATCATACGTCATGTCCGCTATTTATTAGATTAATCGTGTACATCGAACAGCGTATGAACTGCTCGCTATTCTTGTGGCTGGTTTTTCCTACCGCTATATTGCGAGCAGTTCTGACTATAAATCAACCAAGTGACGTGGTCAATGACGCTGCTGTATTAAATATGCACACCCTTAAAACGCCCATTTTGCCTTTTAAGCACGCCTGCGTTCTGAATTCTACTCCCCGTTTTCAAGCACCTTCCCCTGTTACCACCCACATACGCCTCATCCTGTCACTCAAAGTAGCAGGCATTCGCTATTTAGCGAACAAACGATTTTCGGCCGCACTGACTGGTTCGCGCATGCGTATTATAAACCGTACGCATGCGCAGATGTGCGAACATCGCTCGGAACGAGCGTACTGCCGCTTACGAGTGGCTCTGAATCAGGGCCAGAGTGAAAAGTGATAAGAAAGTGATAAGGTGCCAGCCAATCAGCTCCCAACTGCCATCTCACAGGCTGTGTTTGAAAAATGACAGTTGGGAGCTGATTGGCTGGCACCTTATCACTTCCTTATCACTTTTCACTCTGTCTCTTATCACTGCTTAGTAAATAGACCCCTAAGGATGGGTACATACTAGACGATGTGTACCCAGCCCGACATCAGCAGCGACGGGACCCGGCGGGGGAGCCAGCGGGCAGCGACGGCAGGGGCCATGCTGCTTTCAGTAGCAAGGCCCACGCTAACTACATCGACCGCGGCCCTGCACGTAGGGCCGATGGAGGATGTCGCTGACGACCCACGGGAGCCCGCATTGTCAACGAGATAGCGGGTACACACTGCCCAAAGTGGACGGTATGTCGTCTGATCAGCCAGATCAGACAACATATCGCCTAGTATGTACCCAGCATAACTTTGCTGGGACTCTGGTCCTGACGCAAAGCAACTGGAATTGGGGGAAGCCACGGGAGGCACATTTACTACCTCATACTAGTACAAGGATCCGGCTTCAATCGGGAACCGCACCGTCCACAGCCGCAATCATTAGAATCGGCACGTGCACCAGCCCCATGCTGGGTGCATAAGATCTGTCAGAAACAGGCTTCTCCGAATAGCACGAAACCCGGCCTGCATGCCCACAAAACTCCCAGGAGGTTGATCTCCTGTGCAGGGCCGTAGCTAGGGTAGTGCGGCCAGTGCCATCGCACAGGGCACCACAGGTTAGGGGGCGCTGTTTGGGCCTGTCAGATTTCTGTTTATTATCATTCTTGCTTGTAGCTTCCTCTTATTTCATCCCCATCATCTCCTGGCCTCTCCTATCTCTTCCCTGGCCCTTCCCCATGAAACCATGGCCCTTTTTTGGGTGCATAATGTCCCTTTGAAAAATTAGGGGGGCGCCAATGTTCTTTCTGGAACAGGACACAAAGTCTAGTTACGGCTCTGTTCCTGCGTATGACTGAAATATTGCCCTCCAGAAATGCCCATTTCACGCTAGGAGAGATCCAGCCAACATCCGTCCGTCACACAATCGCCCGAAAAGATCGCAATAATGAATTCATATGCTTCTGCGCAGTTTGCTAAAAATTGCTATTTGTGGCCATATATATGGAGCTCCACCCTCACCCACCTCACACCCAGGGCAGGATGTACTAAGCATCGCATCCGCTGTACATACCGCCCATTTTCGGGTACATACCGGCGGTAATATCACCAATATGTGCCCAGAAATTGCAAAGGACGGCTCTCCCGGGAAGAGCTGCCCTTTGCGCTAGAGGGACTTCTGGGTTTATGACCCAGAAGTCCCCCTGGCTTCCTTCTGCGCATATGCATAAGGACGCACGCACCACTGGGGGAGCTGAGAGGGGATGCAGTCAGGAAGCCGACGGTCGAAATGCCGACCGCCGGCTTCCCCACTGTGCAATCCCGACAGGGGACTAATGATAGGCGTCGAAATCCCAACACCTATCATTATCCCTACGCCGGGAGCCCGAAGCCCGGCATACCAAACGAAGGTAAGCCGGCCAGCGGCCGCGAACATCTGCGCGGGTGGACTTAGGGTTAGGCACCCACCCTTTGGAAGGGTTAGGTTTAGGCAAGGGGAAGGGGGGTTAGGCACCCCCTGGGGCAGGTTAGGATTAGGTACCCCGAGGGGGAGGTTAGGGTTAGGCACCCCCCCCCGAGAGACTTAGGCTGCGGGAAAGGGGAGGTTAGGTTTAGGCTCTTATAGGGGGGGTTAGGGTTAGGCACTTGGGGGGGAGGTTAGGGTTAGGCACCCCTAAGGGAGGGTTAGGGGGGGAGAGGGTTAGTAATAGTGAAAAAACTTACCTGTCGGGATCTTCTGTTGCCGGTCTTCGTCGGGATTTGAACATGCGTCCGGCGGTGTTTCATACCGATCCTGCTGAGAGGGATCCGATTGAACGAAGCAGGACGAATGTGATGCATTCCGGTGCATAGTACATATGACAACTGCTGTAACACACCCGAAAACTGCATTTTCTATGGGTTTACCGCATTTCTGCCCTTCGTACATCCCACCCCCAATCTGCCTAGCCACTCACACAATCAGTGATCTCCAAATCAGTACGCCCTGGCCATTTTGACCACTTGGACTATCCTGCAAAAATCGCCACAATTAAGGATTAGACCCAACGGTGGCTCTTACCTATACTGTTGAGGGGGACTGCCGCTGCGGCTGCACCATCCTTCAGTGAAGTCGCACCAGTCATGTGATCGCTGCCAGCATGTGTGCATGCACACAGACATGGCTTCTAGGGGACTGGCTTCCCACAGAAAGCTCTCTCTGATAATGCCACAGTCCCAGGGGGGAGGAGTTTTCTTCCCCCGAGGCTACCAATCTGGAATATGATTAGCAGAGTGAGCTCCCTATGGGATGCCGCTGAGTGAAGTTAACTCCACCTACTCACTGGTAGCGGCTTACAGGGGTGGGGGAGGCTCATTGGGGGTTGTAGTGGATTTTCCTGTGTGTGTTTGGGGGTGGGCGGGTGGGGGGGGGGGCTGCAGCCCTGCAGCCCCTAGGTAAAATCTGCCACTGCACAGAAGTGTCAGTCTTCATGGCTTAAACTGTAGGTTGGGGCTACACAGCAACAACAAAGGGGAACTGGCAAAGGAAATTTTATTCATTGTATTTTAAGGACCACTAGATCTAATATACAAGTTTCCTTATATAAAAGAGCTATTAATAGAAAGATCAACCTTTACAAATGTAAAGGGGCTATCAGATATCCAATGTGTGCACTCTCCAATCTTACTATACAGGGTGTGGATTTTGGTGTTCCAACAGTTCCCACCCTACCGCCATGGATACTTCCATTGTTCTCTCTATAACTTTTCTCCCAACATAGTAGATAAGGGTCCTCAACCCCCCCCCTCTCCATCCCGCCCCCCCACCACCCTGATTTTGCTTTCTGCCTTCTCTCATCTCCCTCATTCTCTGGTTCTATCTCCCCCTGGTCCTCTCTACTCCCCCCATTTTATTTTCTCTACTCTCTCACCTCTCTTCAGTTCTCTCTTCTTCCAGTCTTCTCTTCCTCTTTGGTTCTCTCCATGACTTTGTGTCATCATCTACTCCCATTTTGGGTTTTCTCTCCCTCCAGTTCTCTCCATACTCACCCCTCTCCCCCCTCCCCACCTCTGTGATTCTATCTCCTCCAGCTCTCCTCTCTGGTACTGTCTCCCCATCTCCAGCTCTCTCTCTACCATGCCCCCACTCCCTGCCTGTTATTTTCTCTCTCCCCAGCAGTTCTCTAATGCTCCCCTTCTGTGTAGACCAGGAAGTACCCACTATCTTTTTTTCCTTTCTTCATTTTGGGGGTCCACTGTTTTACCATCCCAGTATCCTAGGGTCCATAAGGGCCACCAGAGCAATCAACGCCGCTGATGCTCAGGTCACCATACCAATATGTTGAAGTTCCATGCTTTAGTAAATCACCCTATTTGTCCAGGACGGGTGGCTGGCCTCTGTCGCTCTGTAATTTATGAAGACACCCGGTCTCCTCAAAAAGAGCTGCAAAAAAGAGAGAACATTAAGTTGATGAATAATAATATCATATGGGTTAAAGACAGGCCCTTTACAGACTATTTTGCACTTTTTACAAAATTAAATTACCACAGTTCTTACTCCACTCCCCCCCCCCCCCCCCCCTCTACATTGTGTAAAAGAAATCTTTGCTAAACTGTTAATGGCCAGAAACACTTTAATTTGTTCATCCGCATTGAATATGACTTGAGGTTTTGTGTTGTCACTTTTGATTTTTAGCTATTATATACAAGCCACCTGATTTTTCATGTAAACTCAAGTGGGACTGACACATTAGTCTACAGGCGGTCCAAATAAAAATATTATATACTGCCAAGGTGTGATATGGAAAGGGGAACTATGTCACTGATGGTGGCAACGAAAATAAATCCGTCCTTAACAGTGGTTATAACAATATGTCTCTCAAATAATGTAGTTTGACAGTACGCAATTCAGTTATTCAAGGGCCTAATTCAGAGTTAGTAGCAAATATAATAAAGAAACCAAAAAATAGCAATTTGCGTTTGGAATAAACTCTATTGCGCTGAAATGGGTGAAAATGCATTTATTTGGTACGCAGCGGCTGTGCAGGGCCCTCCGGACAGCAATGTACTTACTGATACTTGACCCCTCTGCGTGATATATAATGATGTCATGCCCACGACTTCACGACTTTGGGCGCTCAGGGGGTGGGCCAGCACAGGGACCATTTGTGCTCTGTTATGGCACTGTGCATATCCAATTAATCTTCATAGTCAGGGGTGCTAAGAGGTGAGGAGCAGGTACTGATTACCCGGGCACACTGGAGGGGCCCAGGTCCACATCCCCCCTCTCTTAAGGCCTGATTCAGACCCGCTCACTATCTGCATACGCTCGCTGGATGCGTATGCAAATTTGTCAAAGTGACGCGAACTCTCGCCAAGGCATAAGCACGCCCACCATGTCTTAGCGAGCGGCCACTTTGTATGAGCTTACGCCCAATCGCACAGGCAGAGTCGCCCACCAGCAACACGTCATCTCCAGGAAGTGTATTAAAACATTGGTACATCGAGCACCATCGGATGCTACCGCAGTGCTTGAGGTTGCTCTACCCTACCGCAAGCATTGCGAGAAAATCAGTGTAAAAAAAAGGCAAGTGACGTGTCCTATGACGCTGCCTGTTAATTATGCACACCTCTAAAACGGCGATGAAACACTCAGGCACGTCTGCGTTCGCATCTCCAACCCCCTGTTATTAGTGTCCTGCCCCTGTTACCACCCACAAACGGCCTCTCCTGTCACTCATTACCCTGGGCTGTCTTTGCTGGGCGAGCGAGAGGGTTTCGTTCGCAGTGTGTAGTTCGCTCACGCGCAGAACGAAGTGTGCGCATGCGGGTACGCAGAACATCGGGCCGCTTGCGAATGCACAGAGTGAAGGAGCGGCTCTGAATCAGGCCCTTCGTCCTGTCAATGGCAGCAGCGCATGCTGGGGTACAGGGAGGCTGCTGCTGTCACTGAGCGAAGCAGCAATCTCCTCTGACTGCACCTGATGGCAGGTGGGGGATCGATTGCACTGATCGCACCCCACCCGAAACTAACCCTGGCTGCGAGGTACATGGTGCCCTCTGTGAGGTGTCATAATTACCTCTTGCTACACCGTTTTCCCATTAGGCCAAGTCCCTACAGTACCCGGGCCCCACACCCTCTCTACGGCCGTGTTCATAGTGTAAGTCCAAACAAATCTCCACCTGAAAATTGGCTTTACTGACACCTGCAGTCCAATCTGTAAATAATGCCTACACAACACTGACACCTACACAACACTGTAAATAACCCTCACAGTCTCTCACTAAGGTGTCTATTTACTAAGCAGTGTTAGGAGACAGAGTGAAAAGTGATAAGGTGCCAGCCAATCAACTTCCGTCATTTTTCAAACACAGCCTGTGAGATGACAGTTGGGAGCTGATTGGCTGGCACCTTATCACTTTTCACTCTGTCTCCTAACACTGCTTAGTAAATAGACCCCTAAAAACTTAACTGGATTCTCGGCTCTCTGCAGCTTCCATCAGATAAATATAACCTTGTCTATTCTTACTAGGTGGAGGACACCGTTTTTTTTTGTAGAACATAATACACAGACTCCTCGCTATACTGTGCAATAGTGTACCCACAACTATCTAATGCTCAGTTCTTGGTGTTTATGCTACATGTGTAGAACATGTCACAGGACCAATGCACTTGTTTTGTATGCTGTATTTATTTGATACAAAAAAAGTGCATAAAAAAGGTTTATCACAAATAAAAACCTATAGGCATCCATGTAAATTCCTGGAAGGTGGGCAGTTTGAGATGAAACATTGACTAGGCTGATCATGTGACTAAATGACATCATCAATAGGGTTTGTGGTGTCAATGGGCTATGATACCGATATTTACGCAGATGTTACGCAGATCGAGCAATTGTTAGCCATTGCGCATCCAAGTTTCAGTCGCACAGTAGGTGACAGGTACTCAGCGTTTGGGGGAGGTAACGGGGGCTGGTTTGATATACGCAGGTATATGGGACCGTTTAAACTAGGGAGGTCAATTCCAGGATTCAGGATTGAAAAAAACTCAATCCCGGGATTCCCCTGGTTTAAAAAAAAAAATGCCACCTCCCCGTCCGGCCCCTACAGTTACTTAGCGACGGGGCTTGTGTCGGGTCTTGTCCATCCGACATTGGGCTGCGCAGCGTGACCTCACGTCACGCTGCGCACAGTGCCAGCCAGGGGAATGGGGAGCCAGGACGCGTCTGAGCACTCCGCTGGAGCTGCGCAGTGCTGCCTGCCATTTAAAAAAAAAAAAAAAACAATTATGGCCAATGCCGGGATCGGGATTGGAGGCTTCCAATCCCGGCCATTTTTAGCCCCAAATCCCAGGATCCCGCCATTAGCCTCCCTAGTTTAAACGCTGTTTTCTGGGCATCCATAAATTAGCCACTGCATTAATTCTTGCAGTAGGAGAGCCCTCTGCGCAGGGGTGTATTTAAAATGGGTGCAGGGTGTGCGGGGGCACACAGACCCCTGGGTCCAGGGGGGGCCCATACCGCACACCCTGCACCCATAAAACGTACCTCTCCGGACTCCCACGTCGGCTCCGGTGTCTCTGCCTGTAAAAGTGGCTGGAAAATGGCTGCTGCAGCCATTTTCCCATCGTTTGCGCATGCGCAGTACAGGAAAAATGGCCGCCGCGGTCATTTTCCCGGTGACCTGTGCATGCGCTATAGACTATGGGCACACTCTAGTGCCCAGAGTCTATAAGTGCGGCGCTGGCCACGCACCGCTCAGTGCGCTCCCGGCCTGCCCGATGGAGAGGAGGGGGCCCGTGTCGGAGACTGCCCACGGGCCCCCTCCTCTCTAGAAATGCCCCTGCCTCTGCGTGCCTGGAGACCCGCATATTTTCGCTGCTGTGATTGCATTACCGTACCTCTTTGAATCAGGCCCAAAGTGCAATATGAAGCTGGAATCAGGCCCAGAATAGATATCTTTGCACTGGACAGTCAGTTATCAGTTGCCTGGTAGTGAGTATATAATATAGATGCCAATACTATTTTTGCTATTTTTGGCTTCTCATAGGTATGTTTATTTAATATCTGGTAAAATGCTGCATAGCTTAAATAATAATTTCTACCATAAAATTATTTTTCAATCAACATCACATTCCTCCCCCAACTAGCAGAAATGTAGGCAGGGCCGGTGCAACCATTAGGCAGCTTTAGGCTGCTGCCTAGGGGCGCCGGCCACTGGTGGGCGCCGCTGAGTCCATAAAAAAAAAAGAAGGATGTCTCTTTCAGTCCTGGCCGGGACTACTGATGACCAAGGCTGATGCAGGTGTTTGTAGGTAATGGGGGCTTGTGTGTGTGTCAATGAGTGCACACAGGCTTTAGTGTGTGTGAGGGTGGTGGTGGTTTTATTGAGTGCTGACAGCGTTAGTGTGTGTGTGTGGGTTTCATGCATGCTGCCAGGGTGAGGTGTATGTGGTGGGGGGGTTAATGGGTGCTAACATATATTAGGGCATGGATGTGTGGCATAAATATATATTGGGGCATGGATGTGTGGCATAATGTATTGGGGCACAGCTGTATGGCATATAAATAATTTGGGGCACATGTGTGGCATATATATTGGGGCATTGTGTAGCATAATTCATGGCTATGTGGCATGCAATACATTTGGTGCACAGCTGTGTGGCATATGTATTGGCACAAATGTGTGGCATATTATGTTTTGGAGGCATTGATGTGTAGCATAATTATGAATTGGGGATACAGCTGTGTGGCATATAATGAATATGTGGCACAGATGTATAACATATGACTTGGGGGCAGTGTTATGAGGCACAGTATTTGGGGGCTCTGCTGTGTGGCATATTAGTTGGGCTTATTTTATGAATTTGGGACACTGCTGTGTGGCATATTATAAATTGCAGACACTAATGTGTAGCATAGTATGAATTGGAGGGAGCAGGGGCGGCCCAGACATCTTGCATCGCCCCTGACTGTAGGGATCCAATACCATAACTAATGCTTCTGATCAGGAGAAAATACCCATGTCTGTACGCTTGCCTATGGAGATGGAAACCGCAGCGGCAGCTAGTGCTTTGCGTTACGGCTTTGTCCTATCAGCGCCTGACAGTTCCGCTAGTTTTTGTAAAGGCAAATATTTGGTAAAAATAATTGCAACATAGAATAAATACTTTGCGTTTTATTTTAATTTACAAATAAGTTTAAAATGGCAAAATACATAGCTTACACATTTGGAATATATATTTATATATGCATTTTTCTACAAAGGAAAACAACTGTAAAAAAAATATATTTTTAAAAAAAGTTTCAAAAACATAAAATAAAACATTAACCACTCACTAATTTTTATTGTAAAAATGCTGTATTTAAATTGAGCATTTTTTTCTTGAGTGCTGCCCCTGCTATCGCCATACTAAAATGCCAATATCGACAAGAGGACTGTGAGACTGATTCAGAGACTGGCGCTAATGCCATCGCAGCTGTGATTACATACGCAACGAAGCTGCGAAAATATGCTAATGTTAGCAAAGATCACCAGAGCATAAAGACGCCCACTGCTGCCCTTTTACCTGCGTGCGACGACGCATACCTGCGTAAATATCGGTGACATCAAACCACATCGGCGGACATCTTACCCTGACCTGCCGCAGCCTTGGGTGCTCTTCTGACACGTAGAGCTGCGTATGCGATAACAATGGCTAATTACTGCATGCCCATGTAACTGCGTTTAAACGGACAGGCACGCCTGCGTTTTTCTGACCACTCCCCATTACCACCCCCCAAAACGCTGACAACTTGTCAGTCACTTAATGATGGGACCCGGTGTGCGTCCGTAATCGCAATGCGATCGCTGCGCACCTGCAGAGCGGCTTATACAAATGCTAAGTACCACAGTGAGCAGGGTAAGAATGATAAATAGATTTCTTAGTCCAGTAAGCTGTGCAAAGGCTGCATGTAACAGGCTGCGGACAATCTCTAGGTATCTCCGGTTTAATGCATCGACTAGGTTCCGTACCTAGCAGTGTACAGGTTAATGTTTGTGGTATAAAGACCACGGAAGTCATTCCTATATGACAGGAGTGACATAAACCTCAGGGCCGGGATGCACTAAACGGAAAATGCGGTAAAACCCCTGTATACAGCATTTTCCGTATGCATCAATCACATGGCCGCTGGGCTGCGATGCGGAGGGTAATGCCAGCTTTAGCTGGAGTTACCCTATAGAAGCCTTATGGGCTTCTACCGCATCGCGCTGCTAGGAGGGATCTGATCGGATTCCTCCCAGCATGCCCCATGGCCGCTGCATCACTCTGCGCATGCGCAGATGGACTCCCGGGTCATAAATCCAGAAGTCCACTGTGCAGCAGAGATCGCAAAGGAAGAGCTGTCCTTTGCTGTACAGATCGCATATGTTAGTGCATATGTGATCAGTACCAATGCGATGTCCGGCGTGTTAGGCGGTAAGTGTTACTGCATCCCGCCCCTGGTCTGTCACTTTGCACACTCTGGGATACAAAGAGTTAGCGGTTGCAGGCGGGTGGTGCTTAGGGTTTTAGGTTAAGCCAATAGGGAGTTTGGTTGTTAAGGGGAGGAGTTTGACCCATAGGTCTATGGGAGAAATAGATCCTAGTTCTCCCTCTTTTCTTCAGGAGATTGCCCACCCATGGAGCCGTATACAATTTGAGAGGACCCGCGATACTTTTCCGCCTCCCGGACTTTTTGCCTACTTCACCTGTTTTGCAGGCGGAAAAGTATTGCGCACGTGCCCACGTATCCCAGTATTCAATTTTAAGGTACACGAAAACGGGACACGGCAAAACTGAAACAAGCGGAAAGTCCTGTCAGATTTGGGGAAATCAGCCTGACACCCCCCAAAAGATGCTCTGACATGGGGGTACACTATGGTACCCCCCGATTTGGCTTGCTGAAGGTATTTGGTGTTTTTAAACAGGCTCAATAGCTGCTAAATAGCGTTTTTGTATTCAGGAGTTTTTTTGCAGAAAATAACTTATCCCAGCAAATTTGGGGTACTTGAAAATGGGGTTCAGCATATTTTAAAGTTGCTAAAGTTAAGTTTATAAAATCGTGAAAAATCCACCTGCCGCTAGCACCTGCAATGAAAAAAACACTTGGGGCATACTCGGGGAACCCCCTAGAGTCTAGTTCGCTAGTTTTTAACTTTGTTCCCCAACATTTTTTTTTTTGCCCTCACATTGAAAGTAATTTTTTTGGGTGTTCTTAAGTGTTTTTTTTATTTTTTGGCGCAGTTTACCTTTCGGGGACTGTCTGAAGGCTGCACGGGGGTTCCCGCAATGTTGCACCCCAAAACCCCAATTCTGCACTTTTTTCCGCCTGCTATTCATAGGCGAAACTTTTTCGCCTAGTACATTGCATTGACTTTACGCGTAGGCAGAAAGTCTTTCAAATTGAATACGGCAATACTTTTCAGCCTCGCGAAATGGCGTCATCAGCAAAACATTTTCACCGATTCCGGCTTTTCGCTCCAAATTGAATACGGGCCATGGGGTGTTTGTATGGCATGAGTGTGTGGAGTGATCGGACCATAGAGCGTTTTTGCGTTTCACCTCTAATCGGGGGTGTATCTATAATGGGTGCTCGGTTTGCGGTGCATACGGGCCTTACTTACCTCTCCAAAATCCCTCGCCGGCTGTAGCAGAGCTGCGGCCATTTTCCCGGGGTTTTGCGCATGTGCAGTTGGGAAATCGCCGGGAAATGTCTGCCGCGCCATTTCACAGGTGACCTGCGCATACACAGTAGACTCTGGGCACAGACTAGTGCCCAGAGTCTCCCGCTGTGCTCAGTGTGCTGCCGTCTGCCGGGGAGAGAGGAGGGGGCCCCGCATGAGGACTGCACACGGGCCCCTCTCCTCTCTTAATACGCCCCTGGCTCAAATACAGTTTCAAACTGATTCTGAGTCTAAGTCCCACCCATTTATGTTAATATTTTAGTAACACTGCTGTTGGGCATCTATTCTCATGATCACAATGAAATGTGCACTCGGTCCATACTAATAAAGCTTGTTTCTTAGTCAGCTTTTAAAGGGGAAAGCTACTGATATATTTATTAATGTGGACTTGAAAGAAAAAAATGAATGCATGTAATTGGGGTTTGTTCATTTATCACAGGGATGGGGAACCTCAGGCCCGGGGGCCGTATAAGGCCCGCAGAATCATTTGGTCTGTCCCTTGGAGCTTTTTTCTGCTAGCCTCATCTGGCTAGCAGGGTGCCTAGAATGGCACCCTGCAGCCAGAATCTATGCAGCAGTGCCACCTGGAGCGTCCTTATGATGCTTCAGACGGTCACACCGCTGCCCTTACAGCTCCCCAGAGCATCCTCAGGATGCTCCGGGCATTGCTGTAATCACCTACGATTGTGGCCTGCACCCTTGTGACATCACACGGAGGGGGCGTGGCCTGCACCAGTCCCGCGAATAATGTTATATATATCAAAATGGCCCTCGATAGAAAAAAGGTTCCCCACCCCTGATTTAACAGGATCCCTGTCCTAACTCTGGCACATTTGCTCCTGTTGTCTGGGGCAGAGGAGGAGCACGTGCTAGTATTGTGCTGCATTTCGTGTCTACTACCAGCTCAGCAAAATGCACCTTATTTTCAGAACGCATTTTGCATTTCCCCGAATTAGCATGTGCCCTGACATCATGATTTTACATTTGGTTGCAGGGAATCTGTATGTGTGACCGCCGGACCTAAGTCCGGCAGTTCAAATCCCGACGCCGGAAGACCGGCAACAGCAGAACCCAACAGGTAAGTTTTTTCACTATTGCTAACCCTCTCCCCCCACTAATCCTCCCTTAGGGGTGCCTAACCCTAACCTCCTCCTCTAGGACATAACCCTAACCTCCCCCAGTAAGTGCCTAAACCTAACCTCCCCTCCCCGCATCCTAACCCCCCCGTGGGGGGGTGCCTAACCCCCCCCCGGGATCCCCTAACCTAACCCTGCCCCCCCCCAGCAGCTGTCCGCACCCGCTGCCCGGCTTACCTTCGTTTGGCATGCTGGGCGTCATGATTTTGATGGTTGGATAATGATAGGCGTCAGGATTTTGACCGCCGGCTTCCTGACAACATAACGGTTGCAGGACCTCTGCAACTATCTCTCTCAAGTCTCATCAGGTTCAGTATGTTCTGTTGATGTTCACCATGTCGACATTCGCAATCTAGGCAGCATAATGTCGACAGGATCAGCATGTCGACATTGACAAATGAGTAAATTGACAAAATGTCGACATGTTGAAAGTGTCAACAAACAATTTTAACCCTAACATGTCTATTGTTGACATTTTGACTCTATAGACATGTGATATGTCAACAATTTAAGTGAGTTGACATTTTGCAGATATAAAAAAAAGGGGTGGGGGGGGGCTTGGGCTGCACACCCTAATTTTAAATATAATAGGTGCCACCATGCTGAGACTTGTAGTGCCATGCAAGAAAATGCAGGTACTGTATACACTCTAAGCCAGGGGTTCCCAACTACGGTGCTCAAGGCACACCAACAGTCCAGGTTTTTAAGGATAGCACAAGTGTCTTGCAGTATTGCAGTTATTTTGATTTGAACATCTGTGTTCAAGCATGGATATCACAAAAACCTGGACTGTTAGTGTGCCATGAGGACCGAGGTTAGGAAACACTGCTCTAAGCTCTAAGAATATTGATAATCAAAATAATTTTGATAAATTCTACAATTAACATGGAGTATAAGGGTCAGACCTGGTCACAGTGCAGGATGGGAGACCAGCTGACCGGAGCCACGGAGGACATCACTGGAGCACCGATCACTGGCCCTGGACTCAGGTAAGTTTTTTTTTTTTTTTTTAGCACTGATCAGCTTGTGGTGTTTAGACCACACAGCTGATCACTGGGATTGGCTCCTGGCTCTGCTCTGCCTGTTAAGTTGGCCACACATCTAAAGATTATCTGTCCAACCAGCCAACTAGTTGATTGGTTAGAATGAAAATCTGGTAAGGTATGAAAGCAAATGACAATCAGCAATTTGCTCCCAAACGCTGGAAAATGGACAAAAACTGTTCTTTGACAAATTGTTTCGATCAAACATTTAACAAACTTGTCTGAACGACAATTTTCATCTGTTTTCTGGCATTTAGGAGCAAATTGCTGATCATCAGTTACTCCCATACGTTACCAGCTTTTCATTCCAACCAATCAACTAGTTGGCTGGTTGGACAGATAATCTTTAGATGTGTGGCCAGCTTTAGAGCAGAGAAGGAGTCCGGTAACCGGCGGAGACCCTGGATAACGCCATCTCCAGGTGGCCTTTTTATCACAGGGCTTCCATCGGTATTTTTTCACAATTTATTTTTAGTAACTCTCAGGCAGATCACATTTCCCAATACAATTATGGGAAATGTGATCTGATTACTAAAAATATGTGATAATTAGGGCTTGGAGTAGATTTTAGGAATTCTACTCCAATTTCCTTTAGTAAATTTAGGTGAAACTAAAATAATATGAAAAGGGTGTGAAAACACCCCTTTTCACTTTATTTTAGTAAAAATAATGTTAATAAATAGAGGAGCTGATTCAGACCCGATTGCTATGATGCGAACGCTCCTAGCTGGCCGATAGTCGCCATCTGCGCATGCGTACGCAATGCAATGCGTGTGCGCAAACCAATGCGAGAGATCGGGATACGTTCGCTTGCTGCGCATAGACTGCCCAGTAGAGTGAGGAGAGGGCGTTTGTGGGTGGTGACAGGGGCTGACCACTGGAAACGCCGTTTCAAAGGCGTGCATAATTAAAAGTCAGAGTCATTGTACACGTCACTTGGTGGGATTTCACTCTGAAGTGATCGCAGTGCTTGTGGCAGGGTATAGGCAACCTTAAGTGCTGCGATCGCATCCGATGGTACTCGATGTACCAATGTTTTCAAGCACTTCCAGGAGATGACGTGCGCAAGCGGGTGTCTTAAGAATGGCTGGTGGGCGTCTGCATACACTAAGTGATCGCACGCCAAGATATAGTGGGCGTGCTAATGCCTTGACTTGCGATCGCCTGCCATGCCGTCACTTACCCGAATTTGCATACTCTGGGAGCGAACGTACGCATGGAGTGAGCGGGTCTGAATGAGCTTCAGAGCCCAAAGAGTGCTCTGATCTACTCCCACATGCCAAACACATACTGCTAAGTTAATGGCTTCTGACAAAGAATTAACCATAGTGTGTATGTGTGTAGGAGTATATAGGGCATGATTTGGGGTTGTACGCTAGACCGAGCGATAATTGGCAATCTGCACATGCATCTAAGGCGCATAGCGCATGTATCAAGGTACATTACTGTAGTCGCTCGCAGAAACTATTCAGTCTGATTGACAGAGAGAACGCAGGCGTGTTGCAACCATTTCGGCATCGTGTCACACCCGGCGACTGCGATCCCCTACACAAGGAATATGGCTCAGGTGTCTCAATTCCATTCTGCGGGACCATAGATTCACTCAGGACTACAAAAATCTACGACCAATGCTGCCTAATTATAGTAGCTACTGCATTACTTTATGAAGACGCTTGGATATGTAAAGCCGCAGGTGGATTTCTCACTACATCTCCCGGCATCTGCGACATTTACATATTTTTTCATCGCAGCAGTGTACAAATTCGCAGCTGCAACGGCGTTAGCATACAACTCTAACTCCCAAAGAATGTAAGCTCCACTGAAAGAGACTATTAAGGACTAAACATTCTCTGTAATATTCTTTTTACACCAAAGTCCCGGGTCTGACCCGGGATTTGGAACACTTTTCCAACCTGGATCAGACCCCTTTCACACTGCAGCACCAACCTGGATCGGCACCGTTCACACCAAATCTGGGTCTGCAGCGACCTGGGTCTTCCGGCGTTGCAGTGGAAGCTTGAAGATGATGTAATCTCCAAGCGCCACTGAAGCTGGCCAATCAGGTAGCATGCGGCATGACCCGGGTCATTATGACCCGGATTGCGCCGTTTACACTGCAGGGTGACCCGGATTGCGCCGTTTACACTGCAGGGTGACACGGGAACGACCGGTGCCCAACCCTGCAAGCTAGCCATGTTGGATCCCTGGTTTGATTGTTTTTCACTGACAAAAATCCCAAGGTCAGGGCCGAAAGTAGGATTTTTATCACCTGGGGCAAGACAGTAATTTGGCGCCGCCCCTGGTAATTCCCCCATAGTAATGCCCCCTTGAGCGCCCCTGTAGTAGTGCCCATATAGTAATGCCCCTGTAGTAGTGCCCATATGGTAATGCCCCTGTAGTGACCATCTAGTAATGCCTCTGTAGTAGTGCCCATATGGTAATGCCCCTGTAGTAGTGCTCATATAGTAATGCCCCCATAGTAGTGCCCATATGGTAATGCCCCTGTAGTGCCGCTTACACAAAAAAACCCACAAACAATACTTACCTTAAACCCCAGCCTATGTCATGACATCTCTCCCATGGGATGCAATCGGGAAGCCGGCTGACATCATACCGACAGCCGGCTTCCCGACTGTCATATCCCGGCGAGGGTGAAATGGCCGGCGTCTAGATGTAGACCCCGCTCATTTCACCGACGCCGGGAGACCGGCGCCCGATCGAAGGGATGCCGGGCGCCGCGAGCAGACAGCCGCCGGGGGGGGAGGGTTAGGTTTAGGACTCCCGGGGGGGACTTGGGGTTAGGCACCCCCGGGGGGAGGTTAGGGTTAGGCACCTCCCCGGGGGACTTAGGTTTAGGCAGCGGGGAAGGGGGGTATTAGGTTTAGGTACTTGGGGGGGAGGTTAGGGTTAGGCAGCCCTAAGGGAGGGTTAGGGGGGTAGGTTAGTTAATACGGCCGGCGGTATTTCATACCAATTCCCTCTCCCATAGTGCCTGTGGGGAGAGCCGTAAGCTAGCATTCAGGAGAGAACTCCAACCTCCGGCTACCGCGGCGCTGCAGGGAAGGAGCCGGGCACCTGCTGGTAATAAAATCTCAGTGGGCGTCCGGCTTGGAGCCCCCCTGCAGCGCCAGCCTGGAGGACACTGGCGGCGGGTGCAGCGATGCACCCGGTGCAGGTGCACCTCCAGCCCTTCCCTAGTTGTGGCCCTGCCGAGGCAAAAGTGATAACTAAGTGGCTCAGGTGAACAAAACATCAAAATGTTGAGTCCATGGCCAGGAAACTCCCCAGACCTTAATCCCATTGAGAACTTGTGGTCAATTCTCAAGAGGCGGGTGGACAAACAAAAACCCACAAATTCTGATAAACTCCAAGCATTGATTAGGCAAGAATGGGTGGCCATCAGTCAGTATGTGGCCCAGAAGATGATTGACAGCATGCCAGGGCGAACTGCAGAGGTCTTGAAAAAGAAAGGTCAACACTGCAAATATTGACTCTTTGCATAAACTTAATGTAATTGTCAATAAAAGCCTTTGACACTTATGAAATGCCTATAATATTACTTCAGTATACCATAGTAACATCTAACAAAAAGGTCTAAAAACACTGAAGCAGCAAACTTTGGGAAAACCAAAACTTGAGTCATTCTCAAAACTTTTGGCCACGGCTGTATATGACTGGTTTGAAGGATTGGATTGAAGCATATATATGTATGAAGCATACATATACATTGAAAAGGACATACCACCTACAGAATAGTGACTATACTTCTTTATTTATTATCTATTTTGTTTTTTTTTCCCATTGGATGAATATCTAAATGACACTGTCATAGAGACTGTAAACGTTTACAGTAAAGAAAGGAGCGCTTGCACATTATTTGGATTGCAGGAAATATTTATATCTGTATTCTCAGTAAAGCGCTGCTGGATATGTCTATGCTACATACAGTAGATAACTTTTAATAAACAAACAGCACATTGACACCTCAAAACAGGAGGTAAAAACATGTATAAATCCTCCCAAAGTAAAAACAAAACAGAAAACACCCCAACAACAGACTTGCAGTATGCAAACAAGTGCCCCTGTCTGCCCTTACGAACCCACTATAAAGGCCCCCATACATCAGAGATTGATTGCAGCAATCGTGCAATTTGCAATCGATTGTGTATAAAAATCTTTCCCTTTTTCAATCGATTGCAGAATTGCCACAATCGATTAAAAAAGGGAAAGATTTTTATACACAATCAATTGCGGATGTATGGGGGCCTTTAACCTATTATTGCCCCACACACAGTACCAGGAGAGGGCTGTCATGCAGGAAAGCAGTGACTGCACTCTGTGCTGCTGAGGCCGGGAGGAAGGAGAATGCAACAAGCTGTTCTGCCAGTGCTGCAGCCTGCAGAGCTTTTCTCCCCTCACTGACACATGTTGTGTGTATTTGCTGCCTCCGTCCCTGGTCCCCCCCCAGCAGCCCCTCCTCTCCCCTGGAAGGAGTCCCAGCCTCCAGTCCCTGTGTTGGAGCCCCCCCCTCTCTGCCGCCGCGGCTGCTGCTGCTGTGAGTGGAGTCAGTAGTAGTAGACAGCAGCAGCCGCCTGCAACCAGCAGCCAGTGCCCCAGCCAGGAGCCTCTGCCCCCGGGCACCATGGGCTTCGAGCTAGAGCGCTTCTGCGGGGACGTGGACCCGGACTTCCAGTGCAACCTGTGCCACCGGGTGCTGGAGGACCCGCTGACCACCCCCTGCGGCCACGTCTTCTGCGCCGGCTGCGTCCTGCCCTGGGTGGTGCAGCAGGGCAGCTGCCCGGCTCGCTGCCGCCGCCTCTCCGCCAAGGAGCTCCACCACGTGCTGCCCCTGAGGAGCCTGATCCTGAAGCTGGAGATCCGCTGCCAGCACCGCGCCCGGGGCTGCGACAAGGTGCTGCGGCTGCAGAGCCTGGCCGAGCACGCCGAGATGTGCGACTACTCCCCGGCCCGCTGCCGCCACCGGGGCTGCACGGAGGTGCTCAACCTGCGGGACGTGGACGCCCACATGCGGGAGGAGTGCGAGTACCGGCCGGCGGGCGTCTGCCAGGGGGGCTGCGGGCTGACGCTGACCTGCCGGGAGGAGCAGCGCCTGGGGGAGCACTGCTGCCTGCGGGCGCTGACGGGGCAGAACGGGCTGCTGCAGGCGAAGGTCTCCGGGCTGGAGACGGAGCTGAAGAAGAGGGCGCTGCGGGCCGGCCGCAGGGAGAAGTCGCTGGTGTCCCGGCTCTCCGCCGTGCAGAACGAGCTGCAGATGACGGCGCTGCGCTACCAGAAGAAGTTCACGGAGTACAGTGCCAGGCTGGAGTCCCTCACCCGGGTTGTTCCTGCTGCCCCCGGCAAGGTAAGAAAGAGGCTATAGCTTGTCTGTTGTCAGCTGTCATGGGGACTACAAGTCTCAGCAAGCCCTGGGACCCCCAGGCTGGGGGTCGTTGTGCTACCCACAAAAGGGGGCGAAAAGTCAAGTCAAAGCGATGTGCTGCCGGGCACCGTGGTGATGCCCACCTCCACTCGCGGTAGTGCCGACATCGCAAGCGTTTCCATCGTACCACTATGCCAAAAAAACTGGCAGTGCCCTCCCCAACTGCCACTTTAGGGTGGGTTCGGTTTGTCGACAGTCACTATATAGACGCCGCAATGTGGACAGGTACAACATGTTGACACTGACAAAATGTCGACATCTTCCAAAATGTCAACAACCATGATGTCAGCGACAGGTACATAATGTTGGCACCCACCTTTTAAACCCATCCCGAAGCCGAAAATTTGTATTGTCAACATTCTGTGTCAGCATTTTAATCATGTCAATAATGACAGTCAACATGATGGTGTTGACCTTGTGACTTGTCGACATGATGACTACACTCCTACATTAATGTAGATCCTGGTTGAACTTGTATTGTGACCTTCACAATACCCACCTAGGGACACTCTGACAGCCTCCCTGTTATGGGCAATCAGCTGGTTGTGGGATCCCTTCTTCCCAGTACAGTATGCTGCTGGGCACGAATCAGGATATTGATAAATATATCTGCTCCCCACCCTGCCCAGGGCCATTGGCGTCAGCCAACTTGTGTATAGTCCCCTATGGTGGGCACATGACTTTTCATGGGCAAGGCTGGTTGACAATGGATGGAGGTAATAGGAGCTGTGAGTCCTACCATGCTGATGTTCTGTTGGGTTAGTATAGAACACCTTATAAAGTAGTCAACATCCCTGGGTAGCTTGCTAGCTTTTGAGGAACTACAGGCACCAGCATAGCTTGATAGCCAAACTGCACTGGAGCTTGGAGGTACACATTTTCTGTTTGGTCTTTGTGACATGGAAGGGAAACCCCAAAGTTTGGACACCAATTGGCTTTACAAAACTGTTTAATCAGCATCATTTATCAGCAGCAGGATATCTGAGCCCAGAAAATGTACATCCTTTAAAAGTCATCTACTGTATCCACACACACACACATATATAAATATATTCCTGACCCACGGTACTTATACCGTTATTCATAACACTGACATTGTGCATTGTTGGATCCTTCATTTTCCATCCAGCGCAATTCCAGGTCATTAGTTCTGACGCACAGCTGTGCTATGTCAACTTGTGATGAGATTTCACCAGTTTGCACAGCAGGAATGGGGTTAAAAGAAAGTGCTGTTTCAAAGTGCCAGCGCTCTACCACACATGTCCCAAGGCTGCAGACCCTCACCCTATTTCCAGAGAAGGGGGGGATCCTATAAGAAATGTCACAGCCGAAGAAAAGTCACCTATTTAATTTTTTTAATTTTTTTTTATTCTTCGCATCAATCGCTGAGGAATGAAGTGGTTAAGTCTCTAGCAGTAAAAACTTTTAGGGCAGATGGAACCATGTATCATAGACCAAAATTATGGGTTGCTGAAATCAAATTCTAGACTATTGCAGGGTTTATAGAAACCCCCCAAAAAGTAAAGATACATTGGGCTCTAAAGTGTGTTATGTGCAAACCACAATCTGTTAAACATACACGTCCACAAAGTGAGCATGCATAAGTCACCGCTGTACAATTATTAAATGTTAAATCACTCGCTTATCATTCATTAATCGGAATTCGTACTGTCTAGCCTCATATACGTGAATTTTATTGTATAATGCCTCTTTTTCATCCTTCCCATAAATTTCGTGAAGTGGTTGGAATTATTTTAGAACACATTTTCTCAGTTGCCCCCAGACATGTCTGTCAGCTGGAGGCTCAGCCAGGCAGTGGGGTCTTAGTTAAGGGAAAAAAATATTTACAACAAGTTTCTTTAGCTGCTCTGAGGAGACAATGTCTGCTTTATAAAGTAATGTCAAAGGCCACGCTTATAATAACAGCACAAAATACAGGGAAAATTAACACCTCTGCTGCCAGGAGGACAATGTCCTACATTGCTGAGTAACATGATGCAGTGCACTCTGTCTGATTGAGTAACAGAAGTCTCCTCTCAGCCTCGCTCCCAAGGAGATGAGTTATTTTTAAAGTCTTAGAAGTTGTAAAACTTTTTGAATTGTTATTGTTGTTTTTGATAAATGCAAGTTTAAGCCAGTGCAATACTTTGGTTTTGCCCCCTCCCCTCCAATCCTATCCTACCATAAATAAAGTTTATGGTAGATCGTCATAAATTGTTTTATGTAGTTTTTCTGTGCAGTTTTTTTTTTTTACAACTTTGCAAAGGAGAATTTTTTTTCTTCCGATTTTCCCCAAATAAGAATGCTCTGTTACGAAAAAAAGAAAAGAAAAAGAGACAGACAAGTTTCTCGTTATTTTATAGCCTGTCAGGAAGAAATTACTAGTGCCCGGAGTGACTTTTTTTTTTTTCTTCTGACATTTGTTCCTGTTCCAACAAAACCTCTTTATAGCTCTGCAGATTTACCTTACCTTCTGGCATGTAAAGAGTTAATGTAGGGGATTCCATTTAAAGCAGACGCATTACTGGGCGCCGTGCTTGGTTAACGAATATGGTCTTGTCCTATGTATGTTATTAATATGTTTGTAGGTCCATATTCATTAAAACAAAGCCATGTAATATAATAGAGCACTAGTGGTGGGATGGGGTTCACCCAAGGGGGCGGGTACACTTCATTAGTGAGCCTTGTGTCCCTAAATCCCAATTACAGCTCTGTTATAAATCTCCAAGTCTGAGCGCAGTATTCAGTACCGGGATAGGTGTACGCACAGATCAAATGGCTCACTGGCCACTGATTGGTCTAGCCACATTTGACAAGAAGCATCACAATCCAGGTTTAAATGGCTGCGTTTTACAGTACGCGGATAAAGAGTCAGTCACACGGGACAATGCGGAATTCACTGGACCGTGGACAGCATGTTTGTGAGACGATCAGTCTTAGTTGTGGTTTCTCACCAGAAAGCCGTATAGTACGCCGTTATTGGTCATGTGCACCCATAGCAGTTGAAATGATCCCTTACCTTGAAATATATATTCTGTTTTTAAGGCGGACAAAGCCTCATCCTCACCACAATACAACTACTTTTTATTTGTTGTAGATCATGGTCTCTTTGCTGGGCACCCTTGTGGATATAGTTTATGTACATGACAATATGATTTTTCATTCATGTACTGTAGCCATGCTTGTCTATTATGGATCTGTAAGGCATTGAGGGGTCTGTACTAAGCTTTGGGAAGAGATAAAATGGAGAGAAAGTACCGACCAATCAGCTTCAAGCTGTCACTTTACAGTCATGACAGTTAGGAGCTGATTGGTTGGTATTTTATCTCCATCCACTATATATATCCACCGTCTACTACCCAATACTGATGGACAGGAGGAGGCGCTGCAGCTTTTTAGCGCTACATGGCGTTTTCTGATCCTTGGCCTTCAGGGTGCTAAGATGGGAAGCACGTACTAAAAGCGGCAGCTACATTCCTAATCACTGGTGAAGGATGTGGAGATAGCGCATCGCATGTGCATCTGATGTGACCTCCTGGAAATAGAGCATCGCATGTGCATCTGATGTGTCCTCCTGGAAATAGCGCATCGCATGTGCCCCCGTGGAAATAGCGCATCATCGGGTGCGTCCTCCTGGAAATAGCGCATCGCATGTCCATCGGATGTGTCCCCGTGGAAATAGCGCAGCAGATGGTCCCTGTGAAAATAGCACATTGCATTTGATGCGGATGCGTCCTCCTGGAAATAGCGCATCGCATGTGCATCTGATGCATCCCTATGGCAATAGCGCATCAAATGTGCCCCTGTGGAAATAGTGCATTGGATGTGTCCTTGTGGAAATAGCACATCAGATTCAATTGCACTATGTAAGGCACTGCGGAACACTTGTGGCGCCATAGAAATAAAGGATAATAATTCAAACCTGTGAAAATAGCCCATTGCAAGCGTCCTCATGGAAATAGCGCATCACATGTGCATCAGATGCGTCCCTATGGAAATAGCGCATCTCATGTGCATTGGATTCGTCATCCTGGAAATAGCGCATAACATGTGCATCGGATGAGTCCTCCTGGAAATAGCGTATCTCGTGCATTGGATGCGTCCAACTGGAAATAGCGCATCACAAGTGCATCGGATGCGTCCTCCTAGAAATAGAGCATCGCATTGGTTACATCACTATGGAAATAGCACATTGTACGCATTCCCGTGGAAATAGCACATGGAATGTGTCTCTGTAGCTATAGCGCATCATGCACCCCCATGGAAATGGCATAGCGCATCATGCACCCCCATGGAAATGGCATAGCGCATCATGCACCCCCATGGAAATGGCACAGCGCATCATGCACCCCCATGGAAATGGCACAGCGCATCATGCACCCCCATGGAAATGGCACAGCGCATCATGCACCCCCATGGAAATGGCACAGCGCATGCACCCCCATGGAAATGGCACAGCGCATGCACCCCCATGGAAATGGCACAGCGCATGCACCCCCATGGAAATGGCACAGCGCATGCACCCCCATGGAAATAGTGCATTACATGCGTCCCCATGGAAATAGCGTCTGTACTGTGCCATTTATGTAGCACAGCCATGCTTTCCTATTACGGAACTGTAAGGCATTCAGTATCCCCATGTGTGCAGCATCGTTATCCAGCACTAACCCTCCTAGTGCTATACACTGCCGCATTGTTCCTTTCCAAGGGAGAAAAAAGTCGATTTCCCGTGGATATGAAATTCATCTTTATTTTGCCCTGTACGAGATGCATGTGCCAAACACAACACCTCTTATTTTAGCAGTTATTCTAAGGTGGGCAGCAGCCAATCATTTCCATCAGATGTTGCGCCCAGCTGGGACCAGAAGCGTTTAAACTCTAACTGCGCCCCTCTCAAGTTCATTATTTATTCAGAGAACTTGCCAAAAGGCCGCTGGTCTGAGGGTCACAATGGACTTATTTTTATAGTATTACCACCATATAGAATAAAGATCCACATTACTTTTTTTATCCTCGTTGATAAGTATTGAGGTTTAGTCACTCCAATAATTATATTAATAATAATCTAATACACAGATACACATTTCTCCAGGAAAGGGGGTCCCGAGGCTCCCCAAACATGATTAAGACTCTAGAGACCACCTGTTTCACGCCAACTTATTTCTACATCTACAGTACTAAAGCTGCCAGTTATGCACTTACTCACATGCTGAACCAAAAGAAAACATTTTGATATACATACTTTCAAATACTTTGCTCCATACAGACCTATTTGTGGACCTAACGGTCTCTTTACACTCTCTCTAGCAATTACCGACTCTCTTACCTACCCATGCACTAACCAACTCTCTCTCTGCTCCCCAATGCATTTCATTGCATTCTCATCCCCCATCCCCCCCCCCCCCAGACCCCCTTTTCCCTTATACTTTCCACTACCTACAGAGCTGAAATTAGAAACATTAGTTAACGGGGGGGGGGGGGGGGGGGGGGGGGAGAGATGTATTAAAGTTCAGAGAGAATAAAGAGGTAGGTCTATTTACTAAACCTTGGAGAGGGATAAAGTACCAACCAATCAGCTCCTAACTGTCATGTTACAGGCTGTGTTTGAAAAATAACAGTTAGAAGCTGATTGGTTGGTACTTTATCTCCATCCACTTTCTCTCTGCTCCAAGGGGTATATTTACTAAAGTGAGAGTTTTTAAAAGTGTTGCCCATAGCAACCAATCATTTAACTAGCACCTTCTAGAGATAATAGCTAGAATCTGATTGGTTGCTATGGGCAACATCTCCACTTCTAAAAACTCTCACTTTAGTAAATATACCCCCAAGGCTTAGTATATAGAGCCCAAACTACCAACCAATTGTATCCTAACTGGCCCTGATTCAGAGGCGCTCACTATTTGTGAGCGCTCGCTCTGAATCAGGGCGGGATGTTTTTTTGTTTTTTTTACCCCGGCCCCCAGGCCGCTCGCTAAGCTGTGGGTGACCACCCACAGCTTTAGCAGGCGTCCTGGCGATGGTTACGATTATCGTGACCACTGGGCTTGCGATGAGACCCTTGTGGTAGGGTCTCGTCCACCGCAAGCCCCAGTGAACTTCCTGCTCTAATAGAGCAGGAAGTTCACTACTGACATCACGTGTGATGTCAGTAGGGCCACCCACAAACGGCAGGCGTTCCTTCGGGAACGCCTCTGTTTGTCCAGCCACCCCCCCTGCACGCCTACAAAACGGGGCGAGTTGTCAATCACAATCGACTTCTGCCCCGTCTTGCAGTGAGTCCCGCAGCGAGTGAAAATTCACTCGCTACGGGGCTCGCGTGTGCGCACTACTGCCCGGCCATCGACCCGCTTGCGAGCGCTGTGCGCTCGCGAGCGGGTCTGAATCTGGCCCTGTGTTTGAAAAATGATAGGAGATGACTACTTGGTACTTTGGGGGAGATGTACAAAAGCCTTGAAGAGTGATAAAGGGGAGAGAGATAAAGTACCAAACAATCAGCTCCTACCTCATTTTTCAAACACAGCCAGTAAACAGACAGTTAGGAACTGATTGGTTGGTATTTTATATCTCCACTTTATTTCTCTCCCCAAAAACATTCAATTATACCCAAATGAACCTAGAGTACTAATTCAGATATGCGCCCTAGACAGTTGCCCCCTCAGTTGCCGCCCTTTTTGCCTGTACTGCGTGTGATACAGCGAAGCTCTGACTCTGGTTGGCAGACTTGAAGCCAATTAGCGATCAGCTTTCCAACCTCGGCCGACAGCCCTCCGGTTGTCAAACCTTTAGGGGTCTATTTACTAAGCAGTGTTAGGAGACAGAGTGAAAAGTGATAAGGTGTCAGCCAATCAGCTCCCAACTGTCATCTCACAGGCTGTGTTTGAAAAATGACAGTTGTGAGCTGATTGGCTGACACCTTATCACTTTTCACTCCTAACACTGCTTAGTAGATAGACCCCTTAGTCTAGAAAAATGACGGTGTGCTGCAAATGGCATATATTTGTTGTTTTAGATTTATCCTCTGCAGAAGAAGTAGCCGTTTCACTTTTTTTTAAACTATTAGCATCCCTTTGTATTTCACTGCCAATCTCATTGGCATGCAGGTGCCACTGATTGTATGCTGGGCACACACTTTAATGACTGATCTGTCAGACCGATCCACCGTCGGATTTGTAAGCAATATACACACTTACCAATCGGCCGCTCGATGTGCCAGGCCTGACATCACAATTAGGCTGGTATTTAAATTTGCCCGTCCAGTTGTGATGTCAGTGTCGGCGGTCCCTGTAGCCGGTGTACGGGCGGTCAAACAGCCGGAAGTCCCCATATATCGGCATCAGCTGTGCTGCAGGGCCCGCCTGACATGTCTGTGAACGACATATCGGGTGTACACACCCGCCGATGAACTCGCCATATATCGTTCGTCGATCAAACTATATATTTCGACAGGTGTGTACCCAGCTTAAATCAGTGCTCTCAGTATTACTTGAGGGACACAGACAGTATATGTTAGACCTATCTTGGGCCGAATACTATACAAAGTGACTTCATGTCAGCACAGTCTGTAGAGCTGTCCCGCGTGGTCGTTTCTAAACGAGCCTTTTGATTGGTCCCATATGGCCTCCAGTCCACCAGTTGCGCAGCGCTGATAAATGCTATGCAAGCAAGAAAGTTAAGGAGCCAGATTTTAAGAAGGATTATAAATAAATTAAAAAGCGGACGTTGCTAATACAGATATTGAGCACGATGTACAGGTGGTTTCAGAGACTGAGCGTCGAGTACTTAGCTTTTTCCGGCGCCCTCTAATGTGGGGGTTGTTCAGCATTTTCTTATTGTACGTAAAACAGAAACACATGCTATGTTGCCGACAGGCCCACTTTAAGTGATTTATCGTGTATCTAGGAAATTTCTTTTATGTATATGTTTAAGTACAGAATCACCGCTACTGCAACCCACATTCTGCTTTACTGAGGACCTCAGACGCCAATGCTGTTTGCCTATTTATTAACATTACATAGCACCAACATATACCGTTGCCCATCAGGGACAAACCAGTAGAAGAACATGAATGAGACGAGACTGGGCAATAACAGACAGACAATGAGGTAAAAGGGCCCTGCTCGCAAGCTTACATTCTATATCATGACCGATATTTACTAAGCACGATTATTAGGCATGCACTCACATAATAAACTCAATGATACTGATTTCCTGATTCATGCACTAATCAAGTAGTCCTACTTAGAGATCGATCGTGAAGTAGTCTACCGGCTCTCTTAATTTATTTCCCTGACTACGGCATTAATTATGTTTGTGTAGTAGTCAAGGACTTGTAAAACGTGGCAGGGAAAAAAAACTCTGAGGGTTATTTATTAACATTGATTAAAGATGCAAATCTGTACTAAGACCATAGCAACCAATCAGCAGTGAGTGTGTATCTGTCTAGTCAAAGTTAGACAAGAAAAGCAAACGTTCAATTGGTTACTATGGTTTTGGTTCAGATTTGCATCTTTGAACTATGTATGGGGTCAGTTCAATTAGGTGCGAGTTGGGTACTGCGAGCTGCTCTCATGGCGAACTCGCAATGCCATTTGCCTTTGCAATTCAATTCCAAATTTGCAGTGATTTTTACGGGTGTGGTACAAGAGATAGACAGTGAAAAGGTCGAGGCCGGCTGCATATTTCAAATACCGCTGCGCTGAGGCTCTTTCTCCTTGCAATGGATCCATTTTGCGCCACTCTGCCCTCTGCTTGATTTTATCTGCAAGATGAGGGAGGTCACTCTCATTGGCCCTGATTCAGAGCCACTCGCAAAAAGCAAGCGCTCACTGTGAATCAGGGCGGCCGTTTTTTTTTTTTTTTTTAAAAGCCGGCCTCCTGGCCGCTCGCTAAGCTGTTGGTGACCACCCACAGTTTTTGCGAGCGGCCAGGTGATGGTCGCGACCATCGGGCTTGCGACGAGACCCTTGTGGTAGGGTCTCATCTGCCGGAAGCCCCAGTGAGCTTCTGGCTCTAATAGAGCCGGAAGCTCACTACTGACATCACTCGTGATGTCAGTAGGGCCGCCCACAAACGGCAGGTGTTCCTTCAGGAACGCCTCCGTTAGACCAGCTACCCCCCCTCCCCGCCGACAAAACGGGGTGAGACGTCGATCAACATCGACAGCCGCCCCGTTTGTAGCGAGCCCCGGAGCGTGTGAATTTCTCACTCGCTTCGGGGCTTGTTCACTGCCCGCCCATCGACCCGCTTGCGAGCGTGTCTGAATCAGGCCCATTGTCATGGATTCGATCTCTATGGCTGGTACCTGAATGGTTCTAGTAAGCACGATCTGTAGTAATCAGTGTCTGCAGGGTCAAGGGATCGGCAGCTGGATTGATACGGACAAGACTCTGCGGGTGCAGTATAGACGAGGAGAGCAGAGATCTTGTGGTCAGCGGCTGATTTGGTACTCGGGTAGCAAATATCTCCAAGCAAGGGTGGCAGCAGCAAGGAATGCACGGGTGGCAGGCGCTGGCAGGGAGAAAGACCATCGGCTGCATTTGAAATATGGAGACAGCCGCCGAGCCAATCACAGCTCGCGGAACGGCAGCCAATCAGGAGCGGCCGCTGCAGCCTCCCCTGATTGGCTGCCTTTCTGCGAGCTGTGATTGGCTCGTGGCCGGCTGCATATTTCAAATGCTGCTGCAATGATGCTCTTTCTCCCTGCTAGTACCTGCCGTCCGTGCATTCTGCACCACTGCCACCAGGGGCCCCTCTCAGGACATGCCGCTGGTGTTTATTTTATGAAGAAACCAGGTATGCTGACCCTGCCCTGTGTCCCCCCCCTCTAGTCCAGCCAGCCTTCCCTGCACTGTCCCCCCCCAGGTCCAGCCAGCCTTCCCTACGCCCCCACCCAGTCCAGCCAGCCTTCCCTACGCCCCCCACCCAGTCCAGCCAGCCTGCCTTCCCTGCCCCTTCCCTAGTCCAACCAGCCAACCCTGCGTCCCTAGTCCAGCCAGCCTGTCTGCCCTTCCCCAGTCCAGCCAGACTTCCCTGCGCCCCCCCCCTAGTCCAGCCAGCCAGCCTGCCTGCCCTGCCCCTCGCCCAGTCCAGCCGGCCTTCCCTGCCCTTTGCCCTCTCCAGTCCAACCAGTCTTCCCTAACAACTGCCCCCACAGCCCAAACTTGAGAATGTTTAAACTGGTTTACCCACCAATTGATGCCCCAACCCTGAAGTAGCTCCACCCACATTATCCACAGCCCTTTACCGCATACCTCCGGGGGGGGGGGGGGAGGGGGGGTGGTCTAACTATTTTGTCAGTACCTGGAACCACAATTTCTGATGGCAGCCATGTGACACCTTTTAAGAACCTCCAGTACTTTCCTTACGGCCACTAACAGCCTTCTATATGGTCCCGCTATCTCAGTTGCCAATTTTTAGAGGTCCAGGATGGTTTCCTCACTTTTATGTACTTCTCCCAGTTCATTTTTGTAGAAAAGTTGAGTAATCTCGCAAGTACTGCCCATCTCGCATGTCTCATGTGCCAGCATTTATGCAATGTCTGCAAGTTTCATGAAACAAACTCTGTTTCGTGAACTCGCTCCAATTTGAATTGACCTCTGTTGTTTGGTTTGTTAGAAAAAAACTTTTTTTTTTTTTTTTTGGAAGGTTACATCTTGGTAACTCCATTTTGTCATAGGGCTTAATTCACGAGAACCACTGGAAGCAGACGTTATGCCTAAAGTCTTATCCACATACTTCATGATGTCATAACCGCTCATTGCGAAATCCCACGCATTTTACACCTTGAAAATCTGTTTTGCCCAACCCCCCTGGAAAATCGGCTCTTCTTTGATTAGAGTAATGGACTTGCTGGGGCAATGTCTATAAAGAGGCAGTAACCTCTAAGTGCCTGACCTCCTGCCTATTAATCTTCTTTCCCTGATTCTCTCCATATAGAAAGACTTATCGCAACGAATGATAAAACTTGTGGCATATGATAATGGTGCTCCAGCCAATCGGCTAACAATAGTCATCTGTTTGAAAAATGACAGTTAGGAGCTGATTGGCTGGAGCACCATTTATCAAATGAGGCCCTAGCATCTACTGCCTATCATGTTGCCAACACAAGTGTCCAGATGTGTTCAGCCAAGTTCTCCTCACATTGCTTGTCTGACCCTAAATGCGATCAATCCGTTCTTCAATATGCAGCACAGAAAAAATGGACAGCACATGATTTTAGGCAAAATTGCAGGCAATACAGGACAGACAAAGAGGTAGTGCACTTAGGGCCTGTTTCAGAGCCGAACGCTCTGACCAGAGAGCTCGCTCTGAATCAGGGCCCTCCTCCATGAAAATGGAGCGGCCTCCTGGCCGCTCGCATAGCTGTGGGTGACCACCCACAGCATATGCGAGCGTCCATGATGATGGTCGGGATGGTCTTGACCATCGCGACCATCGGGCTTTCGACGGAGACCCTGCGGTAGGGTCTCGCTGCCGCAAGCCCTGGAGTGATTTTGGCTCTATCAGAGCCAAAATCACTCCCACTGACATCACTAGTGATGTCAGTGGGGCCGGCTTCAGACGGTAGGCGTTCCCATGGGAACGCCTCCGTCTGGCAGGCACGCCCACCAAAGGGTGCGTGCTGTCAATCAACATCGACAGCACGCCCCCTTTAGTGCGAGACCCGGAGCGATGTAGAGCCTGTCGCTCGCCGGGTCTCGCGCATGCGCACGACGGAGCTCCCTCCGTCGTGCGCATGCGCAGTGGGGAAACATCGACCCGCTTGAGAACGTCCTGCGCTCGCGAGCGGTCTGAATGACCCCCTTAGATTGACAGCTGATTTTCCCTAGAATGCTGTACATGCTAACAGTACAATTACATGACGGGTACATATACAGTACCTACTAACAGTATAGATTTCATTGGGACAGCAGTGGCTAAAACAGGAGTGACCTTGATTTTTTCATCGAGCACCATCGAGTAACATCGAGCACCATCGCAGCCTCACGCACACTTGCACAAGCTTTGAGCTTACTCAGAAATTGCTAACCTCAGCGCACACAGCGAGTACACAAGCTGCGTATGGCATCGCAGTGGATAATTTATGCACGCCCCTACAATGGCATTCAAAACGCACTGGCGTGCCTGCGTTTCGACGACTATACCCCGTCACCGCCCCCAAACGGTACTTCCTGTTAATCACTCTGCGATGTGTCTGCAGATCCAAGTGGTAATGGGGGATCGCAGTGGAGTGTTCGCGCACTGCATACAGTCGGCCGATTCCGTGCGTAATCGCAGTTGCTATCCTTGCTGAATCAGGCCTATGGTGTTTTAATGACACTAGGGAGGAGATTGAAATGTTTTTTCGCCAACGGCTGTCAGTGCCGGGCACCCTCCGGCGTTGGCATTTCTGCTCACCCCATCATGAGTAAGGGAGCAGAAATGTGTGAAAATTCCGTGGTTTGGCCGCCCAAATGGGAGTTTAGACATTTTACGCAGCTAAACCCGGTTTAATTGGGCACAATAATCAATGGGTACCCACAAACAATTGAATTGCAACATTGGGCGCCCATTAATTACTGCGACTTAAAAAATAATTGAATCACCCCCTAGGGGTTATTTAAGAATACAATTGCAAATGTGTAGTAACCTGTAGCAACCAATCAGAGATTTGCTTTCATTACACAGCTTGCCCTAGTATGAACACAGCTAATTGCTGATTGGTTGTTCAGTTTGGTTAGTAAAGAACCTCTGCTGTCCTTTTAGCTCATCATGCACAAATGCTGATATTAGTGCGCTCGTTTTCCCAGACAACCTGTGATCAGACAGAAAACGTTCATTTATAATCCATAGCCGCAGAAATGGTTTGCAGAGCGGACATGCTTCCTCCATGAAATTGACTCCTGCCCTGTGTTTCTCCAGGTACTAGGGCCCACGTACTTTAGAATTTCCTCTCTCAGATCTTTTGCACCAGCTGTTAGTAAATACCTAATTTGTCACTGTGATTGTTTCTGCAGAACAAGACTGCAGGACCTGCACACATTCCAACTTGCCCCTCAAAAAAAAATAAAAAAAATGTCTGAAATCTCAGCTTGCACAAAGTTATAAATCTCATACAGGCGTAATTTTGAAAGTTAGTTAACTGTGACCATTTTTCTACAGAAATATAGCTTATGACCTTTTTGCTTCAGGTCAATATTCAGGACATCATTTACTTAAAGTGCGTTGTTGATCAGGCGATTAACACAATGATTTGTGCCAAGTTGTAGCATTGTCTGGGCAGTTGCAAAGTTCTATAACTAAAGGCCCCCATATATCAGCAATTGATTGCAGCAATCGTGCAATTTGCAATCGATTGTGTATAAAAATCTTTCCCTTTTTCAATCGATTGTGGCAATTCTGCAATCGATTGAAAAAGGGAAAGATTTTTATACACCATCGATTGCAAATTGCACGATTGCTGCAATCAATTGCTGATGTATGGGGGCCTACAGACTATGGCCCTCATTCAGAGCCACTCGCTATTTGCGGTCGTTCATTCTAAAACTAGGGGTGGCTATTCAAATGAACCGTTCGCTGTTTGCGGTCTGTTCACGCCTCTATGTCTGAACGAGCGAACAAAACTTGCGTTCGTTTTTTGGAAAAATACGCCCCCTGGCCACTCGCATCCTACGTCATGTCCGCTATTTATTAGATTAATCGAGTACATCGACAAGGGTATGAACTGCTCGCTATTCTTGGGGTTGGTGTTTGCTACCACAATTTTGCGAGCAGTTCTGACTATAAAATAACCCAGTGACGTGGTCCATGACGCTGCTGTTTTAAATATGCACACCCATAAAACGGCCGTTTTGACCTTTAAGCACGCCTGCGTTCTGATTTCCACTCCCCATTTTCAAGCACCTTCCCCTGTTACCACCCACATACCTCTTTCTGTCACTCAAAATAGCAGGCATTCGCTATTTTGCGAGCACATGAATTTCGGCCGCACTGACTGGTTAGCGCATGCGTATAACGATCCGTACGCATGCGCAGTTGGGCTAACATTGCTCGGAACGAACGAGCGGCCGCTTACGAGCGGCTCTGAATCAGGCCCTATGGCCCTCATTCAGAGGCGGTCGCAAGAAGCGATCGCTCGCTCTGAATGAGGGCGGCCGCTTGCTTTTTCTAGTGCGGCCTCCTGGTCGCTAGCTAAGCTGTGGGTTACCACCCACAGCTTAGCGACCGACCAGGTTGATGGCCGCGATGGTCCATTGGGGCTTACGACGAGACCCTAAGGTTGGGTCTCGGCAACCGCAAACCCCAGGGAGCTTCCTGCTCTGATCGAGCAGGAAGCTCCCCACTGACATCACTGCTGATGTCAGTGCGGCCGCACTGCTGCACGTGCGCAGGACCAGAACATCGACCCGATTGCGAGCTCGCAGCGCTTGCGACCGGGTCTGAATGAGGTCCTATATGCAGACCAATTGTTTTTTTCTTTATTTATGTTTTTCGATTCGGGTTCCGAATTTTGTGGTTGGAAATTCAAAATTAACTTTTTTTTTTGCAGTGCGAGTTTATAATTGTTATAGAGACAGAAAGGACAGACTGTTAGCTGGCTCTGCTGGGCGGTTGGAGAAAAAGTTGTGTTTAGTTGTGTCTGAGTAATAGGTCTGGGGCTGACAGCTGTAAGCAGCAGCACATTAGATTGCTGTGGACACAGACTGTGTTTACTCATTCCTGCTTTTACAGCAGAAGAGCTGAAGGATATTTTTGTACTTAACCCTTGTATCACTTCCAGGGTTCAAAGTAAAATCTGACAGGCGGCATGGGTCCCTTGACTGACAATATATTATTATAAGTAGAATGCTGCGACCCAAACCTGTGCCTTAAATTGTAGTTAAGTGATACATCAATTTATATGACTTATTACTTGTATGATTTCTGCCCTATTTGTACAACAGGCCATTGTTTTACTTCTCATGCATGTCTGTCACACACACGCCCCTTCTGTTGGCTGCACCGTTATCCAGCCTTTGTCATAACTTTTGACAGTACTGAGGCACGAGGCACATAGGGGCCAAGGCAGGGTGGAACGCAAGTCCGTTTGCTGAGCGTAACTTGCGCCTCTTCGCACTGCGTGTGCTCCGGAGCTGAGCGTTTGCAGAGTAGTAAGCATTTCAGTGGGTTTTGCACCTGCGGATGATCAGGCAAAGATCAGAGGGAGCGTGTTGGCGGAATTGCCGGATACGCCGACTTGTGCGTACAGATGCATTTTCTGCAGCAAGGACAGGGCTGGTGCAAATGCGCGCTGAAAATGATGGCGTCTGCGAAACCCAGCGTTACGGATAAGGACGGTCCTGCCGCATAGATTAGTACAACTCAGCGTAAAAATGCGCATGTAGTTCTGCACGGAGCAGTTACGGTCGGCACGCTTTCAACTCTGCCTCCGGTCCTTAAGTGTGTTTGTGCGTCAGTGTTGTAAGCAGGTTGCCTTCTGTTAAGCACCGAAGATCCCGGCCTCCGCTCTGTGTAGCAATGGGCAGACTGTAAGGAATTTTTGCTCTGACCAATAAACCACACAGGACTCTTTCCCTGCGACAGTCAGGATTGTTATTGGAGGCAGAGATGGGATTTAAGTTCTGGCTCTGAAGAGTATTTCATTGATATATTTTGGGATTTATTATTTGCTTGTGGTGAAAATGTATTTACTTAGTGCTTAACAGAGGCCAAGCACACATACACAAAGGCCCTGTGTGTGATGTACCGCCATGCTGAATTCTCTTACCTGTGCATTGTAGGGAGAAGAGACGACCGCACTGACTCTCGTTCTCCATCGAGAATCTGGATCCCTGGGATTTAATATTATTGGTGGCCGGTCGTGTGTGGTATGTTAATTGTTAAAATGTGTTTTCCTTTTCCTGTTGAGCATGGGGTGAATGTCTTGAAGCTAAAGTAACACAGGGCACATTCGCCTCTGTGGGAGACTGTCTACTGTTCGTGCCTAAGGAAGGGTTCGGGAGTGCAGGATAATTTGTATCAGATTGTTAAACAGTAAAATATTTACCCCAATTCACTTTCACTCAATATAGATAATGAACATATAATTCTCTCTCTCTCTCATCTATCTTATATCTGTCCATCTCATATGTATGTATTATCTATCAATCTGTCTGTCGTTAGGTACACACTCGCCAACACATGGGCTGTTCAATTGAACGGCCGATGTATCGTGGGCGCATCGGCGGGTGTGTACCAGTGATATGTCTGCGTACGACCTCGTTCATCTGCTGATATATTGGCGCATCGTGCTGTGTGTACGGGCAGTCAGCCAACCGCCCGTACACTTGCAGCAGAGGCCGCCGGTGATTGGCAGCTGAACTGGGCGGGCACATGTAAATGCCAGTGATTGGCCCGGGAGGCTGATCCATCGTCCTAGTGCGTACCTAGCTTATCGCTCTCTCGATTCTATCTATATCTATCTATCTATCTATCTATCTATCTATCTATCTATCTATCTATCTTCACTGCTGTTGACATGTAACATTTGGGAATATTTTTTATTGATATAAATGGATGCAAATCTTTATTTGCTTCATTGATTTTAAAGAGGAAGTGGTTTTGTACAATCTTCCCACCCCATGTAAGAAAATGGGGTACCCTGCCACTGCTACCTGAAGCTTTGAGCCGCTGCGAGTCCGCAGCCTGTATAGAGAGCTTCTGTTCAGGCAAACGGCAGGATGGACTGAGCCATCCCGATGTGCAAACTCACAGCGTGCTACAAGCGCTTAGGGGTACTGGGCTTTGGGTAATGGTGGGGGGCTGTTAGAGGACAGAAAGCCCCCATTCATTTACCGCATGGAGATAGAAGATGAGAAGGAAGTGGCTGGGGGATAAAACTGGAATTATTTTTCATTATTGTAAACGTTCAGCTAAATACCTGGGTATATTTCATGCATGCCTATCTGAGAAGCCTATTTGATGGCATAGGAGATTCTTATTTATGTATGACCAAACATCTCTCATCTGGCCCCCTGGCACCAGATAGGGCCCCCTGGCACCAGATTGGGGTGTGCACACACAACTTGATGAAGTAATGTGGCTTCCCATTACTTGCCATAAGTTTATCTTTTAACTACACCTCACTCCCCCCCTCCTTAAAAAGCCCCCACACCCCCACCCCCTTCCTTTTCTTTTTACCTTTAACAAACTTTTAGGCTGTACAAGTAAAACGATGCCTAACTGAGGGAAAATTTTGGTCACTCTGCTGCAAACATATTTACGGTGCAAGGTAAAATGAGGCCGTTCCACCATAATAAGCGTTCTCATGTTGTGACAATATCACATCGCCAGTATCGCTCCGAATTGAATTGCCCCCTTAGGGATTTCACGTGTGGGAGGAGCTGACAATCAAAAGTGGCAGTACCCACTAGGCTGTACCCTCAAGATATTGCATTGTAAATATGATTATCACACATTAATAAGGCTGTCACCAGAGCTCTTAGATCAGGGGAAGAGAAGGCAAACAATGGAACTAATCTTCCCAGTGAGCTCTGCAAGCAGATATAATAGCTCCATAATAAAATCTAGGTAAAACTTTTTAACAAGTGTTGAATACTTAAGCTGCATACACACACAACGATTTTGTTACCAACGATTTTATGAACGATTTTCTATCAGATTTTTTAAAGTGTAACGATTTTTATGAACTACAAACTATTTTTGCACATTCCCTTAATGAAAATCGTTGCGTTGACAAGTTTGACTGAACTACAAACATGAACGCGCATGAACGATTATCGTTCATCGTTTGACTCAGAAAGTGAACGATGTTTTCAAACGATTATCGTTAAACGATATAGTTTAACGATAATCGTTCAAAAAATCGTGTGTGTATGCAGCTTTAATATTTATATAAGATACATAATAAAAAGAAAAATAGACATATAGTACTTTTATGTAAAATATTTGCAGACTGAAAATGATGGAACAATAGCCTTTCTGACGATTTGTCATTTGCGTAATAGATCTTCGTACAGGCTGTCCTCAATAAGCTTTTTTTTTAACCAGCGAGTCATTGTGTTTCTTTAGCCTCCTTTATACATTGCAATATTGAAAAGGAACGGAGGGTGTCATGTTTTAGAAGTGCGGAACCGCGCGACCGTTCTTACACAGGGCTAGTGTTCTGCCATCTGAATAGAGGTGTTGCTGTGTGGGAGATTTTCACATATCATATGCCAGAAATGTCTGTATAAATGTTCTGTTCAGAAAACACTGCTGCCAAAGGTTCTTAATGGTCAATAGACATAAAAATGCAATAAAAAAAAAATATTAACTACGTCTTTGAGTGTTATATACTTTAAAACGAACTTCTGTCAGTGGCGGGAGTCTTCTTGCGGCAATGTTATTGGGCCCAATCCAGCAGTTGACGCTAATGCGATAACAGCTGCGATTTCACACGGAACGCAGCTGCGAAAATATGCTAGCACTTGCCAAAGCACAGCCGGCATAAAGACGCCCGCTGCTGCCTTCTCATATGCGTCCAATGTCGCTCTCCTGCGTAAATATTGTTACCATCAACGCACATCAAACAGTCACGCAGCATTGCGGTATTGGGAGGTTTGTCCGCTTACCGCAAATGCATCAAGCCCCAGAATGCGGTCCTGGCTTGGATGCGTTGGGCAACGCCATTAGATGGCATTGCCCAATAGAAGCCGATGAGCTTCTGTTCACAAAGTGCTGTGAGAGGGATCCGATCGGATACGATGGTGACGCATACGTAGAAGGACTTCTGGATCATAAACCCGGACGTTCTCCTTATATTGCTAAGGACAGCTCTGACTGGGTGAGCTGTCATTTGCGATTTTATTCGTGCATACCGGCGTCATATACGCCGGCATGCATGCGATGAGTGGTGAGTTGCATGCAAAATGTGATGTGTCATGTATCCCGCCCAGGATGTTTTATGCTATGATGCCGACCAGCCCAGACATCTATCTTATCAGTCTCCCCTCCTGGCTGTAGCTGTGTGTGAGAGGGGCAGCTGCTTGTGGCTCAATTCTGAGGGGGTGCAGTTAATTAATGTTTCAGGTTAATTTGATTACAATTGAGTGCTTGGTGGTTGCCAATTTTCCTTCCTTGTCCCAGACGCTTAAACTTCTAGTCACTGCTCTGATCAGCCCTAAACCCTCCCCCTAAACCAGGGGTGGAGAACCTTTTTTTCTTCCAAGGGCCATTAACATTATTCGCGGGCCCTGTGCAGGCCACGCCCCCCCGTGTGATATCACACTGAGGATGCTCCAGGCGGCACTGCTGCATAGATTCTGGCTGCAGGGCCACACCAAATGATTCTGCGGGCCTTATATGGCCCCCGGGCCTAAGGTTCCCCATCCCTGCCCTAAATCATGAAGCCGCTCCCCTCAATCACCCCTAAATTGTGATGCCAGACCCTTTTCGTCTGCAGATTTGTGAGTCTCTCAACTAGTTAGTGACTTTTCGGGGGGGGTGACTGAAGCCGCAGGGTATTTGAAAGATGGTGTTTGTGGCGTGCGGGAACGTGGCAAGTATTTGACCAGCACAAACTAGTCTTCATTTTAGCACCCTGCACCCATCACAAACCTTGCAGTTCCTCTTTCCTGCCTGGTGTGTTGCTATCTGTTCTGGTGCTTCTAGCACACTGAGCTGATGTAACAAACTACTGAGATACAGACCAAAGTGTGCAAGAAGCACCAGAGCATAGAGTGACACCCCAGGCACGAAAGAGGAACTGCAAGGGTTGTGATAGGTGCAGGGTTCTAGAATGAAGACTACAAACCACACACTCTTGCCCTCATCCCCCACCCAACCCATTGTCGGAAGACCTCTGCCTCTACCACGTTTCTCTATATATACATCAGACTCTCTCACATTTAACACGTAACAGCATCATACCTTATGTTTCCAACTTGTTTGCCTATTGTAAAGACTGGCATGGATTCATTCTGTCATTTTAATTCTTAAAAACACTTTTTTGTCAGGAATTCATTATTCAGCTCTGGTTACTTCAATAGGAAATTAGTGGGAGGTTTAAAGCTGGAGCCATCTGTACTGTAGGCGTGAGTCACATTGGAGAGTCCAGGGACAGTGGTGGTGAGCATTGTGCAATCGGGACTTGTAAGGGATAGGTACTAATATAGGGCCTGATTCAGAGCCGGACGCTATTTGCGGTCGTTCGTTCTGAAAAAAGGGGTGGCTATTCAAATGAACCGTTCGCTCTTTGCGGTCTGTTCACGCCTCTATGTCTGAACGAGCGAACAAAACTTGCGGTCGTTTTTTTGGAAACTACGCCCCCTGGCCACTCGCATCCTACGTCATGTCCGCTATTTATTAGATTAATCGAGTACATCGACCAGCGTATGAACTGCTCGCTATTCTTGTGGTTGGTTTTTCCTACTGCAATCTTGCGAGCAGTTCTGACTATAAAATAACCCAGTGACGTGGTCAACGATGCTGCTGTATTAATTATGCACACCCATAAAACGCCCGTTCTGATCTCCACTCCCCGTTTTCAAGCACCTTCCCCTGTTACCACCCACATACGCCTCCTCCTGTCACTCAAAATAGCAGGCATTCACTATTTAGCGAACAAACGATTTTCGGCCGCACTGACTGGTTCGCGCATGCGTATTACAATCCGTACGCATGCGCAGTTGGGCAAACATCGCTCGGAACGAACGAGCGGCCGCTTACGAGCGGCTCTGAATCAGGCCCATAGTGTAGCATGGGGTAAGATCATAAATCCTTGGATGTCTGTATCTTTGAAATGCAAGTTAAACTGTCTGATGCTAAACTGACACTATGGGCTCTATTTATTAACATTATTTTTACTAAAATAAAGTGAAAAAGTGTGTTTTCACACCCTTTTCACATTATTTTAGTTTCACCTGTAGTTATTACAGGGCAATTGGAGTAGAATTAGTAAAATTCTACTCCAACCCCCAGTATCACTTATTTTTAGTAAAGCAGATCGCATTTCCCATAATTGTAATGGGAAATGTGATCCGACCATAGTTACTAAAAATAAATTGTAAAAAAATACCGGGGGAAGCCCTGTGATAATAACGCCACCTGGAGGTGGTGTTATCCAGGGTCTCCCCCGGTTACCGGGCTCCCACTCTGCTCTAACGGGGAGAGCAGAGGCGGGAGCCGGTACCAGTTATCAGCTGTGTGGTCTAAATAGACCGCAAGCTGATACACTGCAAAAAAAAAAAAAAAATTAAAAATTTTTTTTTTTACTTACCTGAATCCAGGGACCGGTGATCGGGCCTCCGGTGATGGCTCCTCTCCGGTCAGCTGGTCTCCCACAGTGCACTGCTGCCGTCATCAGGTGATCGGGCCCCAGTACAGTATGGGAGATCACCTGATCGGGAAGCCCGGAGAAGATCACCGGAGGCCAGGAGGATGCAGGTAAGTGTAATGAAGGGAGGGGGGGTCGTGGGGGGGGGAGGGGGGCGCGCGGGGGTCTGCGATCGCGGGGGGGAGGGGCTTAGCGTGGGGCGGGGCTTAGCGTCGGTGGAGAGGTAGTAGCGGTGGTCGGTCAGCGCATGCGCAAGCTCTTAGTCGCGGTATTTTTTCCGAAAATACCGCGACTAGAGTGCGGATGGGATCCGCAGGGACAGAGCTTTATCGCAAGCTCTGTCCATGCAAGGGATTTATAGTAAATCCCTGTGATATTGCCTGAATTCGCAATGCGAATTCTCTCGGTAATATCACACTACAATCCGCATTCAATATGCGGATTGTAGTAAATAGGGCCCTAAGGGGTAAATTTACTAAAGTGAGAGTTTTTAGAAGTGAGTTTTAGAAGAGATGTTGCCCATAGCAACCAATCAGATTCTACTTAACATTTAACTAGCACCTTCTAGAAGATAATAGCTAGAATCTGATAGGTTGCTATGGGCAACATCTCTTCTAAAACTCACTTGTAAAAACTCTCACTTTAGTAAATTTACCCCTAAAGATCCTTTTTATCCTGCAGAAAACACCCAAACATCATGATGCCAGGTAAAACAGGGCTCATCCTTTGTTCTGCCAGGTCATCTACTTCCTTTCCTGCCAGTGGCGAAGTATATAGAACATCACCCAATCTGTCTTCTGTGCAATATCAGCAGCTAATAAATCTGTTTTGAAAAGTATTTTACAGGGATGTCCACATACAAAGCGTTTTTTTTTTATTTTTATGTCAGCCAACCTTGTTTCTAGCATAATGTCACTGAAAATTCACTCATGGCGGTCGTTGCAGAGTGGCGCATTCTTCCACTCGCTGTGTGCGTATTGCATAATTTCCCACTGCACATGCTACAGAACAAGTGTACGCAATTTCTTCGTATTTCAGTGGCATTTACACTGGCGGCTGAAGGGGTGTAACTGGGCTTGTCATGGGGCGACAGAGCTGCGGCCCGCGCTCGCCCTCCAAGGGGAGATTTATCAAAGCTTGGAGAGAGATAAAGTGGATAGAGATGAAGTACCAACAAATCAGCTCCTAGCTGTCACTTTACAGGCTGCGTTTGAAAAATGACAGGAGCCGATTGGTTGGTACTTTATCTCTCTCCAAGCTTTGATAAATCTCCCCCAAGTCACAATTGCGCTTTGGTGACTGTGATGAGCTGCAGACTGTCCCATTGATCAAGCGGCAGTTTGCCAAGCTGCATGGTAAAATGCCGATGAATAGGTGGCTCGGGATGGCTGTTTGAGCTATCTCAGGTCTGCCAGATAAGGAGGGGAGAAAATGTTTAAATAAAAAAAATTATCTCCACTTGCATAAAAGCCCAGTCCATTCAGCAAGGGCCTGGCTATACCAACGATTAGGCCTCCTAAGAGAGGACTGACCCAACGCTGAGTATCACTGGGCCCTTCCTGGTACCATTTACCATTGAGTACCAGGCTAAACATTACCAAATATACAAGTTCTTGTGGCACTACGAGTACCAGCATGCAATAACAGCCCATGAGTGTTTATTGCATGCTGGTACCTGTAGAACTAGGACTAGTGCCTACATGTACAAGGGAGCTTTTCAATTAGTTAGCGGCGATCTGCCCACAAACAACCCCTAGGCAGTAGTCAACGCTTATTTCTGCTCGCCCCCTCCGGCTAGTTTAATTCTCCCCCAGGAATTTACATAATAATGATTGCTCCCAATCTTCAATTAACAATGAGTGTGTTAAAATAATGATTGTCCCTGTTTAAAACCATCAATTTACACGGCACATTTCTGCAAAGCAGTGGACTGTGGACTGTGGTAGAGAAGCAACTCTATTCACATGGCAACCATGTTATGTCATATATTCAGATCATTTATGCACATCCTGAAGTATACTGATGGGAAATAATGGTTTTACTTGCCCTTTAACTGGCTTATGTGAAGGAACACAGCTCTATTCTGTTCAGCTCTTCACAGTGTGAATTGGGCAGTCTTCATTATTCACAAACTACTATTATAAAACACCTGTTCAGTGAACAGCAATAAAAAAAGAGAATGAGGCACACTTGCCAACTCTCCAAGATGTCTGTGAGACTCTAGGTAGGTGTTCCACCCAATTCCCTAGTGAAGTGGTCATGATGATACCAGCACACTTGCCAACTCTCCAAGATGTCTGTGAGACTCTAGATAGGTGTTCCACCCAATTCCCTAGTGAAGTGGTCATGATGATGCCAGCACACTTGCCAACTCTCCAAGATGTCTGTGAGACTCTAGGTAGGTGTTCCACCCAATTCCCTAGTGAAGTGGTCATGATGATACCAGCACACTTGCCAACTCTCCAAGATGTCTGTGAGACTCTAGATAGGTGTTCCACCCAATTCCCTAGTGAAGTGGTCATGATGATGCCAGCACACTTGCCAACTCTCCAAGATGTCTGTGAGACTCTAGGTAGGTGTTCCACCCAATTCCCTAGTGAAGTGGTCATGATGATGCCAGCACACTTGCCAACTCTCCAGGATGTCTGTGAGACTCTAGGTAGGTGTTCCACCCAATTCCCTAGTGAAGTGGTCATGATGATGCCAGCACACTTGCCAACTCTCCAAGATGTCTGTGAGACTCTAGGTAGGTGTTCCACCCAATTCCCTAGTGAAGTGGTCATGATGATGCCAGCACACTTGCCAACTCTCCAGGATGTCTGTGAGACTCTAGGTAGGTGTTCCGCCCAATTCCCTAGTGAAGTGGTCATGATGATGCCATGCGTGACTTCTAGTGTTCATTCTAGCACCCTGCATCTGTTAAAAACCGTGCAGTTGCTCTTTCCTGCCTCGGGTGTTGCTCTCTGCTCTAGTGCTTCTAGCACTCTAGTTTGTATCTCAGCAGTTTGTTGCATCAGCTGAGTGTGCTAGAAGCATCAGAGCAGAGAGCGACACCCCAGGCAGGAAAGAGGAACTGCATGGGTTGTGACAGGTGCAGGGTGCTAGAATGAAGAGTAACTAAATACCCTGCGTTTCCCGCTTGGACCTCCCCTCCGGGATCAAGTGATTAAACTACCATCCTCCCCGTTTAACTTTTTAGAAATATATCATTTCAATTTGGAGCAATTACACGCCGGGCTGTAACTGCTTAGTGAAAGCACCTGTGAAGTGATAAACACCATCCTTTTGATGCAGGGAGAGATCCTTTGACTGATTGGGGCAATTGAATTGAGGACCATGACCTCAGAAGGGGGAAGGCTTCGGAGTGGCGGCACTTGGTGACCACCAACATAGCCAATTTGCCATTGCAGCCCAAAGAGATGCACAGGAAAATCAATAAATGTTAGCGCACCGTATGGTACTTTGATGCGTGCAGCCGAGAGATCGCTGCTATAAATCACTGAGAATTGAAATTTGGGCAATTATTTGGATTACTTTTATAGAATGTTTATAGTGCACAAATGATATGAAGATAAATACAACCTCCTGCAATTCCAATGCTCTCTCTGGCACCGGGCACCAAAAGGTCTAGTTACGGCTCTGGTTCTGGGTAAAAGGACTATTATTCTGACCAGGGGACATTTGGAAATGTGTCTTCTAATATGTATCAGTGGCAGTAGTGCTTGGCATGGAAGGGGCTTTTTTAGGGGAGGAGAAGGGATGGGGTCTGGATGCCCCACCCTAGTACTGGGTATAACCCCGGGTGATTGTGGCAACCCCCCGAATGTGATGAAGCTACATCCACATCTCACGCACACTTTGTGCCGATTCTTAACTTATAAATATTGGGATCAAAAGTCAACTTGGCGTATTGTGCACCATTAAAGAAATAAACATGTCACTGAGTTTAGGCATAGAAGTGAACCCATTGGTTCCATATGGCGCCATACCCACTATGATTTTGCTTGTGCAGTTGGGATCATTTATGCCTCCACGGAGTTCAAGGTGCTCGTTACCACCACAAGCCAGACATGATTTTGTTTAACATATGGTGTCACTGGCATTTAACAGTAGGCCTTGACACCACATGCCAGCCCCAGTCCTGATATGGTAATAGAACTGTTGCTGTCTCCTTATATTCATATGATATACATTAAGTGGAATAGAAAATAGAAAACTTCAACCAGTATTAGTCTCGCTGCTGTTCAGCGACAACTCCCTGATAGTCACTGGTGTACTGAGATTCATGAAGATGTAGTTTGTCAGCAGTTTTAGTTGGTGATATATCGCAGGCCCCGTATGAAGGAGTTATGGTTGACCAATTGTTACCTGGTTAATGTGGTCTGAATGCTGTTGGGGATCAGGCTATTAAATGTCCGAATTCGCCTGATCATCTATCCACATATACAATTCTTAGGAGTCGATTCATCTAGTCTCCAGCCGGTTCGCCCACTTACGATAGCCCTGAACTCCTGGATTTTTTTTTTTTTGCAGACCCAGGGGGAGATTGGCGCTTACAGATGTGTCCTCATTCACTGAGTGTTTTTGCATCATATGGCACGAGATGCTTGGCGTGACTTAGACGCTCTGACACTTTTAGCGATTTGTTCTTCTTCCTAATGTTTGCATCTTATTTGCATTGTAATTGCGAACGAAGTTGCTCACGGCGTACCAGGGACAACAGTTTAATTCTTTTATTGCAAAGGAATTAGTATTAAGTTGCAGATACGTAGCGCCAGGCATGGTGCGGTCACGGTATCGGAATTCTGGGTTTTACCTTTTCTACCCAGATTTGCAACATGGTCGGACTTCCATCTCTAATAGTCGGTGTACCATTGCATTGTACTTTTGTCGCATTAGTGATGCGATTAAGACGCATATATTAAAAGACGCTAAAACGCAAAGTCCGTGGCCCCGTTTGGCACGATTTGAGCAAAGATTTATGTGAAACTTTTGTCATGGGGCAAATTGATGTGCCATTGCCGGTGTTTCCATGCCGTTTGTCGGTGTTTCCATGCCGTTGCATTGTCTCATCACCGAGTATGCAGCTTATTGAATCAAACCCTTGTTGTACACATACTTTCTGCTCTACAGGAATGTCCGCCAGACTGCCAAATTTTGGAGAGTCCCTCTGGACTTAGCCACCCTACTGGATCGCGCCTGATCTTCTTGCACAGTGGGCAGGCCGTGATGTAGCAAATCGCCTCATTAAGGTCCCGCTATTGCTACGCAATGCCGCAAATCATCTGGGGTGCCATGATGCCAAAAACTGCATGGTCATGACCCCTGCTACTTGGACCTCCATCTGGCATTAGAATGAATGGCATAGCTTTTACATTTGCAATCATTGGGGGAAATTACATTAAATGCGATGTTGAATAGTCCCGGGAATAAGTTCCCGGAGCTATTCTATTGGCTGCACTGTTAACCCGCAACTAGAGGATTTCTGCCCGCACCCTCCTGAAGTGCAAGCAGAAATCCTGCTAGACTAGGGCCTGGTGTCACAGCTGACACTTAAAACGGAGAATACAGGTTACCGTGACTTAACACCCGGCATTAGGCGCCATAACCTGCATCCCCCGACTTAAATGCAAAGCGCCATGGGGGCAATTCAATAATTCCGGGAACTCATTCCCGGCGCTATGCAACGTTGCATTTAATAGCATTGCCCCCATTAAATTACATTAATATATTTTCTAATTTCAAGATGTTTGGCAAAAATCTACTAAGTGGCGGTTTTGCTATCCGCAGTTTTACTAAGGCCAAAACTGCCGTCAAAACACATTTTAGAATAGAATAGAACACGGCTGGCATTTAGAAGCCGTTGCAAAACCACCACCAAACCCCAGGAGTTTAGAACCCGCCGTCAAACCGCCACGAAACCGCCGGGGTTTAGAACCCGCCGCTTAGTAAATTTTGCCCGTTTAGGTTAGGCTGGGCAGGGTCTTTTTTTAATAGTAGGATGATGCAAAAGTGGAGCAAAAATTAGGATGTTTTGAATAATTAAAAAACACAAGTCAACTTTCTATACTTGTACTAAACTTTTTAACGTATGCATCCAATTGGTTGTCTGTTTTTGTTTTGTTTACAATTTGCACTGATTTTCTTTAACAAATACCTAGTTGCACTGAGCCCTGTCTTCATGCAGCAGTTCTGGATAGAAAATGATTATAACAATTGTCAATGTTTTATAGTTGGGAACATTACCACCGCAACATTCAGGGCAAAATAACTGTTGACGTTCGTTGCATGTTAGTGAATTTATTCCATGTGTTTTTACTTTTGTAGGACAATCAGGACGGAACATCCAGTGAAGGAATTTTTGTGTCCAAGATCTCTGACAGTGGCCCAGCTGGCAAAGAAGGAGGCCTACAGATTCATGACAGGATTATGGAGGTATGCGAATTCTGTCTGGCTAAGTTCCCTGTCAAAACTGATGAGAGGTCAGTGACCTCCTGGCTAAAGGGAAGCGTATAAGATGTTAAATATCTTTTACAAGTGGAGTCCATCAAATGCTGATTGAATGAAATCACAGATGACCTTCAAGCCTTAAAACTTATCACCTAAATTTAGGAACAAGGCCGCATGCCTTGACAAACTGGGAAACGCTAACAATTTAACATCTTTGTTCGTGGCTAGCCTTATTTCTTGAGACGATGTTACCTTAAACCGTGTAAATCTTGTTTTGTGTGAATTAAATATTTGTAGTTTAAGTTGACTCATCACCTCCATTCATTGGCGGCAGCCATTTTAAGAGTGCGTGCAGAAATAAGTGTTAACTACTAGCTTGGGGCTGGCAGGTTGATTGCAGGTCTAATTGATTAGCTCTGGACACTTTTGCATGTTTCAACCAGCGGCTAATTAAATCTGCCCCCAAGAGCTCATTTGTGGAAATTATTCAAAGGTCCTTGTGTTGATTGTCCATTATTAGTAAAGTAGTAAAACCTTCAATTGTTTGGCCAAATGTGAGAAAATGTGCGAATATTTCGGGAACTTTCTGAAACTGAATGCACAGAAAAAGTGTAGTGTTGCCCATAGCAACCAATAAGATTACAGGTCTCATTTGTGTAGTACGGAATGAGAAAATGAAAGGAAACACCTGATTGGCTGCTATGTTCAACATCACAGTGTTCCTGAGCGTTAATTTCATGAAATATTTAATTATTGTTTGTTTTCTGTGCTTAATGTTGAACCATTGTGTCTTCTACCCGCTGCATCATCCTTAGATTGACAATGCCCTGCTTGCTTTAAATGTATTGAAAAGAATGGATATTGCTTTTGTTTTTTTTGTGACATCACTAGAATTGTTGTGACTTGGATCGCTTTGTATAGCTGCTCGTGTAGTAAGATATTTATGTATTTCAGTTTTATTATTTCCAAATGTAATACACCTATACATCGTGTACGTCTGTGCATCAAATGAACTACATTCCCTAGTCAATGGTGCTTGAATACCTACAAATTAAACATTCATTGAATAGAAGGGGAAAAGTTAAAAAGTAGATCTAGATAGATGGGTAACGCAGGTTTGCAGTTGAAGTGGAGGCAGCCATTTTGTTCACTTTTAGCCAAGTACCTCATGAATCTAATAGATCAAGCCTTGTGGTTATTGCTTTAACATTCTCCTACCAAATAGCCTGCATACTGGTTCAGTGTGCAAAATGGCCGCCTCCAATGCGTCCTAAGCACACAGCCAAGATATCAAAGGAGTGGCTTCAGGACAACTCTGTGAATGTCCTTGAGTGGCCCAGCCAGAGCCCAGACTTGAATCCAATTGAACATCTCTGGAGAGATCTGAAAATGGCTGTGCACCGATGCTTGGAATGGGCGAAACTGCCGAAAGATAGGTGTGCCAAGCTTGTGGCATCATGTTCAAAAAGACTTGAGGCTGTAATTGCTGCCAAAGGTGCATCAACAAAGTATTGAGCAAAGGCTGTGAATACTTATGTACATGTGATTTCTTAGGTTTTTTTTTTTTTTTTTTTTTTAATTAAATTTGCAAAAATCTCAAAAAAACTGTTTACACGTTGTCATTATGGGGTATTGTGTGTAGAATTTTGAGGACAAAATGTATTTATTCCATTTTGGAATAAGGCTGTAACATGACAAAATGTGGAAAAAGTGAAGCGCTGTGAATACTTTCCAGATGCACTGTATGTTCCGTCTGGCGCATCTCACAATTTACAGAAACAGACAAATCTCAGGTGCACAACTCCAAATTATTAATGATGTATATAAATGCAATAAAATTTTGCAATCAATAGAGGTTGTTAGCATAATCATGGCCAAGGTTATGGGCCTACCCGCCATATCCAGGTAACCTCTTTCGGGTAGGTCTCTAACATACTAGGGTTCAAATCCAGAGCGCAGTATATGTACTTCACTTTTTTTATTTTCATTCTTTATATGCAGCTGCTCCTAACTATCTCTTTACACTGCACTTTTCTTACTATGGTGGTGCCCTGGGGCGGGTTGGCTGGGCCAGTTTTGGGGGGTCCTGCGCTCTGGATTTGAACCCTAGTATGTTAGGGACCTACCCGAAAGAGGTTACCTGGATATGGCGGGTAGGCCCATAACCTTGGCCATGATTATGCTAAAAACCTCTATTGATTGCAACATTTTATTGCATTTATATATATTATTTGTCTGTTTCTGTGCCTGCAATTAGTCTCATCAGGTAGCACCTCCCATTATATATATTCAGGGTGTGCAGCCCAGAAATCTTTCCCGCATCTCACAATTTATCCAGCTGTATAATCTTAGCATTTGCAAAGGCCACAATAGCATAAAGAAAATGGCTTAGTAGTAAATGTCATATTGTCATATTTGTACACAATATAATAATGTGATGAAGTGCCACTTACTCAAGGGGGAATATTGTCTTTACAGTGTTATTAATAAATGCAAGCCACACTTACCATATAAGCTGTAATTAAATACAAATGGAAATTAAATTAAGTTAAAGGATATTAAATACAAACATCTGTTACTTCCCCCTTTAAAAATGGGATGTGGGACTTCTATCCTGCCGCAGTTCAAATGCAAATATCATTAAGTAATGTGAATAGACAGCTGTGACTTCATATTATATAGAAACCGCACTAATCAACCAAGAACTATCAGATGGTACAACAAATCATCTCTGTGTTCTGCAAGAGATACACCTCCTGACAAGTGTGTGTGTATATGTGTATATATGTGTGTGCATATATATATATATATATATATATATATATATATATAATATATTGTGATAGAAGCACTGGAGAAGTGTGGAATGGCTTCTATATCTGTCCCAGATTCCTGTCCTACGTGTGTTAAAAACAGGAGAAGTCTGTTGGACAAAGCAGACTAGAAATGTCGGCTTTTGTGAAAAGCCGGAATGGGCACTGGGGGTGTGGATGTGAGGAGAGGGAGGGCTCCATCCACAGGCCACTCTGGGTGTTGGGCCTTTCAGCCTGGTAGCAGGTCATTAGGGCTTGCACCTGGAAATGGCTGTGATAAGCTAGGTTTACTTGTGGCAGTGTCTCATACCTGGGAGAGCAGGCCCGCAGGTTAGCTTGCTCTGAGACAGTTTGCTACAAACCAGAAGGTACTGTGGACGTGAGCTTATTTTAGTGTTCGGTTAGTGTGGAAACTTACTGTCTAGTTAGAGCCCAGATGAGTTAGGATTTATTTTATGTTTGTTTCTTTGATTATTGATGTTGCACAATAAAAACTGGTGCCTACCAGCTTGCACGAAATTCCACGACTGGAGTGCTATTTTCCTGGGCGCTGTGTGTAAGGAGGTGTCCATCTACCCCAGGAGAGGGACTCCCTACCCCGACCATATCACTATATATATATATATATATATATGTATATGTATGTATATATATATATATACATACACACACACTTCACTCCCTTGTTCCGGCCTCTCCAGTCGTAATGAGTCACAAGTGTAAAATGCGCCTAAATCTGCATACAGGCTTATGTGTGCGCATTGGAAATTCTTGCTTTGGGTAAATACAACTATTTTATATAAACACCAGAAATTAATAGGCTTTATAAAGAAAATATTTTTTGAAATAAAACATCCATAAAAACTTTTTTATGTTTTTTTGTGTGGTCCTGACAATGGGTAGGATGACCCCCGAAACATTGATTTTGGGAATACACTTTTTTGCTCTGATGATGTCTCCGAGTGCCGTTACTTGTTGGATGTTTTATGTATATGTTTAACTGCGCACTGGAGGAAGTTGCTATATTAGTCTGAGTGCTGGCAGATGTTGGATGCATATATATAAATACATGTGTATGTGATCTCCTCAGAAGGGGGCGAGCATTAATGCAGGCGCTGGCGGCTCTTCGCGGCTCAACGGAGCAAGAATTGAATTGCTCCGTTGGGCGCCTGTAATTGACAGCCGCCAGCGCTAACAATTGAATCGCCCCACTAGAGGTGGGTACACATCAGACCATATGTCGCCTGATCCGGCGGGTCGGACTGACATATCGTCTACATCGGCAAATGTGTACCATGCGCGCTCCCGCAAGTCGTCCATCGGGGTCGTGCTGACGGAACGACCCATCTGCCGATGCCAGGCAGGAGAATGGAGCCGATGCCCGTTATGTCAGGCACCGGGTCGTGTATTGTGTACCAGGCGCCGCATCGCTGGGTACACACATCGGTAAGTGTTTACCCAGCTTAAAAGTAAGCTACTTAGTACTGATAAAATTTGCGGGGGAAAGAGAATTTCCTGTACTGAACAAAATGGTGCTTGTAATGTATTTGTAAACTTATTGAGGATCTGAGAACTCTTCACATTTACGCTCGAAAATGATAAGCTTAAAAATAAAAAATATTTGATCAGTTAGTGCTTTAGAAACAGATTAGCCTTAATAGTTATCTATCCTGGCACTGCTATTAAGCAGACCTCTCTAATTATGGCTGTGTTTAAAGTCGAATCGGATTATAACTTTCCCTAATGATAGATTCCCTTTAAGCCGCCTAATATCCTCTAAAGTAGGACCACTGTTTTAAGGATGACGAAGCCCCGGTGATAGATTCATGTAATTGCTGAAGAGCTTTTCTCGTCTCGGCATCTTAAATTAATGAATGGAATCCGAGATTTAATAAGCCATAATATGCAGTTTTACAAAAACATTCAGTGCCAAGGATTTCCCTGTGATCTTCCAACTGCTTCAAGTTTATCAATTTGTTGCAATGTACATTCCTAATCTGTGCTTGGCTCCCAGCCTTGCCGGAGGCTGCAACATGACAGATTTCGAGTTTGATGGGCCAATTTTCCAGAGATTTCCCCCAAAGATGCTGAGTTGAAGAAGCCATATGCTTCGAATGTCTTATATATATTTTTTTTCTGCGTTAAGCTATTGATGGGAGGGAAGGGGTGAAATCAGGATAAACGTATCCTCTTTCATTAAAGTAGGAGTTTTTTATGAATAATTCTCAAACTTTTCAAAATGTTTTGAGGTAAGATTTTTGTTCTGCATAGAAACCTGTTTGATGGATATTGTCACAGACAAACGCAGTCATTTGTGGGCTAATAGCATAAGATATTCCACTATCGATCGCACAGTTGCATTGTTGCTATGCTGGACAACAGGGAGCCTAGGGGGTTTGCCCCCAGTGGGTTTAGAGGCAGCCTCCTGATCAGAGTGATTTGACCTATTCCTAGGGCAGCAATCGATAGGATCTCACCAGCTTGCATTGGCAGCTATGGGCAAACCTACTGTGTGATCTGAAGCCACAAAGATAATGAGGCAAGTCCTAGTACAGCCAAGGGCCACTTGAAAGGCCGCTGATAGATTTAATGTCATCTGACGGCTCTTTAAAATTCAGTTTGACTCAATAAATTTCTTCATGGTTGACATGGCAACTCCTGTAGAGTTTGTTTGTAGTACTCCTACTGTGATTACTATAGAGTTCAAGGTAATGGTGGTGGTTTTCCGTTCCCTGGCGGCCATCTTGTTTTTGAACAATTCCATTTTCCTCTGTGTTTTAAGTGTCTACCGATGCTGTGGCTTATGTATTTGTCTTGAACTCCAAGTGTGATTGTAACCTTTAGTTTTTTTCTGTGACTGATGCTAGCACGACATCACTCAAAGGCTCTTATTTCGTAGCTTGGCGCAAATACTTGTTGTAACCCATGCCAACCAATCACAATGATATTTTCTCCAGTATTCGAAAACCCTAGAGAACGATAAATGAATTCACCTCTCAATGTAAATGTATCAATAAAGTTGATTGCACAGCTGACTGAATGTTACCACTAGGGCTAACAATATTTTGTACTAGCTGTGGGATACCTGGCGTTGCCCGGGTTGAAGATTGGCCCCTCAGTACACCTGCAACGTTGTCCTTGCCTATAACCCCATTCCATTGATCTTGAAATGGACCCCACATTTAGCTAACATGAATGCAAATAGTGGCGTAACTACCGTGGGTGCAAGGAGTGTGGCTGCTATGGTGCCACTCCCCCTGCACCCAGTCACGCACAAAAGGTGGGACGGTCCAGGTCCAGTCAGGGCCATCGAGGGGGGCCCGGGTGTTAGCTATGTTGATTTGGTGCTGGCCAGCCAGCTGATTACAGCTGGCTCACTGGCAGGCAGTTATGGAGAGACAGTGCTGCTGGTCGTGAGGCAATCAGAGCTCGCAGACCTGCAGCCAATCAGGAGCCGCCACTGCTGATGGGCTCTGATTGACTTGCGACCGGTGTCAGATTCAAACTGCGCCTGCGCTGTCTGTCCATGTCACCCAATGCCTGCCGGTAATAGCTGGCGGCCCGACCCTAAGTCCACACCTGCTGGCTGCTGATGGCACACACAGGGAGGCAGGAGGCTGCTGGAGGGACACGGGGAGGTGAGTTGCTGGGGGGGGCATAATGTGTAAGGGGCACTACTATTGTGTGAAATAATGTGTTATATGGGCCACTATTACTATGTGGCATAATCTATAACGGGTATAATGTGCAAGGGGCATTACTGTTTACTGTGTTCTAGTTATTACTTTTCATGCAAACAGAGGCTCTGGATTTAATATGAACTTGCATGAGTCATCAAGTATGCTCAGACTGAGGTTAAAATGAAAACCTAATCTTGGTCAAACTACACCACCATGCCAAATTTGGTGGAGCTAGGTCCAAAACTGTGGCCGTGCATAAAGGACAAAAAGACGGACAGACAGATATGCTTTCTCGCTTATTATATAGATTACCGTGGCCATGTAAGGTATATAGCTGATGTCATTTATAGTAATAAATAAAACAATGTGGAGATAAATTGCTCTTGGCTCAGGATAACCACTGTCCATATGTTTTACTGAACATTTGTAGAATAATAAAGTGAAAATATATCCCAGTCATAAGGTCTACTATATATTTCCCTTTAAAATCTTGGTGCGCTGAGGTATTGCCTGGCAAATTGTTGTGTTGAACTCACGCAATCCCGATTCTTTCATATGTGATTTCAGGAAATTAAGAAACAGCTGTTGAAGATTTCTCTCTTTGGCAGGAAAATATGTATCTGCTCGTATTCTGTTGATAAAATGGCGTCCGGGACTTGGGGGATGTAGGAGGTTTCAAATAACAGCTGAGGTCTAGCATTTAGCTGTAGCCAAGTGCTCATAGTTTGTTCATGATTGCATTGCAATGTAATATTAATATAACACAGATCACTGGGCGAGCCAGACAAGAGTGGGATGAAAACGTATCTACTTGGGATTAAGCTGTACACGAAACTACAAGTGCCTCTGAGTAGCAAGACAATCCAGATTAACAGAATTGAAAGAGTCGGCGTGTTACGTGAAGGGCGCGCAGCATATGTTACTATTTGATTTGGGATTTTAGGTTTTTTAATTGTTTTTGTCATATAAGGTGCTTGTATATATTTCTTATTTTGGAGGTGGCATGGGAGTTTAGCAGGACTGGGTTCTCCCACAAACAATCTGGGTGTCAGTAAGACCCTCCTTTTAACGCGGTTGGCACTGTCTAATGCCGGGTACACACTAGACGATATGTCGTCCGATCCGGCCGGCTCGGATGACCTATCGGGCACATCGTCTAGTGTGCACCCTCTATGTCGCTGACGATGCGCGCTCCCGCGTGTCGTCAGCGACATTGCAGGTCCGACGGGCGACATCGTTAGCGAGGGCCCACGCCGTCGCACTTGCTGATGCCATCACCCCGCCGGGTCACAACGCTTATGAGGTCAGTACATGCTTGACATCATCTAGTGTGTACCGGCCTTAAGAGGATGTCCAATAAATAGATAAATGGCCTTACCCACCATAGTTCGGTAAACTCTGTAATCCTTTTAGATAGTAAACTTTCACGTGAAGGGCCATCTGCCTTCTGTACTCTCTACGTAATTATGTAATCTAAGCACTGCAGTCATGCAGATATATATACAGTATATGTGTGTATGTGTTTAAAGTTAAATTCTTGTCCTCACTCTGTTGTGTGTTTTACCCCTTTGTACAGTGTGCTAAACTGCTCTGGTGCTTCTAGCACACTCAGCTGATGCAGCAAACTGCTGAGATACAGACCACTGTGTGCTAGAAGCTCCAGAGCAGAGCGCGACACCCCAGGCAGGAAAGAGGAACTGCACAGGTTGTGACATTTGCAGGGTGCTAGAATGAACACTAGAGCCCCCTTATAAATAAACAATAATAATAATAATTGTTGATTCATACTCCTCACTTTGCACCCTCTCTGCTAGTTGCATAAACATCAGTTACCTGGAAGGGCTATATGACAATCGTTTTCTCCCCCAAACTTTGGCCAGAGTAAGCTTCCAGGAAACGGTGCTTAGCTAACGTTAATGTGTTTCTCATCAAGGTGTCCAGGGAAGACGCCAATTAACTGATTTACTGGAGACACAAAAAGGGAAGTAGGGGCTGGACTAAAGGAATGATGGGAGAGTCGCCTCCCCCTGTCATTCTACAGATGTTGAATTACACCTATTTTACAGTTCTGAAATAAAGGTGGCCCGTTCTGATTAAAGAGCAAGAAAGTAAATGACAAGCTAGCTAGTTTGCTCTACAGAAAGGCAGGGTTGTCTTAGCAGCAGTGTGGGCCCTGGGCAAAGCAATGCACTGGGGCCCCTACCAACCCATTCACAGGAAAAAAATTTAAATTGTCAATAAAATGAAACCCTCCTGCATGCCCATCAGCCCTCCCACACCTGCAGAGAGACTCTGTCTGACTGGTCTGAAGCCGGCAGATGAAGTGAAACTGGGACTGAGGTGGGTACTCGTCACTTTATGGGGGGGACGGGAGGTTAGATCAGAATACAGTGCACCGGCCGCCGGCTTATAAAAATATCACAAATTTACCAACTGGCCGCAGCTGCAGGGGGTCGGGTTGGTGGGCCTCTACAAGCTTCGGGCCCTTGGGCACCTGCCCAACAAGCCCAATGGAAGAGATGGCCCTGCAGAAAGGCACTGTATGAGCTAGAGATATCACAGGTGGTGTAATAGTCAGTGTAACATAGCAATAAATTAATTTTAGCCTCATATATATATAAATATAGTGTTCACTCTAGCTTTGGTGGCAGACAGGGCGCCGGAGCTAGAGAGGGCACTTTCGCGTGCGCATCCAAAAAGGAGGCGTGGTCATTGAAAAGGGGCGTTTCTATAAGACACCTCACCTTTTCGTCACTCTTGGGAGCGTGCCCGGCACTTATGGACATGCCGGGCACATGCGACCAGCATCTATTCACCGCCGGGTCACCGCACATTTCCACACCCGTGGGACACCGCTAAGACGGCACCCGCAGGCTGTCTTAGCGGTGCGGTGAGGGCAGGGCACGCTATACATACACATATATATATATATATATATATATATATACACACAGTACTGTGCAAAAGTTTTAGGCAGGTGTGGAAAAAATGCTGCAAAGTGAGAATGCTTTCAAAAATAGAAGTGTTAATAGTTTATTTTTATCAATTAACAAGATGAAACGTGAATGAACAGAAATGAAATCTAAATCAAATTAATATTAGGTGTGACCACCCTTTGCCTTCAAAACAGCATCAATTCTTCTAGGTACACTTGCACACAGTTTTTGAAGGAACTCGGCAGGGAGGTTGCTCCAAACATCTCAGAGAACTAACCACAGATCTTCTGTGGATGTAGCTTGCTCATATCCTTCTGTCCCTTCATGTAATCCCAGACAGACTCGATGATGTTGAGATCAGGGCTCTGTGGGGGCCATATCATCACTTCCAGGAATCCTTGTTCTTCTTTACGATGAAGATAGTTCTTAATGACATTGGCTGTATGTTTGGGGTCGTTGTCCTGCTGCAGAATACATTTGTAGCCAATCAGACACCTCTCTGATAGTTTTGCACGATGGGTAAGTACCTGCCTGTATTTCTAAGCATTCAGTACACCATTAATCCTGACCAAATCCTCAGCTCCATTTGCTGAAATGCAGCCCCAAACTTGTGTCTTGATTACGGGGGGCTGACCCCCAAACATTGAAGTAAAGCATCGGTTATTATGGAGTTGCTCCCATACCCCAGGGTGAGCACCTTGGCAAGTGATTTATGAGCTCTTCTTTTCATGAGTGTCGGTATTCTGGATATAAAATATATATATATAAAATTTGAAAATAATATACAGTATATATGTGTATATCTCAGTATGCTAATATTGTCCACTGTGACTGTTTAACTTGGAAAGCGAGACCACCTGTCCGTACTGTATGTCTGCTCATAAGACACATGTTATTGTGCCATTTAAGTTCATTTTGAAGAATTGCTGTTAAATGATTATGACAACTGTGAATTTTCACTGATTTACAGTCAAGTATAGTCATCAAAGGTACTTTACATCTGCTAAGAGAGCAGTAATAGGGCGCAGCAGTAGATGCGCCCCCCCCTCCCCCTGTCCAGCTCCAAGCGCTGGTATTCGCAGCAGTCGCCGCACGCTGACCTCAGCTTGAACGGATCTGATTATAGAGAATATGGATCTCAGCAGACACTGTCATTTGTTTCATATTCTGGCCGGATCATAAATAGTACAAACAGCGTTCTGGGCCCGGCCAGCTCATGAAACAAATGGCGGTCTCTGCTGACAGTGCAGTTCCCACAGAGATTAATGCTATCTATAATCAGATGCGTTCAAGATGTGGTCACAGTGGGGTGAATGATGAAGCTGATCATTACCACATGCTCTCTGCTCAGTGTGTACCCTAAGAAAATGCAGTTTGATTTGCAAGCATTAATCCTCATCAGTGCTACTGCGTTTCCAGACCTCCTTCCCAATCTGGCGTAGTTTTCAGACCCCTCTCTTGTAATTTATATCCTGGAAAGAAGGGGGGTGTATTTTTTATTTCTTGCAAAAAAATAATCAGGTGGAATACTTTTGCAAGTTGGTCAGGTATGTACAAAATTCTACCAGAGACAGTGAAAACTCTATGCAGATGTTTATATTCAGCAGCAGCACATTCTACCATCAGCAGCAGCACATTCTACCATGAGCAGCAGCACATTCTACCATCAGCAGCAGCACATTCTACCATCAGCAGCAGCACATTCTTCCATCATCAGCAGCACATTCTTCCATCAGCAGCAGCACATTCTACAATCAGCAGCAGCACACTCTACCATCAGCAGCAGCACACTCTACCATCAGCAGCAGCACACTCTACCATCAGCAGCAGCACACTCTACCATCAGCAGCAGCACACTCTACATTCAGCAGCAGCACACTCTACATTCAGCAGCAGCATATTCTACATTCAGCAGCAGCACATTCTACATTCAGCAGAAGCACATTCTACAATCATCATCAGCACATTTAAACAGGGAGATCAGACCCAATCACCCGAAATCTAAAGGTTTTAATGCTATAAAAAAGAAAAACATATCTTTTTTTTTTTTTTTTTTTGCCCAGTGGGATTTCGGATATATTTTCTAATTAAAGTGGGAACATGACTGCATAGACCTGGGGTTCCCAAATTTTCTGGAATCACGGCACCCTAGAGTAGCAAAATTATTTTCACGGCACCCCTAAAGGTGCGTACACACGTAACGATTTGTATAGTTAACGATTTTCGGTAACGATTTCCCTTCAGATTTTCCCTTGAAAAATAGAACAAATTTATGTCATGAAACGATTTCATCAAGGATGATGGCTGTGCTTACCTGAAATCGTCATGTAGGACAGTCAGAATGGGCGATGAACGATAACTACCAACTACAAATGGGAGCACGCATTGTTCATCGTTTTGCCCCTGAAACTGGACGATTTTTTGAACGACTTAACGATAACGACGTTAACGACAATTCCTCAAAAAATGGTTACTCACCTTAAGCCAAAAGTTTGTTTTTAAGATATGCAGAAAAAAAGATGAAGTAAATTGTGCTGACCTGTCATCCGTAGGGTCAGTTATGTGGTGGTGGACATAATTGCGGTTCTGTTTGTCCACATATTTTATGTTTTAGCCTCTTACATTGCCCATAAATAATTTGATTTGGTGCTGAACCACCAACCTGAGGCTCCCGAGAGTGTCCCGAGGCACCCAGGTTGGGAACCACTGGCGTACACTGTTCCTGTCACTGTACACAATGCAGTCAGCCCTTTTGTAGGCCAGGGGAAGGCAACCTGTGGCACTCTAGCTGCTGCGGAACTACACATCCCAGCATACCCTGTCACAGTTTTAGCATACCGTAACAGGAAAACTGTGGCAGGGCATGCTGGGATGGATAGTTCCACAGCAGCTGAAGTGACACAGGTTGCCTACTCCTATTGTAGGCAGTTCCCAGTAAATCAGCAGGCTGCCTTCTCATGATGGGATACAGTCAAAATCCCGACGCCCGTCTGTATCCAGATGCCGGAATCTAGACAGACGGCTTCCCAAAGGAACATAAGCCGGGCAGTGTTGGCGCTTAGCTGCGGGGGAGAGGGGAGGGTTAGGTTTAGGGACCGTCGGGGGGACTTAGGGTTAGGCACCACCCTGGGAGTGTTAGGTTTATGGTGCGGGGAGGGGGGTTAGGGTTAGGCACCACTAAGGGAGGGTTAGTGGGGGGGGGAGTCGGGATCTTCAGCGTTCGGGCTTGCGGCGTTGGGATTTAGTCAGACGGATTCCCGGCCATTGGCATTTCATACCTAACCCCTCATGATATTGCATAGGCAACAGGTGTATAGACGCCCTACGAACATAGGTGATTATTTTATAATTATTTGTTTAGGTTAAATATACACATAGTAATAAAAATTTACCTGTATGAAGCAAGTCTGTGTATTTGGTCATTTGCAACCATTGAGAAACAGACATATGAATACCTCACAGCTGCCGCTATTTTGGTGGGGCATTCCCGAATCACAGGCCTCAAATGGGGCACAGCTTATGCAAAAATGAGTATTGTCCAAAAGTGAGCATTCTAGGAGGGATCAGGCAGCGTTTGGGTATGCCGGGGGTTATTTATAACCAATTCTGTGTTTCTCAGTGTTGGCATATATTCATACAGTAACCAAGACATATAGGGGGCGATTCAATTGTTTTATCGCACCCTATCTCCCGTATTAAGTGACGGGAGATCAGGGAGCGATATTCAATTGTGTTTTATGCGCCCATGCATATAGCGCGAATGTCCCGACCCATCTAAAATCCTGGTTTGGGTGCCCAAACCACCGACTTATCGCACATTTCTGCGAGCTGAAATGTATGCTTCCATGGCTGCACGCGCCTTTACAGTTGCTAACAATTGAATCGCCCCCATAGTACCTCCAGAATGTTCACGGAGTGCACTACTAGTGTTCATTCTAGCACCCTGCATCTGTCAGAACCCGTGCAGCTTCTCTTTCCTGCCTGGGGTGTCACTCTCTGTTCTGGTACTTCTAGCACACTCAGCTGATGCAACAAATACAGACCAGAGTGTGCTAGAAGCACCAGAATAGAGACTGACACCCCAGGCAGGAAAGAGGAACTGCACGCGGGTTCAGGGTGCTAGAATGAACCATAGCAATCAGCTTCTAGCTATTATTTGTCTTGCACACTCTATAAAATGACAATTAGAAGCTGATTGGTTGCTTTGTTTACGGTTCCGCTTTATCTGTCTCAAAGGTTAGATACATCTTTCTCCAGTATCTTCAGTCACTTTCTCTATTTATACCAATGCACATTTCCAGTTAGTCTTTCAAGGGAGAATTCAATTGTTGTATCGCGGCCGCAGCTCTCGTCTAAAGTGACGGGCACTATTCAGTTGGTGTGGGCGCCCATTACTTTTGTTTGCACCATCAGCAATAGCATTAAATATAGCTCGTCGGGGGCCCATGACTTACTGACGCCCAAAAACAATATAATTCCCTCCTTACTGCCTGGAAAATTGGTGCAGACTGATTCCCAAACCTACATTACATGTACCTACATGCATTTGAATGGGTAGAAACATGGTTTTGTCCACATTTTTGGATTTTTTGTAACAGTTTTTAGGTGGTTAATCATAAGATGGAGAAATAAACAAGCTGGTAAATACTCTGGGGTAACTGCACACAGCTAATTATAGTCCGCAGATGGTTTGTTAAACAATAACCTGTGTTGGATTAGTCTTTATTTTTTATGGTATATCAAAACATTATCTTTCGAACTGAGGAGCTCATTCAGATCCGCTTGCTAGACGCGTTCACGCGCACCCTGCGCATGCAAATCCAGCGCACACCCAGCAAGGCAGGCGATCGCAAGGCATTAGCACGCCCACTATGTCTTGGCATGCGATCACTTAGTGAGACGCCCATCAGCCATTTATAAGACGCCCACCTGCGCACGTCATCTCCCGGAAGTGCATGACAACATTGGTACATCGAGCACCATCGGATGCGATCGCAGCGCTTGAGGTTGACTATACCCTGCCGCAAGCACTGCGATCACTTCAGAGTGAAATCCCACCAAATGACATGTACTGTGACGCTGCCTGTTAATTATGCACGCCTCTGAAACGGCGTTGAGGCCCTCAGGCACGCCTGCGTTCGTACCTCCACTCCCCCGTTTTTAATGGCCAGTCCCTGCTACCACCCACAAACGGCTTCTCCTGTCACTCATTCTGCTGGGCAGTCTATGCGCAGCGAGCGAATGCATCCCGAACTCTCGCACTGGTTCACGCACGCGCATTGCGATGCATACGCATGCGCAGTTTGGAAATATCGGCCAGCTACGAGCGTTCGCATCATAGCGAGCGGGTCTGAATCAGCGGATTTTCTGTCTGAGTGAAAGCAGAGCCGCGTCCGCTACATTCTCATAACACGCTCATAAGACTGACCATCTCCGTGCGTCTGAATAGCTACCACCCAGTCAACGCCCGGCACATTTTCAATGTAATTCTCCGTACGTGAGTCTGAAATTGCAACTGCGACTCTGTACGACAACAATCGGAACGCATGCGTGGTGCGACTTAGATGCATAGGCAGTTTTAAAAAATAAATAACACAACTACATCTGACTTCGACATAGAGTGCCATCCAGAATCAGGCCCAATATAATGTGCTGGATGTTTGGGAATAGTAGGGCCACTAAATCAGCCTGTCCATCTCTCCAGTTTCTGGCAGGCTTTGCAGTTCCTGACGACGATCGGTACAATATGGCTGGTCTTTGATGTGGTGTATATCCGATCTTTCCAATCTGCGTTGGATGAGCAGAATGATGTTTTACTGGCTGGCTGCAGAGGGCTGTGACTTACCCTTTATATGGTTGTGAACCCACTGTCACGTAGCCGTGTTTGCGTTTTGTTATGCGTTCCTCACAGAGATCAGCGTTGTCTAAAGGGGAGTGAAAACAGTGTTGGCATACAATGAGTGAGAAGTCGTCTCTTTGGCCAGCTTCTATTTAATGCATTTTCTGTAAATTGCTTTAATATTGTTTCCATACAGAGGGGGAGATTTATTACAATTTTCAGAGAGAGAATGTACTAACCAATCAGTTCCTAACTGTCATGTTACAGGCTGTATGTGAAAAATGACAGGAGCTGATTGGTTGGTACTTTACATCTTTCCAAGCTTAAATAAATCTCCCCCTAAGAATATTATTGTTAAAAATCTAAGGGCCGAATTCAATTCAATGCAAAGATGAATAGCCGGGGGAGGGAGCTCCCGCAGTTATTCAATACACTGCGCTGTTTGCCTTGTCGGGAATTGGTTAAGTCAGGGTGTTTAGGCGCGAAAACCGGCATTCTCTGACTAAAGTGCAGAGAGCGAGGCTATTAGCGCCGCGCTATGCCGGCAAAATGCTGCGCGTCCAGCACTTTTGTCGGATTTCTCCTTACATCCCCAGGGGGGTGCGAGAAGAAATCCTTTAGCCAACTCAAACAGCGTGGTGTATTGAGCTCCCGCAGCTGTTCAACATCTAATTGAATTGAATTTGGCCCTAAATAATAAAAAATTGGGCAACCAATCAGATTCTACCTATCATTTATATAATGTACAAGATAAATGATAGCTAGAATCTGATTGGTTGCTATGGTTAACATACCAACTTGCCCTCTCTAGAAGGTTGATACATCTCCCCAACAGTGACTGTACGAAGTCATGTTTGTCTCCAAAATGGGGACAGATGAGAACCACGTCTTGTGAAGTACAATGTTCTGTTCTCCCCAGTGTCAAAATGACCATAATTCCCACCTTACAGATCTCTAACGGACCGTAATACTGGGTACACGCTAAAATGACGGCCATCGGCCGCTCGATGTGTCTGTGCTGACGTCACAACTGGGCGGGCATTGAAATTTGAGATGTCAGTGTCAGCGATTCCTGTCGCCAGTGAGCAGGCGCTCGGTGAGTCGTCCGTACACACATGCAGATGCACCGATATATCTTTTTAGAAATATCATCGCCGGCTGTGCTGCAGGGCCAACCTGATATGTCTGTGAACAATGTCGTTCAGACATATCGGGCCAAATGTAATAGGGTGAGAGTTTAGAAAATGTGAGAGTTTAGCAGTAACCTCTCACATTGGTCGAGTTTTATCTTCAAAATGAGAAAACATCTGGATGAGAGTTTAAATCGTGAGAGTTTTTTGAGTCTGAAAACCATGACAAGTTTGTCCTGTTGCTTTGTTGTCGGACTCTGTTTCATTGGCCGAGTTTAAAAAGTGTGAGAAAACTCTCACATTTTCTAAACTCTCCCCCTATTACATTTGGCCCATGGGGTGTACACAGCCGCCGATTCTACTTTGTGATATATATCGTTCATCGATCATACAAACAATATATAGACAGGTGTGTGCCCAGCATAAAGCTAGTCATGACTTGTCCTGACCTATGGAATATTGGGAGGTATATCCCTCTCTGCCACCAATGGACAGTGGAACGTTAGGGTATCTTTGGTTTTAGATCTTTTCAGGGTCTGTTTGTCTCCATTTAATATAGTTTTATACATGGCCATTTATATTTCATTATAGGCAATGTTTAACGTTTTTGCTGCCCAGATGGGCCCAGCACGGGCTTATTTATAATGAGTGCAGGGTACCGCACACCCTGCACCCATATGTTTTAATACATACCTCTCCAAAGTCCCGCATCAGGCTGTAGCGCTGGACAAAACACCTGAAAAATGGCAGCCGTGGACATTTTCCTGGTGTTTTGCGCATGCGCACTAGGGAAATCGCCTGCGCAGTAGACTCTGGCCACAGACCTAGTGCCCAGAGTTTACTGCTTCGGTGGCATGACCGGCCGCTGGGGAGAGAGGACGGGGCCCAGTACTACACGCCAGTTCAAGCCATGCTGTCCATTCATCACCATCTCCTCCATAAATCCGGCCTGAATAGACGAGTGGCTGTGTCAGGCTGACTTGCAAAAAAATAAATAAAACTAAAAACAAATTAATTGGAAGCGGTTTGCTCCTCCCCGTACAGTCCCCCAGATCTGCGCCTATATTGCGTTGAATGTGTCTATCTGGCTGTGTCTTGCTGCTCATATGCGAACTGTGCATATCAGAACGCCCCTTCCTGTGTTATATGTGTTTGCTTTTGAAGAATATTGCTATTTGATTTAACATGGAGCTGCAATAATTGTTTTCATGTACTTTTGCAAATGGTCAGATCTGGGCCTGAATGATTTAGCTGTTTTGAGTCTTAAGACAAACATGTGGTATTTATATGTTCGCAGTTTCACAGTAAATGAATTATACTGATGTTTACTTGCAGATGTTCTGGCTATGAACGTTTCGTTCCCGGAGACGAGCACATTTTCAATGCTTCCTTGTTTTAAAGCCTAACCTCATTTTTTTTTTACTTTCTTGGGTTGGGTGTGTTGGTGATGGTGGTTGGGGTGGGGGAGTCTTTCCTCTACGTTAGCTCAAACAGTATAATACCAGTTAATGGGCACCTTGTTGACTTTGAAGCATTTTAAATGACCATTAAATACAAATTTCATTAAATTCATTCCCTGAAGAGAATGATATATGTGAGGGGCTTATTTTTTTGCGCACACTAAACTTCCTGTTCTGCAAAACAGGAAGTGCTTTTGCAAGGCCGTTGTTTAATAAGTCAGAGAGCCACTGTAGCCAATTTCTTGCATTCATCTACTCAGAAAGGGAACATACTGTTTCAGATCAAGAAACATACTGACAAATGAATTGGGTGTGGGGGGGGGTATGTACCAATCATAGCTTTTTGGATGCGATGCATCCCGCCATTTACTGCATGCATACCAGCATCAATAACACCAGTATGCATGTACAATTGAGATTTAAATCGCAAACGACAGCTCTTCTGAACAGCCAGCGCACGCTCAAGCTGCAAGGGGACATTGGGAGGGATCCTATTGGATCCCTCTCCAGAAATTATGCAATGAGACACCCACCTATAGGTTACAAGCTGTGGAAAGTTTCACATTCCGGAGCTTTGCACATAAGGGGAATGCGTTCATACCTCCAAAAACTGTGGTTTTCGTCTTTTCTACCACATTTTAGCGTTCGTTCATCCCCCTCCCCTTAATTTTAAAATCATTCATGTTGTGTCGTGTTGTTTTTGCTGATTGAATGAGGGTGTAAGGAGAATATATAAAAATATACCATTTTTGTCATTAGTTAGCAAATGATATCACTTTAATTCTATATTTTCCAGATCCTAATAATGTCTAATACGTTGCGACGCTGCGATTCAGTTAAAAGGAAAAAAAAAATAAAAATTTTTTTTTTTATTTTTTTTTATTTTTGCTCTCTTCATAGTAGGTGGATTGATTATACCACATAGGGAAAATGCTGTGTTTATTTTTTCTATGTAGATTCAGGTAGCAGCAATTTCTCATCTCAGACAAAGCATGTCTGAGTGTAATGCATGTATATGAACACGTCTGATTCCTATGGAAAAGACACATTGCCAAAGTGGCCCCCTTGAAAACATATGAGGAATCCACAGATGGCTCATTCCTTGAGGAGAATGTGCAGCGGAGCGCGGCGAGCAGCCTACTCGTCAGGCTGGAATACCTATCAGCTATCCCACTGAAGATGACATTTTCCACCCTGTCATGACAGGCTCGTACTAACCAAGACGTCAACGTGCGATTATCCCAGCTTCTCTATGTAAGAGGCATGAAGCGTTTTCACCCCTATGTACTCTAGAAGTCCCTGACTTGTCAAAGTCTTGTTGTTCCCCTTATTAGTAATGCCATCAGCGGCTCGGAACAGCGTGGGGGATAAACATATCTCTCTTGTCTAAATTTTATCCCTTGAATAATTTTGCATGCTAGTAAATTCACAGCGAGTTCCCTCAAACTGTGTTTGGTAAACTCATGAGAAATGTGTCCTTTGGTCCACCAATAACGGTTTACAGCAAAAGTCTAATTGGCCTATGTACATATTAATAGTCGCGGCACTGCCGCCATTGTAAAGGATCCATATCTATGCACAAAGGGGACCTCGCAGGGATCGCGCCATATCGCAGTGAAAGACTTCTCCTGTGGAAGCTGACACGGCGGAGGCTGCGGGAGAGAGATTGGTAGATCTCACTCCTGCTCCTAAGCCTCCATAGCCATAAAACAGTTTACACCATCTGAAGATGGTATAAGCTACTGGGGCCTAACTCCGTGCCGCTTCGCTTTTCGTAATTTGGTACATAGGGGTGAGATCGTAGTCCCCATTGATTATAATTAGGGGACTGCGACCTGCAGCGTTAATTAGCATTTTGCCAGAGATTTCGGTGAAATCTCCTGCATTGTGCCATTAGTACATAGCGACAATACATTCAGGATCCTGACAGCGAGGATTCCGGCGTTCATAATGCCGACGCCGGAATCCCAACACTTATCGGAATACCGGTGCAGTGAGGGTGAGATTATGCTTAGGCACTAAGGGGGAGGTTAGGTTTAGGCATCGGGGAGGGAGGGGTAGGGTTAGGGGTTAGGTTAGTATACTTACAGCCGTTAGGATGGTCGGGATGTCGGGAGCGCTGGCATCCCGTGTCCAACCCTTCATAAACTTATGCAGAAACTGCAGTTTCTTCATAATTTTTTAAAAAAAAGCATGGTACATAGGGACTGATTCAGACCCGCTCGCAAGCGGGTCTGTGGTGGAGCACTGCGCATGCGCAATGCATGTGCGCAAGCCCCGGAGCGAGTGAGAAGTTCACTTGCTCCAGGGCTCGCTACAAACGGGGCGGCTGTTGATGTTGATCGACAGCTCGCCCCGTTTTGTAGGCGGGGAGGGTGGAGTGGCTGGACAAACGGAGGCGTTCCTGAAGGAACGCCTGCCGTTTGAGGGTGGCCTTACTGACATCACCAGTGAAGTCAGTAGTGAGCTTCCTGCTTTATTAGAGCCGGAAGCTCACTGGGGCTAGGGGCAGACGAGACCCTACCACAAGGGTCTCGTCGCAAGCCCAATGGTCGCGACCATCACCTGGCTGCTCACAAAAGCTGTGGGTGGTCACCCACAGCTCAGCGAGCGGCCAGGAGGCCGGCTTAAAAAAAAAGCGAACGGCTCTAATTGAGGTCCATAGGCCCCTAATTTATGGAACCAAGCCACTCTTTTCATGAAAGAAACTTTTCTTAGCATCCTCAAATATATTCTAAAAACACCTATACCACAAAAGAGACCATGCGTTGAGACATTTATGGGAGATATGTAAAGTTGCACACAAGCCGGTCGCAATTTCACTCACGCTGGGCACACGGAACTATGAACGGATATTTGCCCCTATGCCGGGTTGCAATCATCTATCTGACCACACTGCCCCTAACCATCTGCTTGTGCAGACAGATGTCGCCTTTATCACCGCACAGTTATGCCAGGCCTATGCTTGGTGCGGGAAATCAGTCTGAAATCAGACGGAACGCTGCGTACGCACAGCTCAGCATAGCTCGCCGTTCCGTATACATGTCTTTGACACGCCCTCACTATATTTAACCTACGTGCGAAGGCTATGTTCACGCCCACTAAAGTCCATCCGGCCGCCATTGTAGTTGCTCTTCGCTACGACGCATGCACATTGCTAAAAACGCAGAATCCGTTTTTAAAGTGGGCTTGCGTGCAACTCTGCACAAGGCTCTGTGTGTGTGTGTAGTTATATATTTTTTTCTTGACATGTTTGATCACTGATGGTCTTCATAGACTTAAATGGGGTCCATTGGTGGGCAAAGGCCCATAGACTTCCCTTTCACAAGGAAAGCCTGAGGTAAATTAACTTTACTTTACCCTAAAGCTCCTCCAGCACAATTACACCAAGGGCTATATGCTGAATGTTCTTATTTACATAGAGTATTAATTGCTCTTGTTACAGATATTTGTTTATAAGCAGTCGGCCCACATAGCACTGTTTCATACCCTCCAACATGTTTCAGCAAGAACTCAGTACAGGGTTGTGGTCACAGATAAAGGGGCGGGTCCACGGGGGTCTTGAGGCAGCTGGCGCTGGCGGGTTTCAAACTTGCAGTATAAGTGTTATACTGCAAGTTCTGTTTACCGGTGCAAGTGTCAAGAACGGAGAAGAGCCGTCTGTCACTCAGCAGCGCTGCGGGAGTCCTGTGTTCAGCAGCGCTGCTTAAGAAATCAGGAGATTGTACCGGGTGGGTACAATCAGTACAGCCCCTGTTTGCCGGTACAGACCATTAAAAAAACGGTACTGTACCGGCTAAAACAGTAGAGTTGGAGGGTATGCTATTTGTGGGGATTTATTAGATACTAGTAATTGGCTGAGCTGTAAATTGCCTCATTAGGCCGCTCTGTGTTCACTGAGGCGGGTGGGACTTGGTGATGGCATAATGCACCACCCACCACTTCTTACCACACCTTAACTGGTCAACTCTCTACCCTCTAGGTAATCGGTTCAGCTCACAAAACGGGCGCATACATTGTGTGGGGGTGATTAGAGGTGCTCAAAAATTGCTTTTTTATTTTTTTTTTCTAGAGTTTTATTTTTGTTCCCTGGCACGCCCATATAATATTATAGCTTTGCGTTATTATTTGCAATGTTTGTATTCTATTAAGGGGTAGCGGGGGGTAATAATGATGTGGCAATGCCCCTTGTGATAGCTATTTTATGTTGAGGTCTGGCCCTCGCCTCCGGCCCCTTTGATGCCACTTGCTGAAATACAATACAGACACTGTAATCCTATTTCATGCTGTATATCCTTTGGAGGTTAGGGCACTGGATGTTTTGCTGTTCACAGGCAGCTGGATCCTTCACTTTATCTCATTTTAATAAAACATCACAGCATGTTGACGGTGTCCATTTGTTGGAAGTCGCGATGAAAGGGTAAACGCGGAGCCGAATCTCCCAAACGTTGCATTAATTGCCCCTTTTTCATACAAAGTCGGAGTTGAGTTTGTGATTCGGGGCTGTGGAACAGAGACATGTTATGGCCTTGGGAACAAACCATTGGGGAGGTTTATTAGGAAATGGAGAGAAATGACATATCCGGGCCGAATTCCGAGGCTGGAAATAGCAGGAGGACTGATTTGGTACCAGCATGATGAAAAGACATTTAATCGTCTGTGAAAAGCGTTTATTATGATTACCATACTGAGGGCTTTTTGGGTTCACATTTCAGGGATGCAGCTAGTTCAGGCTGCATTTGATCATGGGCTGTAACTCTTGCTTAGTGCAGTCAGCAAAAAATACAGGTCTTAATCACAGATTGCCCCGGGACAAATATAGCTATTAATAAGACTTTTTTCCCCTGTGGAATTCATACTTAGCACCAGCAGATATTATATACTTTTTATTTTTATTGTTCAAATTAATTTGCCTTACTCATAAAAGTCTTATTTTTATTTTTAATTTAAGACTTTAAATACTTCGGCCTGCTTCAGCATGCTGACACTGATGAAATGTCAAAATGACAGAATGTCCTGGTGGTCTAGTGGTGACATATCTGGTATGGAGGGTCTTCTGGGTCCGGTGGTAACGTCGTAATGACATCCAGCTCATCCTGCAGCAGTTCCAGTGGAGAGTTTCACCAACCCTCCCACTAGTGCCTAACCCTAACCCTCCGCTGCTGCTGCAAGCTAACCCTAACCTTCCACTGCCGTAGCCTAACTTTAACCCTTCCCCTAGTGCCTAACCCTAATCTCCCGTCCTGCAGCCTAAACCTAACCCTCCTTCTAGTGCCTAACCCTAAACTCCCGTCCTGCAGCCTAAAACTAACCCTCACCCTAGTGCCTAACCCTCTGCTGCTGCAGCCTAATACCAACCCTCTGCTACTCTCCCCTAGTGCCTAACCCTAACCTCTCCTCCTGCAGCCTAATACCAACCCTCTGCTACTCTCCCCTAGTGCCTAACCCGAACCTCTCCTCCTGCAGCCTAAACCTAAGCCTACGCTGCTGCAGCCTATCCCTCATCCTAATTCCTAACCCAAACCTCCGCTGCTGCTGTAACCTAACCCTAACTCTCCACTGGCGTTACCAAACCCTAACCCTCCCCCTAATGCCTAACCCATATATCCCGTCCTGCAGCCTAAACCTAACCCTCCTTCTAGTGCATAACTCTAACCCTCCACTGCTGATGCAGCCTAATACTAACCCTCTGCTGCGAAGCCAAACCCTCCCCCTAGTGCCTAACCCTAACCTCTCCTCCTGCAGCCTAAACCTAACCCTCCTCTCCTGCAGCCTAAACCTAACCCTCCTCTCCTGCAGCCTAAACCTAACCCTCCCCTCCTGCAGCCTAAACCTAACCCTACGCTGCTGCAGCCTATCCCTCATCCTAATTCCTAACCCAAACCTCCGCTGCTGCTGCAACCTAACCCTAACCTTCCACTGCCGTAGCCTAACTTTAACCCTTCCCCTAATGCCTAACCTTAATCTCCCGTCCTGCAGCCTAAACCTAACCCTCCTTCTAGTGCTTAACTCTAACCCTCCGCTGCTGATGCAGCCTAATACTAACCCTCTGCTGCCGAAGCCAAACCCTCCCCCTAGTGCCTAACCCTAACCTCTCCTCCTGCAGCCTAAACCTAACCCTCCCCTCCTGCAGCCTAAACCTAACCCTCCCCTCCTGCAGCCTAAACCTAACCCTCCTCTTAGTGCCTAACACTCTGCTGCTGCAACCTAACCTTAGCCCTCCGCTGCTGCAGCCTAACCCTAACCCTCCGCTGCGTAGCCTAACCCTAACCCTCCGCTGCTGTAGCCTAATCCTAATGCCTAGCCATAACCTGCGGCTGCAACAGCCGAACCATAACGTTCTGGGTCCGTGCAGAATGTCGGCATTGTGAAATGTCGACATTCTGCAGATGCAGACATGTTCAATATCTATATTTCAACAATGTCATATCTGTCAACATTATGGGGTCAATATTGTAAACGAAGAAATAATGACTGCCTCCAATGAGTTCCATGGTTCCTAAGACAGGTAACTACAGTATGTAAGTATATTGCACTAACCTGTATGATCTAATTTTACGCAACTTTCACTAAATTAAATGACAAATCGAATTGATTTCTATAACATTATGTAACTGTAATTCTAACACTCTGGTGATCTTAGTGATGTGCACTCCTGCAGAATCACCTAGGGAAAATGTGAAGCAGGAACCAGTTATAATTATCGTTTATGTAGAGCCAATCATATACCTACTAGCTTTTATCTTCTGACAGAAGAACTAAATGATCTTTGCAAAATCCCAAATCCTGATGATCAAATGCTTTATAAAGCACAATCCGGATGATTGCCTCCTGTTCCATTGACAGACTACTCTACAATCCTGGCTTGCAGCAGGGACCACATCAAGACGTAACCTAAACATAGCCGCCTACGCACTTTTGTCTTGATGTTGCCGTATCCCTGGCTCTGCCTAACAGTCATCCCTCTTAGCACATGGCATAACTCCTTCTATAAAGAACTCTGGATAATTACCAAGCAAATACTATGTAATCAGGACCCCGTGGCTGCACGCTCTGATGGCAGATATATACGCTCGCACTGCCAGCAGACTAGTCTGAACCCCCACCCCCCACCGTAATGACAATTTCCTCAAAGCCCACAAAGTTCTGTGTTTCTGTTTTCACAAAATAAAGTCAGATTACATTTTAATATCCGCAGGCCCATGGCAGGTTCTCTAATGCATGTCACTATGCGTTCGTGTTTGGAGCGAGCTAGTGGAATAGGTACTTCATTCATTTAAAAGTACAGTCTTTTTTTTTTTTTTTCACCAATTTAAGAGCCGTTAAATTTAAGTCACTAACTCAACCAGACTGAAAAGAAACGTCTAGAATTTATAAATAGGACTGTAAAGTTTTCCATAGTTCTGTAGAACTGAAGATATTTGAAATAGTATATAACATTGCTAACTATCTGACTTCTAGTTTTGTTCTTATGTAACCATTCATAAGAGATTCTGGGCGCAATTCAATTGTTTTATCGCACCCGATCTAATGTGACGGGAGATCGCGGGGCGATAGTCAATTGATCCAGATATTGCTCCGATCGCACTGAAAGAGGTCGGTTTTAGCCGCGTAAACCGGCGAAACCAGGCCAAAGTGCTGGGCGCGATTAGGAAAAGTGCAGTTTAGGCACCCAAATGGGTAACTTTTTTGCACAATTCATCTTGCCACCCCCAGGGGGTGCGAGCTGAAATGCCGGCGCCGGCAGAAGTTCGCGCCCAACAGGAGCAACAAATCAATAGGTCTGTCAGGCGCGAGGGGGGGTCAGCTGCTGGCAAAAACAATTGAGTTGCACCCTCTGAGTGGTTCCTCTCTGTTCCAGCAACAGAGGAAGTCGGGTGGAATAGAGAAATATTTTCCCGTTTACGGGCCTTACCCGATGGTTTAAGTACATCACCGATGGTGGGCACAGGACCCGTTCTGCGAGATTGACAGGCTGCGGGTGCTTAGCTGCAGGGAGGAATTGTTCCGAGATCTACAGGTTAGAAGTTACCACCTATTACTGGTAGATGGATTAAAAACATTTATTTATTTATTTTTACCTCCACGACTTAGAATGATCTAATATAGCTTTCATTACAAAACGTATACATGTTACTGGTATCAAAGTAGCACATTTTATACATTAGGTGTAGTGGTCCTTCAAGTCTTTTTGAGTGTAGTTTTCTTTGGAAATCCTGCAGCAAGCAAGAGGTTAATTGCAAGAGCCGCTCGTCACAGCCAGATTGCACTTTTGGGACAGGTAAGAGCACTTTCTGCCCCATTAAATCAGGAAGAGGTAAAATTTCTGGTCATGCCTTAAAGAGTTTTCAGATCACTTTCCGTTTCATTACACACATGTAATTAATCGCGCTGAGCAGATCTGTCTAATTATTAAGAAGCATTTCTCTGATGCCCCAGATAATACGCACGTAAAGGCCGATATTACATTAAGGATGCCAAAAGCATTTAAGCGCAGGTATAAATACATCTACGCCTCTATTGGTTTCGCTCCTTTGTTTTCAGTATAAAAAGCATAATATTAGGCTTAAAAAGGGGAATAGAGCACTTATAAGCCGGGATTGAAGTGAGATTTTTACTGTCCAAAGGGAACAAGCTTCCACTGTGCAATGTGATCATACAGAATGAAGTCATCCTGCAAGTGGGCAGGGCCTGGCTGTGTGGGTGCATCCTGACAGACAGCGAGGAGCATGTAATGGGTGCGTCTTGCGCTTGGTTAAACACCTAAAAAGTTATCACTGTCATATTTTTGCATAGTATATTATGCGGTTGGTATAGATGTTATCCAGTGCACATTCGGTTTTGAAAGACAAAGATAATTATACCAGCTTACCCATGCTCTTTATATTCCGCTAATGCCGCTGATTTACGCACCCGCTGACTTACCTAAAAGGTGTACCATATGGTAATACTGTGAGTAATAAGAATATTTGTTTTGCAGAGTTTTATTTGTTATATATAACTAGCGTCCCGCCCCCGGCTTCGCATGGGAGCAATTTCGAATTTACGCCGATAGTCTTGTTTGACCGACGTCTTATGAGATTTCCTGGTAGACGACGTGAGTCGTTTCTCCTCCTGCTGTGAACACGAAAAGATTTAGGAGCTCAATTCAGACCCGCTCACAAGATGTGGTCGCTCGCAGGCAAAAAGGGGCTGGATATTTAAATTATGCGCTCGCACTGCGTCTCGCAAGGACGCCCACTGTGTGGTAGCGAGCTACGGCAAAGTGCGCTCGTAAGTATCTGAAGACGCCCCCTTGCCACTCGCAACACACGTCATCTCCGGGAAATGAAGCCATCTCCGGGAAATGAAGGATTAATCGGAACCATCGTGAGCCATCGGAGCTGCTCGCAGCCCTTGGGGTTGCCTTTCCCCGCCGCAAGCACTGCGATCAGTGCGGTCTGAAATACATGCAGGTGACGTGTACAATGACGCTACATTGCTATGTTGGCGGCCTGACACGACTGCATTCGCACATCCACTCCCCCATTCACATGCACCTTCCCCTGTTACCTCCCATAAACGGCGCTATCTGTCACTCAAAGCAGTGACCTGATAGTGGCTTACGAGCTACCAAAATCAGATCGCAACGAATGGCTTGTGCATGCGCACTGCGAATTATACGCATGCGCAGATGGGCGAAAATCGCTCACAGCAAGTGATCGCGCCTTAGCGAGCGGGTCTGAATGAGGTCCTTAGTTTTGACATGGGCAATGTAAAGTTGTTCATGAGAAAAACAGTCTCCACTTAGATCAGCTCCAACCACGTTACGTGTCTGTCCCTGTGCTGTATTTATTGCCGCGCCACAGCAGCTTCACACCGGTAATTGGACTCGTTTGAAATGACAGAATCGTTTTCCACATAAATACAATAGTAACGGTAATTAAAGGGAAAAACTGACATTTTGTATCAGTAAACAGGGCTTACAACCATTTTTCTGGAAAACCGGATAATACGTATCAATCTCTACACGGTATAAAATAAAGTCCATTATTGTGATATATATATATAACTGGTTAGGCAGCGCAAGCCAAGTAAGTACTCGGACGGATGTTTTTTCATTGACTTGCTTCACTAGAAACGTCCCTGCTCGGCTCCCATTTGTCATACATTAATGTGTTATACATCTAAACCTTCCTCCACAAATGCTCTATAGAATAGTGACAATTGCATCGAAATCTGCCCAGTGGTTCTTGAGATTAACCCAAACACAGACAGACGCCTACCAGGGACTTTATTTTATACTATCTATTAGAGATGAGCGGTTCGGATTCTGTGGAATCCGAACCGCTCCGAACATTGGGGATCCGAGTCCACCCGAACCCTGTTCGGGTGTTCACCGCCTGACTCGGATCCCCGTTCGGGGCCGAACGGCGGCCGTCTGATGTCGGATTCTCACTAGAGAATCCGACATCAGGTCTCCTCGCGTGTAGGGCAGAGCGCAGTGATAGCGCTCTGCCCTACACAGACACAGACACACAGCCGCCAGCGGCAGCTGTGTGTTTGTTACAGCAGCCAATGAGAGTCACACAGACTCTCATTGGCTGCTGCACGGAGGGAGCCGGCTGGAGCTCACACATGAGCTCCGTCTTCCGGCTCCCTCCTCAGCGTGTGACAGAGCGGACGGCGCGGGAGCGGGGATACAGGTAAGTTTTATTTTTTTTATTTTTTTACTTGTCAAAGGTCCGGGGGCGCTACTGGGGGGGGGGGTCTGCACTACTGGGGGGGTCTGCTACTGGGGGGGGGCTATACTACTGGGGGGGCCATACTACAGAGGGGCCTGCTACTGGGGGGGCTATACTACTGGGGGGGGGGGTCTGCACTACTGGGGGGGGGGGTCTGCTACTGGGGGAGGCAATACTACTGGGGGGGCCATACTACAGAGGGGCCTGCTACTGGGGGGGGCTATACTACTGGGGGGGGGTCTGCTACTGGGGGGGCCATACTACTGGGGGGGCCTACTACAGGGGGGGCCATACTACAGGGGGGGCCCATACTACAGGGGGGGCTACTACTGGAGCAGCCTACTACTGGGGGGGCCTGCTACTGGGGCAGCCTACTACTGGGGGAGCCATACTACTGGGGGGGCATACTACTGGGTGGCATGCTAATGGGGGGCATACTACTGGGGGGGCCTGCTAATGGGGGACATACTACTGGGGGGGCCTGCTAATGGGGGGCATACTACTGGGGAGCATTCAACTGGGGGCACTGCATAGTGGACCGTACTACTAAGGGGACTGCATAGGGGGCACCACTGCTGGGGGACATTGTGTAAGGGACACCGCTACTGTGGGCATTGTGTAAAAGGGTCACTACTGTGGGCATTGTGTAAAAGGGGCACTACTGTGTGTCGTAACATAAATAAGAGACACTACTTTATGGTGTAATGTGAATCAGGCCCTATGTGCGGTGTAATGCTAATAAGATTGTGCACTGTGACTCCTAGGGCCGTAGCCCACTTTGTAAACAAGTACTGTGACTCTGCTGGCCGTACCCCACTGGGTGGGTGCACTACTTTTCATTTCTGCCACTGCTGTGTGGCAATGTGTCATAGATGTGCTTTATACTGTGGTGTCTGTGTCGTTGTGCCGCTGCTTTGTCGCTTAGTAACCAGTCAGCTCACTGCAACCTTTGGCCAATAATGTTGAAAACAATATTATAAGCTGTGATATGGTCTAAATTGACTGGAAATTAATGTTATTGAGGTTAATAATACTCTAGGAAGAAAAAAAAGACCAATTTATGTGATTTTAGCTTTTTTTGTCAATTTTTGTAAAAAAATCCAAATCCAAATCCAAATCCAAAGCCAGTCACCGCAGTTTGGCAAATCCAAATCCAAATCCAAAGCCGGACGACGAATTAGAACCAAATCCAAATCCAAATCCGGCAAAAATGGTCCGGCGCACATCCCTACTATCTATAGATATGGGAAGTCAAATGTCTTGACAGGTGCTATGACCATAAGCATACCTCCCGGTCTGATTTGTTGGCAAATTGGCGGCTCATGTTCGAGAACGAGACATTGTGACGGGGGGGAGGTGTGTCCAGCACTTGCGTCACGATGGACTGCCCCACATCCCGTTCTAGTTAACCTAATAGCACGGAGTGCGACATACCTGCCAACTGTAATGGACAGAGGGATGGATGGTGTCCTCAGTGTGCCAGCTTTTGGTAAGAGGCCTCTGGGAGATCCATCGAGAGCGAGGTCTAGGTTGGAGGGGCAGGGGTATAATGCTATAATTTAAGTCATCATGGCCCCACTGCGGTGATGTAATTCTGAAATTCACAGTGTTAATTCACAGTGGGGGGGCTGCAGTGATGCAATTCATTGCGAAGCATGCCCCCTGCCCTTCCCCCTTTTCCCATGATATAGGAGAGATGCCCACTTTTCTAGGAGCCGGGAGAGCTCCCCTCCCAATTGCAGGAGTCTACCGGAAATTCCGGGCAAGTGGAGGACTATGGTCCTGATGTTGCGTTTTGTTTTTACCCCGAACAAGTAGCTTAGCGTAAGAATCCACTAGGAACCAGCAGCATTACTGAGTGACCATGCAGATACGCAGAGGTATAAAGTTTCCTATAATAAATGACTTATGCCTACCTAGTTTATTTATGCTTTAATAGAAAAAACAGTGAAGACCAGCTCAATTTATGATTGGGTTAAATTCACTGGTGTTAAACACACGGTCAGGGTGCTATTTACTGTAGTGACTTTTATTCTCGGTAGAGCTGGGAACGTTACCATTTCTGAGTTGTAACACATTCTTACTGTATGTCCTGTCACTAGTAATCTGGATTAAAATAATGTTTTTATTTTTTCCTTTCTTTTTTCTTCTTTTAAATAAACATTTTTTTTTCACCTCAGCTGCTGACTGAATTCACTAAATTGAAACAGATGTGAGATGTATCACACCATAAATCTTTAAGAAGAGATTACAGCAGGCAGCGACTACAGATATACCCACACTCACACACTTTTTCAATAATATCTGACTCTTTCGGTCATGACTTTGGTATGTTTTTGTGTATAAGGCAAGGTTTTAACCCTTCTTTGGGTAACGTTTAAGCTCTGCGGCTCCGGTTCTCAACTCCTGAAGCCGCGGAGCATGTCGGGTGTCCCTTGTAAGGGAAATCAAAAGCTGGTCACACGCAATTGGGGGGCACTGAGCACATGTGGGACTGTTGAGCGATGGATTCGGCATCTGATTGGGCAACATTAGCTTTAGAACAAGATGGCCGCTGAAACCAGCAGCCACATTCATTTTTGACGTAACCTGGGCCTGTTAGTGTGGTCAGAAGGCGAATGCCCACAGAGCCATATAGGGATTATCCTAACAATACATTTAGCCAAAATACCCAGTGGTGACCCGATCGATTTCATTCGGATTGTTCTTAGGCAGCCAGTTTGTTTTCATTTGTTCAGTGTTGCTGACAATATTGCAGCATGTTTGACTGGCATATCAATAGTTACGTGGAATAAAGCTGTCTCTTTTTTTTAAGAGTTAAAGGTGCACACCTCATAGTATATCTTTCCTCGGCAAAGGGCTTACAAACAGCGCCTTCCCCCCCTCCTCAGACCTCGAGGCCCCGCTGTTTAAGTGTCTCCTGGCTGACTGCGTAGAAGACAGAAATCTGCCTCTTAATGCATGGGGTAGCACAACCTTAAACCCTTTAAATACACTGACAATAAAACAATGACACTGAGACAGTTGGTTTGAATCATACAAGTGGCTCTAATTGACCTAGCAGAAGAAGTTGAGTTGTCTCCGCCTGTCCCAGGCACTAATAATTAGTTTGCAGGCTTATTTGACCATGTGCTTCATACATATCATGCAAAGTAAAGGTTTTATTTTGCATGGGTTAAATTCTCAAGCAACTAGTTATTTGAATTCGGGATACGTTTGGCATTCCGGTGTGCGGAATGCTGGAGCTTACGTTACGGACTCCGAAATCCCTGACGCCTGTCAGAATTCCGGTGCCAGCATCCACACCGCGGGGACACCGAAGGTAGGTGGCGGGATTGGGGGGAGGGTTAGGGTTAGGCACTAGGGGGGGAGGGCTAGGTTTAGGGTGCAGGGAGGGGCAGGTTAGATTTAGGCACTAGGGGGGAGGTGGATAGCGCAGGGAGAGGGGGGAGGGTTAGCATACCGACCAACAAGTGTCGGTATGCTAACCCTGCTGTCTGGATGTTGGCGTCGGGATTCTGACAGCCGGGATCCCGATCGCCTCCTTCCCTTACCCATCTGCTTGAATTCTCAAGGGCCTGATTCTGAATCGGACTCTATCCCGAAAATGCGCTGGGGCAAGTTTAGATGTGACCAAGCGGTATTTCAGCGTCTATGGTCGCTGACAGTGGGCGCCTCAGTCCTTGCACACTGTAACGCATAGATGTACAGAAGGGAAGGGCTTTGTAGCGCCATTAGCATAAAGACGCAGGCGCCACTGCGGCAAATGAAAGCGGCCTTGACTTCACCCGCCTGGGTCATATATTGCCCGTCTCTGTGGCTGACTATAGAAACTTTGCATATTCGCTTAGAATTAGCAAGAACTGTTCCTTTTAGTTTTGTTAACATATAAACTAAATATAGAATCCCGGAAGACAAAATTAAAATACTGCCAGATGCTGGGGGTAAAACCTAGATAGTGTGCAAAGTTTAAATAGTCTGGGAACCAATGATCTCAGCTTTAAGTGGAAGACAATTATTAATTAACAAAGCACAGATGCCTTCCAATGGGTGACATCACTGAAAGATTAGCCAATCAGAGTGCAGATCCTCTCCACATTCCCTGAATGCCTTGACACGGCCCAGATGTTAGATATTCATAACATCACTTAAAATGTTCGATGTTGGGATGTTCAGATCCATTTGTAATATATTTAAAAACACAATTGGGTCATTAGAAGAAGGAAGAAACATAACTAAAGAAAAAGTCTCTGAAAACTTAAAACTATGGCGATTTAATTTGCCTATTTGATTCACTAAAAGGCTACCTACTGCATACATACAATACTAGAGGCAGCCATTTGGGGGGGGGGGGGGGGGGCTGAAATCAATATCCAACCTATCAAATTCCCTAGTGACATTAATGAGGCTTGACGGGCAAACTATATGATGCCAGTAGCTCCTTGTGCATTGATAAGGATGCATAATCTAGAGTAGAAAATAGCTGTCACCGTTGTTTTTTCGGCGATAGATGCTTGTTGAGTAGAATGCAAAGGAAACGGGAGGTCTTGGTTGTAAGGTTTGTTGCGTTTCTTTTAGCAGGGAAAGTCAGTGAGACTCCAGAGGAAGAGGAGAGAGGCCGTGGGGTGCAGGAGAGTGCTGTGCATAGATTATGCAAGATTTGGTATTTTATGAGGTCCAGATGTGATCCCCTGGCTGTTCCAGGTGGTGAAGCAGAGACTATATTTTGGACTGCGCTGCAGATTTATGACAGAAGAAGTGATCACCTTGGGGAAGCCTAAAATGTAAAACATTGGTCCTGAAAATAAACTGTTGTGTTTTGCTTTGGTTTTTTTTCCGGGTTACCTTCACTTGGCACAGACACTATCATGTCCCCTCCCCCTCCCCAATCCGACTGACTGAAAAACCTCATGTATCGACGCTTGGTGGCAGCACAAATATTAGGGGAGCTCGTGCCCAACAGCAACCACAGATGGCATACAAGACAATCGCCTAGAAAATGGGATCTTTGTACTAATATGTTTTGGCAAGTCAGATTGGGGTGATTTTTAATATACTCTTACTTTTTTAGTTTTAGCATGGGGCGTAGTTACATTGCTAGTGAGGCTGTAGGAAGAGAATAGAAAAGGTCTCGTTCAGTTACAGCTTTGACCGAGTGACATAGTGTAGTCAAAAATAAAATTGAATGCTCATTAGATTTAGTTTGCAATAGTCGCTGGTTGTAGTCACAGTAGAGCCAGGGGTGGATTTACATCGTTAGATGTGCGCAGCATTTCGTTCCCTAAACCCCACCCACATCCACTGTCTGCAACTGTTTTATATTCGGGCATTCAAGAGGACCCCTCAAACGGGCATGATATATATCTATGTACTAAGTGGCTGTAGATAAAGTCCCAACCGATCAGCTCTGAACTGTCACGTTACAGGCTGTGTTTGAAAAATGACAGTTAGGTGCTGATTGGTTGGTACTTTATCTCCATCCACTTTACTTCTCTCCAAGGCTTAGTACATAGAACCCCATGGACACTACCCAGGCACAATACACCGCCATCTGCGTAAGATCATATTCCTGAGGTATACATCCCACACCTGCAGGTCCTTTTATAAAGCGGTCTGCAAAATACATCTCGTAACAGATTGCTGGAGGCCTCTTGGTAGCAAAAGAGAGTCATGGATTTGTGCCCGTTCCTGTGGTTTGATGCTTGTCATTGGTCTGAGCTGTCTATGTGATCTCTTGAGACAGGTGGACATCCTGGTCATATGTCGGGGAAACAGAGACCCTAGCTGCATCCGCATAGCTAAAAGCTTAATCTACCGTCGGGAATGTCCTGGCAGATTCCTGATGGCAGCTTGGCCTGTTTTCTGCTGCATCATGATATTGTATTATAATACACAAGTGATGTTTATATATCTATAATCTCCTGTTTACAATATCTGTAAAAGTGGTGAGTTCTGATGTCGTCGCTTATAATCCATGCTTTCTGATGTTATTGTCATGTTGTGTTCATTAGTATAACGTGAGCAGCATAGGGAATACCTCGTCCCCCTGCTGTCAATTATATATGGGATAATGTACTCCTCCCTACTGTGAATTTTTGGAATATTCAAAATCACAGAGGAATTCTGTGACCATATAAAAGCACACGGTCACAGAAACCCATGGTTTTCCTAATCAACTCCAAAGTGATTGTGAGTGATGGCAATTGTGAGTTTATACATGGTGTATATATATTCACATCGGGATGCGGTCAGGACACCGGCGGCCGATATCCCGACGCTCTCATCCCAACATGGGACTAAAAATAGGTGTCGAAATCCCGACGCCTATCATTAGCCCCACTACTAAATCCCGACATCCGGCATACCGAACGAAGGTAAGCCGGGTGTCTTATACCTCTTTTCCACCAAAAACCCAGGTCCGACCTGGGTTTTTGGACATGGTTACAACCCAGGTCAGACCCATTTACACTGCACCTTTCATCTGGGTTACTCCCAGGTCAGCCCTGCTAAACCTGTGAGGTCATAAAAAGTGGGAGGTGAATGCTCCACAACCACCAATCAGCTCATTTTAGGCATGATCCAGGTCAGATAACCCGGGTTGCACTGTTTACACTGCACCATTACCTGGGTCCATCCTGGGTCCAACCCTGGTAGCTACCTGGGTTGGATTGCAGGGTCACTTGACCCAGGTTATTTTTCAGGGACCCTTTTACACTGAGCTGCGACCCGGGTAGACCCAGCAAAAACCCAGGTTTTTGCTCTGGTGTAAAAGGGGTATTACCGTCTAGCCGCGGGGTGTGGAGGGTTAGCGTCAGGGACCCCTGGGGGGACTCCGAGTTAGGCACCCCCCCGGGAGGGTTAGGGGGGGTCAGGGTTAAGCACCACTAGGGGGGTTAGGGTTAGGCACCCCTCCCCCGGGAGGGTTAGGTTTAGGGTGCAGGGTGGAGGGGTTAGGATTAGGCACTAACGAGGGGAGGTTAGGGTTAGGCACCACTAAGGGAGGGTTAGGTTAGGGTAAGGAGAGGGGAGGGTTAGAGTACTTACCTCCTGCAGCCGAGATTTCGACCCGTCGGTCTGCCGCTGTCCGTATTTGTTTAGCCGCCGACATTACATACCGATTCCAATTACATCATATCTGCATTTAAAAGTTCTTCTAAATCACTGTGTAGTTCTATGATCTTTATATTGTCTTGTAACTCCTAAGAGACTTTATAATACGCTTTTTATTTACTGTTGGTCATACATCATAGTGTTCACTCTAGCTCCGGCGGAAGCAGGGTGCCGGAGCTAGAGAGGGCAACTTTGTGCGCGTGGGCGAAAGGGGGCGTGGCCATAAAAGGGGGCGTGTCTATAAGACGCATCCCCTTTTTCATCATACTTGGGGGCATGCCCGGCACTTACGGACATGCCGGGCAGCCCCCAAACGCTGCAGACAGGGAGAACAGATGCCGGGCGCATGCGCCCGGCGTCTATTCTCCGGCGGCCTGTGAGGGCAGGGTGCTTTTTGCCCTCCTTCTGGAGGGCAGGGTGCTTTTTGCCCTCCAGAAGGAGGGCAGGGTGCCGCACCCTGCTAAAACAGCCTAGCGGGAACGCTACATCATATCATCACATTTATTCTTGCCCATAAAATAACTACCTGGGCAATGTGGCTGGCTTCTAGTGGATCGTGTGCGACTGGCTTTAGACCTGAGACTGTCATTGCTCTCCATCAGTGAGACTTATTAAACATTGTTTTTCAACATTTTTGTTTCCCAGATAGGTCAGCTGTGAACATTTGTTACAAAGGGCCTTACTGGTCCAAATCATATTTAAAAAACCAAAACAAAACATTTTATATGTATTTTATTTATAGAAAAAAAAATAGTTCACATCCTTTTTGCAAAATGAAATAAAAAATATAGGAACTGAAGCTAGTTTTTTTTTTTTTTTCTTTTGGCCTAAACCTTCGGTAAGATCTAATCTACTGATTTTCAAGGTTGCCAGAGCGTTTATTTTGGCTGACATTTCTAAGCGAGAGACAAAGTATTATGTGTTTGCACTGATCTGGTGCCTGAAACAAAAAGAGAGAGGTTTACAAAAGTCTACTGCTATCATAGTTCCATCTCATGCACAAAGAAATTAAGCGTCCTGTTTTGAAGACATATAAGTAGATATACAGACTTGGACAAAATAATACAAAATGCAGAAGCCAATTAGCTGGATGTAGGAGCCAGCTGTTCTTGGTGAATGTAGCCACTACAGCAGGGGTCAGGGAACGGGTAAATTACCCCACATGGGGTAAAAATGAAATTCCTGGGGGGTAATGGCCGGACAGCTGGGCATGCATATGAATCATTCTATAGTATAGAATGATTCATATGCATGCCCGGCTGTGCCGCAGGGAGGCTCTAAGCCGGACGCCCGCTGGGATGTTATTTCCAGCGGGCGCCCGGCTCCTTCCCTGCAGCGCCGCGTTAGCCGGAGGCTGGAGTTCTCTTCTGAACTCCAGCTTCCGCCTCTCTCCATGCGCACTATGGGAGAGACGTCTGTTATTAACAGTGTAATTGGGTATAATAGGACATGTAACTGGCCGATGACCCTATCAGTGTATTGGGAATCGGCCAACTGGGAAGGGACATTGGGTCTCATTCAGACCCGGTCGTTAGATGCAAGCGATCGCTCTGATTGAGGGCAGCCGCTTGCATCTTGAAGTGCGGCCTCATGGTCGCTAGCTAAGCTGTGGGTTACCACCCACAGCTTAGCGACCGACCAGGGTAAGGGTCGCGATGGTCAGGACCATCGCGACCATCGGGGCTTGCGACGAGACCCTATGGTTGGGTCTCGGCACTCGCAAGCCCCAGGGAGCTTCCTGCTCTGATCGGCAGGAAGCTCCCCACTGACATCATTGCTGATGTCACTGGGGCCGCCCCCCAAACGACAAGCGTTACGTTTGGCCGGCCACCCCCCCCCCCCGGCCCGCCTTCGAAATGGAGCGAGCTGTCAATCAACATCGACAGCTCGCCCCCTTTGGTGCTAGACCTGGAGTGACGGACCTGCCGTCGCTAGCCGGGTCTCGCGCATGCGCACTTCGGAGCCGGCTCCGACGTGCGCATGCCCAGTGGGCAAACATCGACCCGGTTGTGAGCGCTCAGCGCTCACGACCGGGTCTGAATGAGGCCCATTATATGGTATCAGACAACCTGGAAGGGGCATTGTGGGGTATTGGCCAACCTGGAAGGGACATTGTGAGGTATCAGCCAACCTAGTAGGGGCATAATGAGGTATTGGCTAATCTCTGAAAGGGCATTGTGAGGTATTGGCCACTTGGAAGGGGCGTTGTGAGGTATTGGCCACCTGGAAGGGGCATTATGAGGTATTGGCCACTTGGAAGGGGCGTTGTGAGGTATTGGCTACCTGTAAGGGGCATTTTGACAAACTGTACTTTGCAAGACCCCTGAATTTCAGCAATTGGGCTCTTCATTGTTCAGTTTATGTGTTTGTACATACTGTACATTGGTGAGTGCACCTCACTCTCCAGTCTGCTGTTCAGTAGACATTAAATAAATGTAATTGCTCAAAGCTGAGCCGTGTTATTTCTGGCTGACAAAGGGTAAATCATCCATGTTTGCAGAAAAAGGCAAATCTGGAAGGACTGATATGGAGCGGCTATAGCTGGCGTCTGGCAGCCCGTGTCGCTGGCAGGCACGCTGCATGTTCAGCCAGATTGTTCTGTCTTCTCCTTTCCCTCATTCTTGCAGAAAAAGGTAACTAAGGCAAAACATCATTTCTAACATCTGTGCCGAGTGTCAGATATCTCACAGCTCAAACAGAGAATGACAACTGTTCTGTGCATCCAAGACGCCCATCTCTGGATCCGTCTAATACCCGTCTCTCAGGAGTCAGCCAGCAATACGTACTGACAAAATCAAAATCAAAGAACTTTCCCTGGAGCAATTGTTGGAAAGCGATTTCGACGTTTACAAATTCATAAATGAAAGTCTAACACTATAATGTCTATGTAGTCATTCTACCTGCACGTGTCAGAGGAGGAATAGCAAAAAGACAAAAAGAGTGTCATTAGTGGTACTGTCTGCATTTAAATAGACTTGATATATGGAGTGGGTCTAAACCGTTGAGTCTGAACAGGCTGCAGGTGTCACAATAATCAGTAATGTGAAAACTTAGAATAAGTTAATGGTCTGCAAATGGGTATTATAATTGAACTATGGCCCTCATTCAGAGCCGTACGCTCTGAGCAGAGCGCACGCTCTGAATGAGGGCCGGGCTCCATTTTCATGGAGCGTCCTCCTGGACGCTCGTATAGCTGTGGGTCACCACCCACAGGCTATACGAGCGTGCATTGTGATGGTCGCGATGGTCGAGACCATCGCGACCATCGAATTTGCGAGCCGGAGCCTGCGGTTGAGGTTTTCAACCGCAAACTCCGGAGTGATTTTGGCTCTTATCGTGCGCATGCTCAGTCCATAACATCGACCCACTTGCGAGCGGACAGCCGCTCGCGAGTGGGTCTGAATCAGGCCCTATATTTTGAAAATAAATGAAGTGTATAAGGTTTAGTTAACTGATATATTCAAACATATTCCCATGTTGCTCTATTTATTATACTGATGTTATGCAGGGTACACACTATGGGCTTGTTTCAGAGGAGCTCGCAAAAAGCGAGCGCTCGCTCTGAATCAGGGCGGACGCTTTTTTTTTATTACCCGGCTTCCTGGCCCCTTGCTAAGCTGTGGGTGACTACCCACAGCTTTTGCGAGTGGCCAGGTGATGGTTGCGATGGTCGCGACCATCGGGCTTGCGACGAGACCCTTGTGGTAGGGTCTCGTTCCCGCAAGCCCCAGTGAGCTTCCTGCTCTAATAGAGCAGGATTCTTACTACTGACATCATGTGTGATGTCAGTAGGGCCGCCATCAAACGGCAGGCGTCCATCAGGAACGCCTCCGTTTGACCAGCCACCCCCCCTCTCCGCCTACAAAACGGGGCGAGCTGTCGATAAACATCGACAGCTGCCCCATTTGTAGCGAGCCCCGGAACGAGTGAATTTCTCGCTCGCTCCGGGGGGAGCGCACGCTCATTAGTGCCCCACCATCGACCTGCTTGCGAGTGGGTCTGAAATAGGCCCTATGTCGGCCCAATACGTCGTCTACGGTCCAATCAGAACGACATCGTCCAGTGTGTGCGGATTATCTATGCGCTCCCGCAGTCGCATGCGTTATTGTCCGGGTTGCCCGCACTGCCCGGTCAACCAGACGATATCGCATGCGGCGCCATTGCAGGTAATGAAGGACAGAACGAAGGATCGTTCCGTCGTTCATTACATTGCTCAATGTGTACCTATAGTACGGTACGTCGGCCCGTCGGAGTACACATCGCTAAGTGTGTACCCAGCTTTACATGATGATTGCGTTAGTGCGTGTGTCACCTCACCACAGGAACCACTCATGTAAGGTGTAATCAGGCAGTTCATGCACCTCGCGTACCATGGGGGAGATTTATCAAAGCATGGAGAGAGATAAAGTGGAGAGAGTGCCAACCAATCAGCTCTTCAAACGCAACCTGTAAGTTGATTGGGTGGTACTTTGTCTCTCTTCAAGCTTTAATAAATCTCCCCCCATCATGTACCCTAACATATCCTCCCCATAATCATGTGGGTTTCCTCTTGGTTGCTCCAAGGACCATAGACATACCGGGGCAGATGCAGAATTCAACGCAAGTCCGTCTTGCAGACAAAGTTAGAGTGAACACAACCACGGGCTATTCGAAGGGATGTTAACTTGTTGTTAGCATGTAGGCTAAATTCATAGCGGGCGTGTCGACAGAACTGCGAGCTGTGCATATCTGTGCTTACGTGTAAATATGCCTATTTTCAGATGTGTCTTTTGCACCAAGTACAGGACTGGTGCAAAAACGCTGTTAACAATGGGGGACTATGAAACTAAGTGTATGGATAGGGACAGTCTGTCCATAGAGAAGAGGACCACTCTGCATTTAGTTCCGTGCATGCAATACTTCAGCAATAACAGTGACTTCAGTGCAGTATTTTACATATTTATTACCTACACTTGTGTATTATATTAAAAAAAATAACTGAGTGTGCCAGATATAAAATACACTTTTGTTGTGGAATTGCAAGCTTTTAGCGTCCTCGTCCTGGTAGAATGGCGGTGGAGGCTAGTAATGAACGAGCTCAGAAAGAACTAGACCTCCTCACAGAGGAATGCAGTGTCAGGATGCTTGTCCCCTGCCATTACAGGGTTGGGACATGTAGGAGCAGTTGAGGGTCCTTTGGTCCAGGGGGCAGCAGTTCATCCGTCAGGCAGCTGTTGGAGGAGGCTTGTCTCGCACGCGGTGTAGGATTCACAACAAATGACTTGAGAGCGAGACAGATCCGTAAAATAGATCCATCCACATATTCTATTTACTTAGGGATTAGGGAATCCTTAGGCCTACAATACTTTGGCAAATGCGTATCCAAATCAAGAAGCGTCTTTCTTTTTATTATATTGACTTGGTTTATACTATTTAGCATTTCGCGATATGAAGCGTTCCCACACTGGGTTTGTTTGCACAGTTTATTTGGAGGTGGTGCTGTTGATATTGCTGTCTGTGGAAAGAGTGCAAGTTATGAGCTACAAGTACAAAATGCACTACTGACAAATGTTTTCATTGCATATGCTAAGGTTAAAACGTGTATGTAATATAGGTTACATTTCTATATTAGCATTTGGTAATATAGTAATAGTGACTACTTTGCTAGTATAGTTTTTTTTGTTTTTTTATAACAATTTTTATTGAGGCATAATAAAACCACCGTTAACAATAATTTCAAAAGTACCAAATAGTACATCATCACATTAGTATAGTGAAATTAAGATAAATACAGTGTTTCCATATAATCGCTATATAACATATACATAGATTTGTATTAATGCTGCTGGTAGAGTTTAACTGTTGCATATGTTCATGTTTTCATCAATACACTAGTGTACCCATTGACTTGTTGCCATTCTCTTGGCACCCTCTGTGAGATCTCGGGATGCAATCGGGAAACCGGCTTTCTTAATCCCGACAGCTGGCTTCTCGACTGCTTTATCCCGGTGAGGGTTAAATGGCAGGTGTCTATATCTAGACGCCTATCATTTTCTCGACGCCGGGCGCCACAAGCGGACAGCTGCAGGGGGGGGGGGAGGGTTAGGTTTAGGGCAACCGGGGGGGGGGGGGACTTAGGGTTAGGCACCCCACGAGAGGGTTAGCGTTAGGCTAGGGGGAGGGAGGGTTCGGCACCCCCGGGGGGGACTTAGGGTTAGGCACCCCCCCGGGGGACTTAGGTTTAGGCAGCGGGGAAGGGGGGGTTAGGGTTAGGCACTTACAGGGGGGATTAGGTTTAGGCACTTGGGGAGGTTAGGGTTAGGCACCCCTAAGGGAGGTTAGGGTTAGGGGGTTAGGTTAGGTTTTACTTACCTACGGACGATCGAGATTTCCAGCGCTGTCGGTCTTCCACTGCTGGGATCTCTGCTTCTGTCGGCCTGCCGTGGATGGGATTCGAACTGCTGGCCAGAGGGACGGCGGTATTTCATACCGATTCCGAAATCTCAGATGGCGGAGGCTCAGGTGGAAGGTGCGGTATAGCAAATTGCATCATCATGGTACTGCCCCCCCCCCCCCAAACCCACTGTTCTGTGCCACACTGGGGAGGTGGGTGTGATCTGGGAGGTTGGTCTACTCTCCTGGGACTTTCAACAATGTAGGACTCTCGGACATTCTTCGAGAGTAGTCAAGCATGAAATAGTCATTTATTACATATTGTTCTTATGGAGCAACTAGAATTCTCCCTAACCCTGGGCTTGATTCAGAGTTATGTGCAATGCCGATATTTACCGTAGTCACCTGCATCGAGTATTTATTCACAGTGTGATTGACAGTTTAAGCGTTTGGGGGAGGTAACGGGGAGTGGTGGCAAGGGAACGCAGGCATGTAGCGGCCGTTTCAGGGACTGTATCTCACCCTGCGACTGCGATCCCGTACACAAAGAATATGACTCCGGCGTCTTCATTCCCCGCGCCCATTCTGCGGGACCATATACTGACTTAGCACTGCAACAGTTAATTAATCTGTGACCGATGCTACATCTTTGTACAAAGATGCTGCAACATTTTATGCAGATGCTTGGATTTGCAAAGCCGAATGTCCCGATATATCGCCCAGCGTCTGATATTTTCCTATTTTCGCGTAGCAGCAGCGTACACATACGCACCAGCGACGGCGTTAGCGTACAACCCTGAATCAAGTCCCTCTTTCCATACTTACTATACATGAAGTGATTGGCACCCGAGATATCACTTGGGCCCAAATGTATCGGGCCCATTGCAATATAATATAAGACCCCTAATGTGTAACGAGGTGGCCAGTTCTTACACATAAAGAATTATATTTCCATCAGTGAATGTTGTACAAGTTGCTCCTCTATATGAAAAAGTAAATGATTCTTCGCTACCTAGGGCTATTTTCTCAATTCAAAAGAAGAGTTTGGGATGGCTTTCGCTCCATACGTTATTAAGGTATTTTCTCAAAGTAATGGGCTTATTTTTCTTCACACGCATCCTGCAGGCCATTATGGTAAGCTAGTCCTTTGTAGAAACGTACAGTATTTCTCCTGTATCACCGTGAAGATATGTATAGAGAGAGTGCGTGTTCCCGTAAATTGTATATCAGGTTCAGATCTGCCGCCATTCTTCATGTTTCCTCATGTTTCCTTCATATCAGCGGACGGATTAATTTCTTATACTGTTCTTGTATAGAATATTTTCCAGGAAAACATATGAAACTCCATACTATCTGAGTAATTCCCAAAATATGCCAGAACTCGAGGTGTCGATTGCACAAGAGCCGATGGGTCTAATTCTGAGATTTACGCTAATGCAATCGCAACTGCATTCTCTCACGGATGTAATATATGCTAATTCCTTTCTAAAGCCTGGCCGAGCATAGGGACGCCCACTGCTGCCTTCTCATATCCGTCCGATGACGTGCCACAGGGCAAACATCGGTAATGTTGACGCACATCGGGCAGTCACGCAGCATTTGTGAAGGAGCTTGCAGTGGCTAGTTTATGCACGCTCATGAAACGGCGTGTAAACGGTCTGGCAAGCCTGCGTTTTACTAATCTCCTCCCCTTTACCACCCCCAAACGCTGACTACCTGTTACTCACTTTGCGAGTGGTTCCCCATTACTGGTGTAATCGCAATACAGTCGCTGACCGTACACGGTGCGCTTTTCCGCATGCGCACTAGAAAACAATCGCTCGATCTGCGTAAATATCGGCTTTGCAAAAATCTCTGAAACAGGCCCTAAGTCTGTATGTATCGCTTTTATATTTAGGGCGGGATGTACTAAAGGTGAAAATGTGGTAAAACCCCCGAAAATGCATTTTTCGTTAGTTTTACCACATTCCCCAAATGTACTAAAAATGGAACGGGCTTCTTATCGGGACGCTCCCCCTTGGGATCCCTCCCATCACCCTCCGCAGTCCGCTGCAGCAGAAGGACGCCAGAAGGACTTCTGGGTTGTTGAACTTGGAAGTCCCTCTGTCCGGAGCCATCGCTAAGGACAGCTCTTATTGGGAGAGCTGTCCTTTGCGATATTCTAGGTACATACCGCAGTAATGAACAGTGGTATGTACCCAAAGACGGGCAGGATGTACCGCATCACGGATGCGATGCTTAGTACATCTCTACCTTAGTTTTTAGCATTATGTTTACTGGGGTATTACGAATTAAGCCAAAGACGCCTGAAAATTCTGGATAATTTAGCATCGTATTGCCCGGCGTCTGATTCGCTGTGCGCAATTCTTAACTCGATGCCACATTCTGTCTATATCACCCAGCCATAAGCTGTCTGCTTTCAGTGCAGTGTGTTCATCCCCTTTGAACTTCAATTTTATATAGTTACCCAGCACATCACAAAAATTTTATGTGATTTTATGTTTTTCTTTAAAGTTCAATCATCGCTTTTTATTTCCCTTCATCCTAGCGCTGTGTGAGGCGTCTCTGGCAATTTATCAATTAGTGCCATAAATATGTAGCTGTTTTTAAACTTTCTCCGTCTGTACAGCGGATGTTACTTGACAATTTAGTGGTTTGTGAAATAACTGGAAAATATTGCTGTCCTATTGTGAATTATTGACTTAAATTCACACTTGGATGTTTTTTTTTTATTAATTATAGAATTGTTTTAGTTAAACATTCCGCTTCAGGATGGCTACATCTCATACAGAACATTTGGCCAGCAGACACATGTCATTTATAGTCATTGAAATGATTATTAAGGAAAAAATTATCAGAAAATATGCTCCAAAGTGTGAGTTTATTTCACAGAGTGCATCGTGCCGGTTTCATGTCACTGGTCCCTAGTTATTTGATTTGGCTACATTTTCTGAACATCAGTTCAGCCAACAAAATGGCTGCCACTACCTCACTGAGGCGACGAATTGATGTGTTTGTTTCTCTTTGAGGATCATTTACCCTTCAGTCAGAAATCTGGCCATGTTAAAAGGGACAAGCGCATGATGTTATTGTCTGGAGGCTAAATGATTGTGTTGAGGACAGAGGTTATCCAGATACCTTGCATTGCAGTCTGTGACGGCATGTTTGTAGATAACACCTGTTGAGCAACCAACATACTTGTATGGATGGGTATAAATAGCAGGACCAATGTGACATCATTATTTTCAACCTATTAATACAAATTAACGTTTCTGACCTGTAAAATAAGACACAATTTTTATTTTGCTTATATAGGCGGAACTACACTATTGTTGTGTCCCTTGTGGCTTAAATTGCACCCATTTTGCGACCAAATATTCATTAGAGGTCTATTTACTAAAACTTGAATGGAGATAAAGTGAACGAAGATAAAGTTCCAACCGATCAGCTCCTGTCATTTTTCAAACACAGCCTGTGACTTGGCCGTTAGGAGCAGATTGGCTGGTACTTTCTCTTTGTTCACTTTATCTCCCTCCAAGGCTTAGTAAATAGACCCTTTAGCCTCATAAGTGCAGGAGTTAGTTTTTGTACTCCATCGATCTAGCCCTGCTCTAAAGGTGCATACACACGGGACAATGTGCTGTATGAACGATATTGGTGAAAGATTTCCCTTGAACGTTCTGTAGTGCAGGACAAACGATATTGGGTGTACACACTGACAGATATCTTTAAGTGGAGTCATCCTGCCACATCCCTGAACAGGCAATTTTTTTACAATATCGTCCAAATTGGCCTGCATGTACGGACGACAAAAGATATCGTTATCGTCCAGCGCACATCGTTGGTCGTTCACTGCATACACACAGAACGATATATCGTTGAACTATATCGTTATCATTCAAAGATATCGTCTCGTGTGTATGCCCCTTAATATTTAGGGGTCTATTTACTAAGCAGTGTTAGGAGACAGAGTGAAAAGTGATAAGAAAGTGATAAGGTGCCAGCCAATCAGCTCCCAACTGTCATTTTTCAAACACAGCCTGTGAGATGACAGTTGGGAGCTGATTGGCTGGCACCTTATCACTTTCTTATCACTTTTCACTTTGTCTCCTAACACTGCTTAGTAACTAGACCCGTTAGTTAAATAAAATGGCTTTAGGCATGAAGTTCTTGCCTTTTGCTTTAAAACTGCTCAGAGTGCAGGTCACGGAATATATTCTATGTGCCCCCAGTCGCCATGCTGTGATAGTATAGCAAAGTTTTTGTTGTTTTTTTTGGCGGAGACCGGAAAAAAAACCCAGCAGTTTTCAGAGTACATGCAAAAGCCACAACACTTCTGCAATTCAGTAAAAATGTGTTTATGGTTAAGCTTATGTAAAGACAGATGGAAGGCAGGCAACGCATAGCCCTAACTTTCCTCAACATATGCATGCTTTGCGTAATGGGAAATCTGGATCTCACTGCACATTTACATAAACTTCATTGCAATAAACCATGTGTGGCAGTATCAGATGTTCCACGATGACTAATGAAAATACATAGGGCTGTCTTACACAAAGTTTTATGTCCCCGTTTTTATTTGTGTGCTGGCAGTGGCAAGAACCACTGATTGCATTTTGGATCCGATCTCTGTGTTATCAGCAAACATACGTTGCGCACGTTTATGACTGCAGGAATGCACATCTTAGTAAGTAAAAAGCAAAGTCTGGGAGATTCATGGAGTCACGGTGCACCAACCACCCGCCAGGGGTCCGGGTGCCAGCTGGCAAGGTGAATGACTCGCTCAGTTGAGTTGCAATGTCATGCCGTCAAAAGCACAAGATCATGGGGCCCAGAGCCATGAACTCGAAGGCCCAGAGCCATGAACTCAAAATGTAAGGCGGGGTAATTTACAGAGAGCCTTCCCCTGAACCGCAGCGCCCTCACTCCATCCCAGGGGTTAAAATTATTGATTGTGCCCTGGCAGGTGCCATCCTTGGCAAACCATAGTACTGCCCCTTCTTCCCTCATTTGCCCACTTCCCTCATTTGCCCACTGAAGCACCTCTCTCAGACTGTGTGTTAATGTTTATGTGAAACACTTGCATAAGTAAGTTATAACCACATGCTATAGGTATTTCTTGTTCATTGGGTTGCGTTGTTGTATATTTATCCATAGTGTAGCCAAGGAGCTGCAATTCAACAGTTGGCAACAATGCATTTTAGACTTGTTTGGGTTGAATTGAAAAAGATTGGTATGCAGAAAGTATAAATAAAATGTGACACTAATTGAATCCAGTATGCCCAGATCCAGAAATATCCCTTCCTGAACGTGCATTTTTTGCAGATGTGATATTTTGCACAGCAAATAAAGGCAATGACGATCATAGAAATCCTTCCCTTTGTTTACTAGACGGCGAGCACGACCTTGAATGCGTCCTGTGGTCCAATGATGCAGGTATTCACATGGATAAATAACAGATGTGTAGGCTAATTCATCCAACCTCAAGCTACAGTATTTTTTTTTTGTGCCAGACGTTAGTGAGAAACTGCATAACTTTCAAACTCCATTTTCTCTTGATTAATGTTCGATTGTTCTATATAATCTCAGCCTCCACTGTGCAGCTGATTACCCCTCCTGCTTACGCAACGGCATGCCTAATATCACCTGTTAGTAATTACGGCTGTACCCAGATTCCAGGCCTCCAAAATGGAGCTTGAGTGGGTGCCAGGAATTCCAAGCCATACACCACATGCTGTCCGATCAAGTGATGCACTATCATTGCTTTTATTTCCTGGAACATGCCGAAAAATGCTGAGTTTTATATAGCTCCACGATAACGTTTAGACTTGGAGATCTGCGTTCTAGGCTGGAGCCGCTGAGTGGCCAAGATTGAAGCAGGAATACTGTGGGGTATGCGAGATCGCTATCCCGGCCAACATTAACATGGTTTACGTCCACTTTTTAAATGGCTCTACACAAAGAACTTTAATAATATAACATCATTCATTATCATGTCTGCAAGCTCCCTTATTTTTCCTCAGCCAGTGTACCCTATACACTAATACAGTGGCAGCAGCCATTTTGAGATGACTTGTAGCTTATCAATTTACCAGGAACTCGTACTTCCCAACTGTCATGAAAGGTCGGGGCAGTCCCGTCACTCCGTTCAGCCTGCGGATGTGTTTGTTTGGTTAAGAGGCGTGTTCCGTTCACTGTTGCATTACATAGCACACGGTGATCGGCTGCCGAACACACCGGCTACTTGTTAATGGGTGTTTGCGGTCGAGAGCATCTTAGTACTTCATGAGCTCTAGCCACACCCGGGGATGTGTTCGCAGAAACCACCACCCTTGTCCCTTTTTCTAGACCTAAAATGTAGCGAGGTGTGGTAACTAGTGACATCGCTTTGTCAGAGGGCATATATTGATATTAATTCAGCTCACAAAATGGCTGCCACCACCACTGTGTTTAGGGTATGGGTACACCATTTAACTGTGTAAGATGCCAAAATATTTTCATGCCATTGAAAATATATGGTTGAGATGTACTATGCCTTGGAGAGATATAAAGTGGAGAGATAAAGTACCAACCAATCAGCTCCTAACTGCCATTTTACAGACTATGGGGCCCATTTATCAATAAGTATTATCACACGCAACAAGTTTTCAAACTCGCTGTGTATGATAAATGGTGCTCCAGCCAATCGACTCCCAACTGTTATATTTTAAACAGCTGACAGGAGCTGATTGGCTGGAGCACAATTTATCATATGCAACAAGTTTTAAAAACTTGTTGCGTATGATAAAACTCTTTGATAAATGCGCCCCTATATAGGGGGAGATTTACCAAATCTTGGAGAGAGAGAGAGAAAGTGGATGGAGATAAAGGGGGTCATTCAGACCCGCTCGCGAGGGAAGTTCGCTCGCAAGCGGGTCGATGTTTGGCGAATACGCATGCGCACGACGGAGGGAGCTCCGTCGTGCGCATGCTCGAGACCCGGCGAGCGATGAGAAATACGTCGGTCGGGGTCTCGCACCAAAGGGGGCGTGCTGTCGATGGTGACTGACAGCACGCCCCCTTTGGTGGGCGTGCCGGGGGCATGGCCGCCAGACGGAGGCGTTCCCATGGGAACGCCTACCGTCTGAGTCCGGCCCCACTGACATCAGTAATGATGTCAGTGGGAGTGATTTTGGCTCTGAGAGCCAAAATCACTCCTGGGCTTGCGGCAGCGAGACCCTACCGCAGGGTCTCGTCGCAAGCCCGATGGTCGCGATGGTCTTTGACCATCACGACCATCATCATGGACGCTCGCATAAGCTGTGGGAGGTAACCCACAGCTATGCGAGCGTCCATGAGGACGCTTCAAAAACAGGTAGGAGGGCCCTGATTCAGAGCGAGCGCTCTGGTCAGAGCGTTCAGCTCTGAATCAGGCCCAAAGTACCTACCAATCAGCTCCTAACTGTCATTTTTCAAATGCAGCCTGTAAAGTGACAGGAGCTGATTGGTTGGTACTTTATCTCTCTCCAAGGCGTACAGTGCATCTACCCCTATATTTTTTAAAACGAATTCTCTCTTGGATGTTGGGCTTTGTTTTACTCAGCAAATACAGTCCTAGAAAGCATACATTGTTTATAAGTATATGTAGGCTAACATTATCTGTGTCATCAGTGAGAACGTTCCGCTCACTGGAGGTCTGTGTGCCAGCTGTTACGCAAATCTTGTTAATCCATCAAGCGCTGGCAAGTCTCGCAGTTTGTAGGAGAACAAAGAGGAAACACAAGACAATAGCATGTCTAATTTAATGAAATAATATACCACTAAATGACGTTTTGACATATTGTAGTGGCACCAGGCTAATATTTGAAGCCTGAAACATTTGTCAGTAATTCATACTATAAAAGTGATGTTCCCATGAAAGATATATTCAGGAGACCAAAGATATCTCCGTTATAATCTCCAGTTTTCCACTACTGTCTTGTATACATATGCCCAGCTATATCCTTGTCACTAGCGCAGCAAATCATGCCACGCACTGCGTATGCGACCGCGCCTCCATAGGAATGCATGGTGTGATCGAAGTGCGCGCCATAGTGTACAGTAGCGTATGCAGGCGCAGGGATTCGCATGGCGCACGTTTGGGGCGCGATCAGCCACAATGTAAACTGGGCGCATCTGTAGCTACAAAAGAAGAGATAAAGTCTACCCAATAGCTTCCACTAAAACTGAAATGCCCAAATCTAAACCACAGGGGTAAAAATATATTGTCCAGTGACCGCCAGACTTTACACTGCAGCTGTTAGAAAAGAACTGATTACTTCCCCAGTCCAATATGGACAGCCGGAGATCCTACCACATCTTTCAGAGTTCAGTGTCCAAATAGGATTTAATACAAGTATGAGCTTGCAGTCATTTGTGCTGCTGTGACATCATCATTGTCCTGACCTGTGTCTAAATCCTCCAGTTCACACGCAGCATTCCTGCACAGCAAGTCTCTCAATATGTCAGTCACTCTGGCTCTGCTCTGTCCTACCAGGCAACCTGCTGTAGAGAAACTGAAAGTGATAGAGGTAGAGATATTTTGTTTAATATAAACACTAAAGACACCAGATATTTCATGTTTATAATTCAGCTCAATACAAAACACCGTTGCACATCAGGAAATGGGCCCCAATACATTATTAGAGAGGAATCCTTTTTTCCTAATAGCAGATTCAGAGAGGAACGCACAGGTCATATGGCAAATTCACGACAGTTTCAGAAAATACGATTATTCTAATTTCGTTGACAGGTCTTATTTATTTTGCCGAGTTCCCCAGGCAGGTAGCAAAAGTAAAAGCTGTGAAAATGCATATAAGGCATTAAAATAACCAAAACATCAGTGATCACTTTGGCCGGAATGTACTAAGGTTGCGATGACCATTCCGCCAGTCACCGCAACCATAGTAATTGCATATGTGATTAGTATCGCAAAGGACAGCTCTTGCGATAAGAGCTGCCCTTTGCGAAGCAGCCAACGCCGGGTGACGGGGTCTCCGTGGGACCCCGCCCCCTCCGAGCCCCGGGAGCTTCCTGCTGGTCACATGTGCAGGAAGCCCCGGGCTCGTCCTTCTCCCTGCACCCGGAAGAAGATTAGGAGGAGGCGGAGGACCCAGGAGGAGCGCAGGCCGGCGACCATGGAAAGCAGGTGAGTGGGGGCCAGCCTGGGCGACGGGGCATTGGCGAATCGTCGGGAGCGGGGTGCGGTAAGAAGCCCATAGGCTTCTATAGGGTAACGCAAGAAAAACCTGCACCGATAAAAGTGCAGCCGGGTCTTAGTACATATGGAAATGCGGTAAAACCCCCGAAAACGAGGTTTTTACTGCATTTTTCCTTTAGTACCCCAGTAATTTGTTAGAAGTGGTATAATAATTTAATAGTTTCTAAAGGTGACTGTATTAACAGGTACACAATTGTGACAGAGATAAAAACAAATCGTTTTAATTCATAATCATATAATATAGTTCTAAAACATTAGATGTATATATTTTTTGTACATACATAATTATCAGTGTAATAGGGTAACCACACTATAAAACACAACCATCTCCAGAATGAAGCAGGTACTTAAATATACTGTATATGGAATAATGCACTGCCTGATAAAGGAGATGTATAATAACACTTGGCCTACAGTGACTTATACCAAGTCACAGAAATCAGACTAGCTTCCAATATCTATAATAATTATGTGCTGGAGGTGCATTCTCCCTTATAATGCACAATTTGTCCTAATACAAACTAAAATGATGGTATCAGAAGTTATTAGTGATGACATCAGAACTCACCAGTTATAAGTGATGACATCAGAACTTATTGTTAAACTGATATAATTTCCAGGGAATCATAAATATATTAACATCATTTTTGCATTATAATAGCTCCACATAGCACTTTAGAAACATGCAACTGGAGAAAATCCTGCTGTACTATGCTTTATGGAGTGCTTTTCATATATAGATTTATTTTACCTATTCCATCTCTGAGCATATTACAAGTGAAGCATATGATACAAGTGGTCAGGGGTTTCTCCCTTAAAAGAACACTAACTCTAAAATACAATTTACATTCTGGAAAAAGAGCTACCAATGAATGCTCAGTAATGCATATGTGAAAGCGTCAGGGATGTTTCAGGCGAATGTCTGATTGAGGGGTAGATATTTTTCTGCACACAGCAGACTTCCTGTCAGTGATCCTATAGAACAGGGATGGGGAACCTCAGGCCTGGGGGCCGTATAAGGCCAGCGGAATCATTTTGTCTGGGCCTCAGAGCTTTTTTTTGTTAGCCTCATCTGGCTAGCAGGGTGCCTAGAATGGCACCCTGCAGCCAGATTTTATGCAGCAGTGCTGCGTGGAGTGTCCTTAGGACACTTCAGACGGTCACACCGCTGCCCTTACAGCTCCCCAGAGCATCCTCAGGATGCTCAGTGCATTGCTGAAATCACCGTCATTTGTGGCCCCGCCCTTATGTGAGGCCACATGGAGGGGGCGTGACCTGGACTGGGCCCGCGAATAATGTTATATAAATCAAAATGGCCCTCGGCAGAAAAAAGGTTCCCCACCCCTGCTATAGAACAACACTACTGCCAGTCTGTTTTAGGCTCCATTACAAGCAAAAAAGCATTGAGCATGAACTTTTTAAAACACAGGGTAGTAACTAGGGGTGGGTGAGCAGTACCGCTGCAAAGGGCGCAGAGCCTAGAGGCCTAGGGAGCGGCACCAGGGCACCCCCTGTGACACTTGCATTTGCCTTGCAAAGTGCCTGGAGCGGCACCCTGCAGGCTAGCCACATTATTATTATTATCCTTTATTTATATGGCGCCACAAGTGTTCCGCAGCGCCTTACATAGTACATAGAACTAATAAGTGAACAGGAAACAAGTAACTTACAGTGCAGGACAAGGACACAATTTATATACATTACTGCAATAGCGATTAGAGCACTCACAATAAGCAGCCGGGAGTTGGCAGTCACGTGTTAGGTGCCCTTATGGGGAGTAAGGAGTAGAAGAAAATGTAAAGAGAAGCACATGAGGGAAGAGGTCCCTGCTCGTGAGAGCTTACATTCTAATGGGGAGGGGCAGACAGACAGGTGTGACACAGAAGGGGAAGATAGGGAGGAAAGAGCATGAAGCGGGTTAGGATGAGAGCTGGATGGCAGTGATGAAATAGTGGGTCTTGAGAGCTCGTTTGAAGATTTGTAGAGAGGTGGAGAGTCTGATAGGGAGAGGGAGAGAGTTCCAAAGGTAGGGAGCAGCACGGGCAAAATCGTGGATGTGGGAGTGGGAGTGGGAGGAAATAATCAGTTGGCGAGAGAGGCGGCGTGCATTTGTTGAGCGAAGTGGGCGGGCGAGAGTGTGAAGGGAGATAAGGTCAGAAATGTATGTGGGAGAGTATTTGGTGAGGGTTTGGAGTATGCTAAAGCCACTCCAGATGGTAAGCTGCTTCCAAGCAGAACTTTCTGGGCAGTCAACTCCTTCCTGATCCCAGCAGTGGATTGCCCTGTTATGGCCATGTACAATGGAAAGCCAGATCAAGAAAACTTTTTAGCAATATCAACAGTGACTTTCCTCCAAACTTATCTCTTGTAACACTATATTGTTTGTTGCTGTAGTGCTGGAAATTACACCATCTGCGGCTTAAACTGGATTTCTCATTAAGTGGTATAATCTGCCAGTTATTAAGTAAACGCTAGTTCTCACACAAGCTGCATGGTTAATCTCATTCCTCTCATTTGAATTAACTTTATGCCCACTCAATTTTTTTTTTACCATAAGTCTAATGCTGGGTACACGCTATGTGATATGTCGTTCTTTCAGTCGACGATCGACATATCGCATAGTGCATCTGGACGTGTGTACAGATGATATGTCTGTGAACGACGTCTTTCACAGACATATTACATCGGCCCTGCAGCACAGCTGATGCCAATATATCTTTGCAGATATATCGGCACGTCTGGCTGTGTGTATGGGCGACTCGCCGACCACCCGTACACTTGCTGTAGGAACCGCCGATACTGACGACTATTTGAGCCTAAACCTTTTTCTGCTAAGCCTAATCTTAATCCTAACCCTGAAAACAGCACAAAAATATATTGTCAACATTCTGATGTTGATGTGTCAATTGTCGACATTTTAGCCATGTCGACATTTGTGAATGTCAAACTTATGTTTATGTCAACATTCAGAACCTGTTGACATTCAGGTGTCGTTATTCTGACCGGATACCAATAATTCAATAATTGAAGTATAGTACCGTCATTTTGAGGCATTGGTTAGTGTTTTTATGCAAGTATTTTGGTACTCTGAAATAAGAAGTTACTTCAAGCTTTGAACAATATTTTTTTAGCCAAAATGAAGGGTAAAACGCGCGAAGAGGCCATCTGCTGTGCTGCACTCTGAGGGGCTCATCCAACTGCTCTGGAATTCTGGAAAATACAAGTTACACTTCTAACTCGGCTGCAGTATAAGTGTATTTCCTGTTTTACATTTAGCATATTGTTTCTTTTGTACTTTTGGACTTTTATAATGCATACTATGAAGTGCTCTAGAAATATTTTAATATATAATCTTGTTTTTTTTTTTACCTCCCCATTTTGGAAGTTCTGTGGCTGTTTTTGAAGTTAAAACCCTATCTATATAGTTTAAACATCAACAGGCACAATTAAAATAATAAAGTGTCTCTTAAAATATTCTTTGACGTGGAAATGGAAAAATCTTGAAGCTTTCTGAAACCCGAGCAGGGTTTTACGGGGCTGTGTTTTCAAGCTGCAGATCAAAGCTGCGACTTTACTTTATAGATGAAAAAAAAAATATATCTTTTATTCCATAACCAACATCAAAAGTTTCAAAAGTTAGGCTTTTATTATATGGATACATCCGTATGGTATAAACCAACTTTGGGTTACTGAACATTTATATATTTAAAGTTTGTACAGTTGTTTTTTTTTGTTGTTGTTTGCAATGCAAATCTCATTTACCTCCAGTCAGTAAAATAACGCAGTACGTAAAATATAAGTCTGTAGAGGAAATGAGTGTGGTATAGTCTTTGCTACAGATGATTTTATAGTATTGTTACTGTTTATGTAGGTCGATCTCCCTTGGGGGTGGAAATGGGTTGGATCTTTTGTTTTGCGTGCCAGTATCTCCCCTCTAAAGTAACCAGGAGCTATTTAATTGTTTTTGGGTGCCCATCACTTATCGCCGATTTCTGTTTGCACCCTCCTGAGGGTCGAATAGATAACTAAAAAAGGGGTTTTGGGTGCCTTAATTGCCATTTGGGCGCCTTAAGTGCATTGCACCCAGTAGTTTGCACGGGAAAAGACGCTTTTCGTGACTAATCCTAGTGCATTTGGGTGCGAGAATGCGACACTCGCAACCAGCGCGTGCTGTTAGTGGCCCAACTTTATTATACACAATGGAAAAATGATAGCCAGGAAAGGTATTTCAGCAAAATAAGTGTCTAGAGTATTTTGGGGCTCATTAAAATGAATCTATAGTGATTCGTATGTACAGGTTTGTAAAATACTGGAAAGAAATACTGTCACCTGCAAGTTTAAAAACCCCTTTCCCATTTATACATCAATCTCAATCCTACATAAAATAAACCCATTTTTTTATACTTTTTGGAGAAAATTACATGAAAAATAACTGTCTTTATTGGCCATATTTTACTATTTAAACACTTCTTAATATGTAAATATTCATTGGGAGGGGTATGACAGATGTACTGCACTGTCTCCTGTATTTTTGACTTTATAATAAGAACTTTCATAGTAATCAACCTATCCACGCACTAACGGTTATTGCATATATATAATGCTGGCCACACATCTAAAGATTATCTGTCCAACCAGACAACTAGTTGGTTGGAATGAAAATCTGGTAACGTATGGGAGTAACTGATGATCAGCAATTTGCTCCTAAATGCCAGAAAACAGATGAAAATGGTCGTCAGACAAGTTTGTTAAATGTTTTATCTAAACAATTTGTTCAAACATCAGTTTTTGTCCATTTTCCTGCGTTTGGGAGCAAATTGCTGATTGTCATTTGCTGTCATACTTTACCAGATTTTCATTCCAACCAATCTACTAGTTGGCTGGTTGGACAGATAATCTTTAGATGTGTGGCCAGCTTTAGCCTCACGTATAGCTGCTTCAAGGATATACAGGTTGAGTCTCCCATATACGTTATTCCAAAAAGCGAAATATTCCAAAAACCGGAATATTTCGGTGCATATGTGACGTCACAATGTGACTTGACGTCATGACATCACTAGTATCAGCGGCCAATGACTAGCGGCCTGAGCGTGTTCCACACGCCAGGCCACCCCCCGCATCACCCTCCGGACCCCTAACTGCAGCCGCCGGACCCTCGTGACAGCCGCAGCACCCGCCGGACCCTTCCACCTTACCTGCCGGACCCTTCCGCCTCTGTCACCGGCCCCCTCACGAAACCCGCCGGACACCTGTAGAACTCGCTGGACCACCGCAACACCCGCGCGACAGCCCCGCAGGACATCTGTAGCACACGCCGGACCACCGCAACACCCGCGCAACACCTTCCGGACCCACCCGCCGGGCCCCCCCCAGGTATTCCGAAAACCGGAATAATCCAAAATCCGAAATGCTCCTGGTCCCGAGCATTTCGGATATGGGAGACTCAACCTGTATTATGTTATGGTTTGCAGGTGGTGTGCAAATGAGGGAAGGGCAGTTGATTTGCTGCAAGACCCAATCAGATGTTGCAAGAACTTTAAAATATCCCCAGCACCTTGTGGTTTGGAGTAAAGTGGACCATCTCTAGCGTGATTATATTAGGGCCTGTAAGAGCCGTGTGATAGAACGTGACCTTCCTTAACCTGGTGTCTGCAAACAAGATCAAACATTTGTGATATCGCAATTTGTACAGTAATTCGGGCCTTACGACATGGTGCGACAAGGCCACATATGATGTAACCCTTAGCCAGCAATCCGACACCAGCTTTCATTAGGCCGAGGACACGGTTGCTAAAAGCAGATATCTAATTTGCACATTATTGTTCTTTGTACCATTCTATTCAATAAGCCACTTTGTTTCCAATTCTCTTATAGTCACAAAGGATCAACTGTGTTCCCTCCCCCCCCCCACTTCCAAAAAAGACCCCACGGGGCTTCTCCAACCTTAAAGTACAGATAGCAGTGAATGGATTCAGTCCCTAGACGCGGCTTCTGCCAATTCCGACAAGCGCTTGCCAACATTCTGTTGTGGAAAAATAAACAAGACATGGATATTGCTTTGGACTCAATGCATGGATTAAATGAACACTTGTATAAATAATCAAGGGACACTGAGCACAGAAGGGAGATGCGGATAGATGGCCAGCGATAACACAGGGCTCTCTCTGAGTACCCCGTATGCAGACAGAGTGCCACCTACTCAGCCACTTGAGATAAGAGGTGCTACCTTTCACTGTGTACACAGTGGCACATCCTGGATCCCTGCAACAAATTGGCTGAACACAGGCCCTAGTCTCTGAGGATATCCTATGATCACAAACAGCCAATCAGCACCACTGCTGCGTCACATGTCCCCACAAATTATCGTTTTACATATGTTCTTGTATGCAGCGTTTAAATTATATCAAGTTATTCTAGCAATCTCCCTGCTTCCTGCCTCCGAGCCTGGTAACCGCAGCGGCGGCCTTTAACGCCAGGTATGGTGACACAGTGCAAGTCGGGAGCCTGAAATAAGCCAGCAGAAGCAAAAGTAAAGGCATAGCTTCATTTATTATAAAGCAGAACATGCAAAAAATAAATATAGGGGGAACACGCAAAATGCAAAAAAATAAGAATGTATTCTGACATTTTGTTTTCTTTAATTTAGTATATTCAAGTAGACCCAGGACTAAGTGGTGCTCTGGAACATTTTGAATTGTACATTGTGTATTTATGATGTAAGATCATACATAAATAGATTATTTATTACAACCACACTGGGCCTTGAAATTGAAGTTCCCAGTACCCCTTACATAGTGTAGATTCTGTCATTGTAGAGGGGGAGATTAATTAAGAATGTGTTAGTCCCGTCCCATGGAGTAAAGTACAAAGGCTAACACAGCAGCAGTGATGTCTGATGAGGCCAGTAATACCCCTTTCACATTGCAAAAGTAACCCGGTATATTGCCGCGTCGACCTGGGACGAAATGCAGTGTGAACGCGCCAACAGAAAAATTGCTGGGTCCGGCGACTCAACATTTCAACCCTGCAATCAACCAGAGTTGAACTCGGGAACAAGCTGGATTGATGTGCAGTGTGAACGGGTCCAACCCGGGTTATCCAACCCTGGACTCAGCAAACAGCGATGATTGGATATTCCTGTGTCTCCTTTAATGATTTCAGCAGCCGGAGCCATGGACACACTCGCAGCACACTGCAGACAACAACAGGAGGCAGCATTTCTGCAGTTAATAGAAGTGATGAAGAAGTGAACTGTACAGCCATGGCCGAAAGTTTTGAGAATGACACAAGTTTTGGTTTTCACAAAGTTTGCTGCTTCAGTGTTTTTAGACCTTTTTGTCAGATGTTACTATGGTATACTGAAGATTACAAGCATTTCATAAGTGTCAGAGGCTTTTATTGACAATAGTTTATGCAAAGAGTCAATATTTGCAGTGTTGACCCTTCTTTTTCAAGACCTCTGCAATTCGCCCTGGCATGCTGTCAATCAACTTCTGGGCCACATACTGACTCATGGACGCCCATTCTTGCATAATCAATGCTTGGAGTTTGTCAGAATTTGTGGGTTTTTGTTTGTCCACCCCCCTCTTGAGAATTGACCACAAGTTCTCAATGGGATTAAGGTCTGGGGAGTTTCCTGGCCATGGACTCAAAATTTCAATGTTTTGTTCCCCGAGACACTTAGTTATTACTTTTGCCTTAAGGCAAGGTGCTCTATCATGCTGGAAAAGACATTGTTCATTACCAAACTGTTCTTGGATGGTTGGGAGAAGTTGCTCTTGGAGGATGTTTTGGTGCCATTCTTTATTTATGGCTGTGTTCTTAGGCAAAATTGGGAGTGATCCCACTCCCTTGGCTGAGAAGCAACCCCACACATGAATGGTCTCAGGATACTTTAGTGTTGGCATGACACAGGACTGATGGTAGCGCTCACCTTTTCCTTCTCTGGAAGGGGTATAAGTAATCAAATGGTTGCTCATTCATTCCCATAGGGAGATCTAAAATGAGCCTGGGCTCTCTCCTGTCAGCAGGGGTTAAGATCTGCGCTCCACAGAAAGGGTTGGCGCCAGCCCTGGCGGATCGCTCTTCGGCACCTCCTGTCGTCAGAAACGGCATCCTCTCTCCCTGGTGCTGGAAGTATGGCACTCGGTTGTGACATCTAATCCAAGAGACATACTCCCAGTTTAACACTGACATGGAGGTTCAGAAACTGGCACCTTCACATCTAAGAACCTGCTGGGTCCATCTCCGAGCATCCAGCTCTTCCTGTGAGGTCACTGTGGGTGCATTAAAAACATTGTCACTCTTTCAATATTTTAGGTACCCCCTAACCATTGGCGCCCTAAGCAACCTCCTAGATTCTCCACGATGATAACTTGGTGCCAACATCAGCTGATTCTTATATTGACCTGACTACGTCAATGTTGTACTTTAAGAACTCAGAAGGTGGACAAATTTCAGGTGCTATTAGCAATAGTCTGTAATAAGGTAACTTTTACATCTGTGACTAGTATCTGTAGTGCATGCAAACAAGTGTTACTTCTGTGGCTCTGAAAGGGTTAAAGTTTTTAATATAACATGCCAAATAAACAGCATAAGGTAAAGGTTTAATTGTCCACTACTTACCCATGAGATAGCACTGGCTAACACATTAAGATGTAATTTCTTGTTGTACTTTAAACCTTAGAATTTGGGCTCTGCTTGTCTTGTATGCGATCTGTATTCACTCTTGAATCACTGAGCTCAGACAAGTGGTTTATTGTATAACTAGCTACAGTAAGATGATCTGTCCGAAGCCGTCTAATGTATATATTTAAAATATATACTGATGTTCTGGAAGATGTATGCACAAGAACAGGTGTGCCCAGTATGTTGGCTGATATATATTTATTTCATTGCCGGTGTTATAGTGTCTACGCCGAGAATGTGTAACATCCAGCTAAGTGATCTGGAAATGTTAATGTTATAAAGAAGGCGTGTTATAGAAAAAGCCCCGTTGCACAGGGTTACACTGAACTGCACGGTCTCAATGCAGGCCTGAGGGCTGGTCCTCTCATTAGATGGAGCTTTTGTGTGTGTTTCTAACCCTTCCAGCCACGTCGTAGACTTTAATAATAATAACCTGAAATGCTCGCTGTGTGAGGAGGTAGCGACTGTGAATGCGGACGGCGCTGTGCCGATCTTACCCTCTTTCCCCGGCGGTTGAACAGTAGTAGGTAAATATAGTCCATTGTTTGAGTATTTGGATAAGAAATACGCAGCCCGGGGAAGTGTAAGGCTGTGTTTGTTCAGTGCAAATTGAGAAATGAATGTACAAATGGATCTCATTGATAACTTGTTATTTTTAAACCCAGGAGATGGTTGAATAATGGACTCTGTTAGATGAATTACAAAATGGATATAATAGGCGACACATGTGGCGTATTCCTTACCATTGAGAGGACTGTTTTATCCATCCTTATGGCATAATCGTGGCATTTATTTGACTTGTACTTTTTGTATTTGTTTTATATGGAAGAAGGCTGTTTATGTGTGGGATTACTGGTTATATACAAACAGCAAAGAAGTATTCTTTCTACTTCAGGGTCCATAGGGGGTCCACAGGGTTGACTTTGGTGTTATAGGTTGGGAACTAAATCCGGGCTCCACGCAGTTAAAGCTTTCAGCTCCCAGGATGCACTGGGTCCACTCTCCCTATAACCCCGCCCCCAAGCCAGAGGCACCTCAGTTTTGAGTAGGTTCCCAGCCGGAGTCGGTCACCGTTATCGCAGCCCCTAAGCTTACTTTTATTTTATGAGTTTAAGGTTTTTTATTTTACTTTTAGACTCGTCAGCGTCAGACTGTCCATAGGTCGTCCAAGCTGCTGCTCCTCCACCCCACTGGCGCCAAGACACAGGTACATCTCTAGGGATCTCGGCGGGACCTCAGAGTCTGTTTTAGCCTGACTGTGCGGTTGCCCAGAACTGCTGCTGGGTCGACGGGGACAGGTAAGGTCGCGGGTCACCGCTTGCGGTGATCCGTGCATTTATGCAGTCTGATGCCTCCGGTCTCTCGGGACAGACCGGAGGCGCTGGCAGTGGCGGCGCCCCCCCCCCCATACCCTGCGTGTCCACTAAACCACCAGGGACTTCAAGATCGGCAGCGGGTGCCGGCGTCCCGGGGGTTAATGGCCGGCCAGGGGAGGCAGCCTTCCCTGTTGCAGCAGCTCCTCCCCTCAGCTCATCGCGTTTCTCAGTGCTATAGCCTGGCGTCGCTAAGCTGCTTCCTCCGTGGGCCACGATTCCTCTGAGGTCTCCAGCGGCCATGTTCCCTCTGGTGCAGCAGATCTTTGTTATATCTGTTTCTACGAAGTCCATAGAGTCCACAGGGCGCCCGCCCTGACGCACCTGGCTTCATATGGGCTGTGTTACTGGTCACCGGTTTTCCATCTTCCTTTCTGTGAGTATGGTTCTTAAGTGTTCCAGTCTTCTCTCTCTTTCTTTCCTCCTCCGGCCTTTGGCTACTTACAAACTGAGGTGCCTCTGGCTTGGGGTCGGGGTTATAGGGAGAGTGGACTCAGTGCATCCTGGGAGCTGAAAGCTTTAACGGCGTGGTGCCCGGATTTGTTTCCCAACCTATAACCCCAAGGTCAACCCTGTGGACCCTATGGACTTCGTAGAAACAGAGATAACAAAGGTAAGTTCTTACCATATCTCTTATTTTGTTGCTGTGGGTTACTGAACGTTTTTGTACATTCCTCATATATGGCTGATTCAGTCAGCCTATGTAATCTTGCAAGATTTTGGGGCGGTAAATCATTGCACATATTTGCACGTGCCTCATAGTAATACCCAAAAGTGCGCAACGAGAGACTGCAGTTGGGGATTGTGAATCTGCTCCTATATGTCTTCTAGATCTTTGGCCCTGATTCAGAGCCGGACGCTCTGATAGAGTGCTCGCTCTGAATCAGGGCCGGGCTATTTTTTTTTTTAGAACGGCCTCTTGGCCGCTCACATAGCTGTGGGTGACCACCCACAGCTATAGCAAGAGGCCAGGAAGATGGTCGCGATGGTCAAGACCATCGGGCTTGTGACGAGACCCTTGTGGTAGGGTCTCGTTGCCGCAAGCCCCAGAGAGATTTCGGCTTTAACAGAGGCAAAATCTCTCCCACTGACATCACTCGTGATGTCAATGGGGCCAGCCCCAAACGGAGGCGTTCACATGGGAACGCCTCCGTTTGGGCAGCCACTCCCCCGGCCCGCCCACCAAAGGGGGCGTGCTGTCACTCAACATCGACAGCACGCCCCCTTTGGTTCGTGACCCGGAGCGAAGGCTTGCCCGTCGCTATCCGGGTCTCGCCCATGCACATGACGGAGTCGGCTCCGTCGTGCGCATGCGCTCTAGGCCACCATCGACCCGGTTGCGAGCACTCAGCACTTGCGACTGGGTCTGAATCAGGCCCTTTGTCCATTAACATTTTTACACTATGCAAAAAAATCAGCATTCCCTCCCCCCCCCATGGTAGTATGGCCACTGAGCAACGCTGTACCGCTGGTGTCTGTGGGCCAAGCTTTGTTTTGCTTTGTGTTTCTTAGCTGTGTGAATTCCGAAACTGTAGTTTTTATTCCCTGGTCAGTAAGTCCTCTCTTTTTCGGACAACGTCCAGAAGTGTCCGGTTACTCCCATCACTCAGCATATTGCTTATCTGGACATAAATAGATTTATTTGGATATAGTCATACAGATCAGCCAGAGAGCGCGCAACAAACATGAGAAGGATCAGAGTGACGGATGAATCCAAGCTCTTACCGCAAATGCTCCATACAGTCCTGCCCCCCAGCCAACACCACCGATGACCAGCGTGACCCTAAATCACCCGGGGCTGGTTCAGTGTTGCATGCAAGTCAGCTGCAATTGCAGCCTGCAAAGATGCCCGGAACTAAGTACGGATGTTTGCCTGTATGCAGAGCTATACGCATCTATGCGGCCTCACCACCCCTATCCATTCGCTTGTGGAAAAAGCCGCTATCACCGTCAGTGGGCACATGCTTCTGCCCTAAACCTGGTGCATGAGATCTATCCGAAATCAGATGGATCTATGTCTATGCTCAAGTCAGGAAAACCCCCAATTCCGTCTACACGGCTATGAGACGCCCGCACTCAGTCGCACGTGTGAACACCCCCTTACCACCTAGTTACGCTCATTAAGCGGCAAGTAGAGATGCAACTGAGATGCGCACAACTCTGAATTGCCCCTAGCTGCTCATCATCGCGCCCGCTTGGCTACGAGCATGCACAGCTCTGAAAATGGCGCCACCCGTCGTCAATACGGGCTAGTGCACATCAGCCCCCTAGTGTATAACAGACATCAGAAACTTTACCAAACGCTAAACATAAAATCTTCTGCCAGGAATGACATTTTTGCACTGGTAGCAACTTCTTGACCATCGTTACCCTGAGCATTATTTGCAAAGAAAATTCTTGTAAAATAAAATTCTTTCCGGATTTTGACGTTCTTGGAGTAATGTCCCTTCAATGTTTGCAGCAATGGCATGGAAAGCAAACGGTTGATGTCATACGTTACCAGCCCAGCGTGGCAATCCAGTATTACTGTTTACAGTGAGAAACAGGATATTTAGGTTCCCATGAGTTTCCATTAGGCCAGGATGGTGAGAAGGACTAGCAAGGGACTGATTTACAGTGTTTGGGGGTCCTGCAATTGTACAGCCCCCATTCCTCAGCTAATGAGACCTACTTCACTCTAATGAAAAGAGACATTGTCAGACAGGGGCTCACCGGACATACAGCATTACACCAGAATAAACACGTAAAAGATATTTCTTGCCTAGTGATGGATGACGTAACTCTCAGAGTGTCACATTTAAGGTAATTATAGATCGCTTGAGCTGTTGTTAATTCCCCTGAGCCCCTTTACATGAGACAAGCTGTCAGGTATTACTCTAAATTTCCAGACGACATCTAAAATGTGTAATTACGTGCTCACTGGATTCCCTTCATTTCTCACGAGTAACAGACTTAATTACTACTCATTATTAAATGCAATGTTTAATTAATGAAGTTGAAACATGAGGAGTTTGTGTAAGGAGGAAATATACCTATTTTATTAAGTGGATGTTTACTTTATTTTTCTACATATGTTAAGTAAAACAAGATGACATGTTGTTCGGCATAAACTACCTTATTTTACTACGTATTTGTACTGATTTTTAATGAGAGCGGCCATTTTATCTTACTGAGGTAAACTGGGATCACTTCAGTACACAGAACAGTGCCAGCCAGTGTGTACATTGACATTAATACATTAGATTTCTTGCGTGATAGTAATGGAATACATTATTTTTTAATTTATTGTGACATTAGACATATGCATAACATTACGGTAAAAATAAAATTTAACTACAATTCATAAAACCACTATTTAGTCCCTCAATTAATTGATTGGACTGTTTGTCAATTAAAACTTCCTATGGGTCATTGAAGAGGCAAACAAAATGATTACCAAACTAATTGCAAAAATATGGCATACAACCGCTTCATTTTCTAAATTGTAGTACAAAAATGAATCTGATTGGTAGTTAGTTACCTGTGTACCAGTTTTATAAATGTCCTCACATCCTTTAGAATTGTTTTAATGAGATAAAACCCCGAAAATGCATTTTTCGGGGGTTTTACCACATTCCCCGTATGTACTAAGCTGCTGCGCAGAAGGACCTCTGGGTGTTCAACCCAGAAGTCCCTCTGCCCAGCAGCATCGCAAAGGACAGTTCTTATCGAGAGAGCTGTCCTTTGCCAAATCCTTTGTACATACCGCGGTAATGAACTGCGGTATGTACGCGAAGTCAGGGGGGGATGTACCGCATCATGGTAGCGATGCTTAGTACTTCTCCCCCTATGCCACTTAAGCCACTATGGAACTACCACTTACTGTATACCCTGCCAGACAGAGTTTTGCCAGGCAAGCTGGGGCTTATACTCTAGCTGGATAGTCCTGATATGACTAGTGTCCCTTAAAAAAAATAGATTTTTTTTTTAGGTAATCACCTCAGGTTTTGTACTGCATGCAAAATATGTTATGAATGCTAATTAGATAATAGGTGCTTTGTAACAATAGATTACTGTTAACATCGTCTACTGTGTATTCGAGTTGATAGACCGTTAGATGATCATAATTTAGAATTGTTCAGGTACATGCTGGAATTGGCTCATACTGTCATAAGGTAACATGGCCTGAGGGGTAAGAGGAATCTCGGCTGGGTGTAATGTTATTGTAAGTTACTGATTAAAGTGCCAATTGTGGTTTACTGGACAGAAAACCTAATTCTTAGGGATTTCCACACCGTTGTGTGCCCCTGGCAGACACAAGAAACAGCCCATGATTTCATTGTACAAGATGAGGCAGATTACTATTATGCATCTGCTTATCAAAATCACAAACCTCAATGTCTCTTTCAGATAAATGAAACCTTATCACAGGGGTTGATTCACATAAGCGCGAGGTCTCTCTGCGCAATGTTTTTTTTGTGCACATTTCAAGCAATTACGGTACATAAAACATTACTTATTATTGTGATGCGAGCAATAACCAGTGATTATGTATTGCAATAAACACAGAGGTTGCGAGAAGCCATAATGCGAACTCCCACCAAATTGAATTCACCCCATAGAGAGGAATTGCGACAACTGCTGATGCATTTCTTGATGTCATTGGTCCTCCAACCTTAGTTGCTACCCCTAACCCTCCCCCTAACCACAGTATTTACCATCGGGATGCCGAAGCGGAGATTCTGACAGGTGTCGGGATTCCGGCGCTGGCATTCTAAGGGTTTTCGAGAGTTTTCGTTCATGCGCAGTAGCAAAACATAACTCAACTGCGTAAATATCGGAGCTGGGTCCACCCCTGAATTAGGCGCATAGGCCCTGATTCAGAGCCGGACGCTCTGACCAGAGCGCTCGCTCTGAATCAGGGCCCACCTCCATTAATATGGAGCGTCCTCCTGGACGCTCGTATAGCTGTGGGTCACCACCCACAGCATACACGAGCGTGCAGGTTGATGGTCGCGATGGTCTTGACCATCGCGACCATCGCCACTGCGAGCAAAAGCCTGCGGTTGAGTTTATCAACCGCAAGGCCAGGAGTGATTTTGGCTCTATCAGAGCCAAAATCACTCCCACTGACATCACTAGTGATGTCAGTGGGGCCGGCTTGAGACGGTAGGCGTTCCCTTGGGAACACCTCCGTCTGGCAGGCACGCCCCCGTCACGCCCACCAAAGGGGGCGTGCTGTCAGTCAACATCGACAGCACGCCCCCTTTGATGAGACACTACGAGCGAAGGAAAGTCCTTCGCTCGTCGCGTCTCGCGCATGCGCACGACGGAGCTCCCTCCGTCGTGCGCATGCACAATGCAGACCATCGACCCACTTGCGAGCGGACAGCCACTCGCGAGTGGGTCTGAATGAGGGCCATAGACGCATGCAAAATACATTTTCTTTTTTAAGTTCCAATGGTGAGAGCGGCTTTCAGTTTTTCAGCTGTAATCACAGTGTGTCAGTATGTTAAATATATATGTATTCAGGACAATGTGCCAGACATCATGTATTTTGCAGGGTAATTTATAGACAATATTAAAATGAGATTACAAGCATACAACGTGAGCCCTGAGCATTTTATTGCTGCTGAGACAATACATAGAAACTGAACAATATATTTCAATCGGACCTCACAAGTGGAAGTTTGGAATTAAAACCTCCGCTGTGTATACAAAGTCTGCACAGGAAAGGAGCCACATTTCATAGACTTCCATGCTGTGAAAGTGGACCTGTCTCCTAAATGCAGTTGGAGGCAGCCATTTTGTGGGTTGAACCAATATTCAAGAGAATTCAGACAATCACATTAGTGGTAGTTAGGGCTGTTACTAAAGCCGGGTACACCCCATACAATGGTGCAATGCGGCGAGTGATCTAACGATACTTTGCGTGCGCCGTACACAGCGCACGGTATAACGGCGTTATGTATCGTCACATGCTGCATATAACTATACCCTGTTGATCGTTGGAGGGCAGCAGATAAACGATTCAATGAACAACGGCTGGGAATGATATGTCGGGTGTACACATTTGTCCTGATTCAGACCCGCTCGCTAGATGCGGCCGCTCGTTCCCAGCGTATGGAAATTCAGCTAAGTGACGTCAAGGCAGCTGCTCGCACGGCAAGGCGTAAGCACGCCCACTATGTCCTGGTGAGCGATCACTTTGTGCTTACAGACATCCACCAGCCTATCTTTAGCTGCCCACTTGCGTACGTCATCTCCAGGAAGTATATACAACCATCGGTACATCGGGCTCCATCGGATCTGACCGCAGCGCTTGCGGTTGACTGTACCCTACTGCAAGCACTGCGATCACTTCAGTGTATTATTCAACCAGGTGACGTGTACTATGACGCTGCCTGTTAATTGTGCACGCCCCTGAAACAGCGTTGAAACACTGGCACGCCTGCGTCTGCAACTCCACTCTCCCGTTACTACTGGCCTGCCCCTGTTACCACCTACAAACGGCTTCTCCTGTGACACATTCCACTGGGCTGTCTTTGCAGGGCGAGCGAGCATATTCCGATCGCTCGTACTACTTTGCGCACGTGCACTGCAAACTACACGCATGCGCACATTAGCAATCAACGAGCGGCTGCTTGCCAGAGAGCGGGTCTGAATCAGGCCCATTATACGATGTGTAAGATATATATCGTTCAGATCCGCATTTAAACGATATATCGTATGATACATCGTATAGTGTATACCTAGCTTGAGGTACAACATGGAAAAAGGGTTAATTTTGAAGGGGTTGAACAATCAATGGGAGTGTGTCCCTGGCCAATGAGCTAATCACATGGCATGGTGCAACCATGTGACACCCTCCTTGGCCCATGCATGTCTGTCCTTTATGTATGTTTATACATCTATTCACGGTGAATGTTTCCTGTGAGATTACAGACAGGCTGTTGATTGGGAAGCAAATTTAAGAACTGCTAAACCTGCATGTAAATGACCTCTTTTTATATTCTTAAATACAGGTAGCTTATTAGAAGATATCTGAGATAAAGTTATGGGCCTGGGGGAAGATTTTGTCTGACAGACAGCTGACTTCCTGGCTGAGTTATTTATGATTGATTATTATATAGCGCCATCCATTACGCAGCACAGTACAGAAAATATATGTAACAATCTGTCTTAGGCACTGCCCAAATGGAGCTTAAGGCCTACATTCCCTGAATCTTCATTAGTTCAGTTAATCAGAGTGAGAAATAAAAATGTCACCACGAGTGGTTAGCGTTATAAATCACCCTGAGAAGTCACATGGCTATCTCAGTTTATCATGGTATGTGAATGGTGCCATCTGATTGGTCAGTTTAACAATTTTTGCCCAATTGTGGTCCTGTGCTTAAACAATAAAGCCTCCGATATCTGGCTGCAGCACAACTGTTTGGGTATCATCACATATGTTTATGAAGGACCTATGATGTGTTTCTATTTAAAACCAGCTTTTTAAAAAAAAAAAAAATTCTATTTGCCTGGCAAGGAAGAGCGCAGTGACTGATTCTACCATGGACTTTCCTAGGACCTGGAATTTATTCATGGAAATTTGCACGACACATTTTATGACCTAAACACAATATGTTGTGGTTTTTTTTTTTTGGGTTGTAAAGTGGTTAAGACAATATTTTACTTCTACTGTCAGGAGCTGCAGTGGGGGAACCGTGGGCCGCGAGATTCACGTGGCGGGTTCAGTGTTCGTATTCTGTTTTCTTTTATGGCTCTAGCTCGCACTGTGGCGCTTTTTGGATGTTGCTCTTGGCGTCTTATTGGGGTAGATCCTTGAGTGCAGTCTTACAGCTGACCATGACTGGTTAAAGTGTTGTGCTTTAGTCTCTAATGGGCCTTGAAGTGCTGTTAGAGGCAGTTGAAGGATGCACAATTGGGAACGATTACTCATTTTTAAATAATTATTTGGTTTATGACTTCTGCGTATTCCTTTAATATTATGAAATGTTAGTAAAACACAGGCAGGAGGGGAGTCGTGCCTCATTCTCTGCGTTCAACACCTTTTCTAGCCTTGGGCTTTTCAGCAAGGACAAGTTCTGGTGATATTTAACTGTTTTGTTCCCGCTAGAGCAGGGGTCAGGGAACTTTTTTACCTTTTACTCCAAAATATATTTAGATACGCCGACGTTCCCCCCTTGAAAGGAAGGAAATCATGATGCAAATACTGTCATTGCGAAGCGTTGGGCAGGGCAGTGAGGGAGAAAATGTCCTCATACACCTGGCTCTTGCTCCTTGGACCTCCCTCTTTAAACTCCCGGAGAGAAGGTCCAAAGAATAGTACGGTCACCCCCTCTTGAGGACATTGTGGGGGCATTATATGGGAATTTGTGCACAGTAGAAAAAAGTGCTTTATCCGCTGTAACTATTCTGATTCTGTCATTTTTACTAGTACAGGTTGAGTCTCCCATATCCAAATATTCCGAAATACGGAATATTCCGAAATACGGAAAATTTTTAGCATGACTGAGATAGGGAAACTTTTGATTTTTGATGGTTCAATGTACACAAACTTTATTAAGGCACACAATTATTAAAAATAAAGTATAAAATTACCTTCAGGCTGTGTGTATAAGGTGTATATGAAACATAAATTAATTTCATGTATATACACAAACTTTGTTTGAGCCACAAAATTATTGAAAATATTGTATAAAATTACCTTCAGGCTGTGTGTATAAGGTGTATATGATTTATAAATGCATTCTGTGTTTAGATTTGGGCCCTATTCCTAAGACATTTCAATATTGTATGCAATTATTCCAAACTACGGAATATTCCGATATCCAAAATACCATTGGTCCCAAGCATTTTGGATATGGGAGACTCAACCTGTACATACTACTTTGTAAGGCGCTGCGGACCCTTCGTGGTGCCATATAAACAAGCATTATTATAATAATAATTGTCCTCAGGTTTGATAAATCTCCTCCTAAGTTGCTTTGTTTAATAATACAAACGTAATATGGATCTGACACCATCTAATTGTACTGTTAGTTTTAGATGTATGGTGCCCCCATATTACACAGCGCTTTCCATAATATATTGGGTCATTCCCATCAGTCCCTGCTCCATTGGAGCATATGCCACACGGATAGGGCTATGGTTGGAATCTATCTGGCCACTCAGCCACTGTGCCGCCGGATATAAATTATAATGGAAGTTCACAGTCCTATTAATTGAAAGCATAGAAGGAAATATGATTGTATGGACATAACAGCCCAAGACAGATGTTTTACTGATCAGTCATTAAAAAAAAATGACGTTCAATACAAACCCTATTTATAGATACTTGCCCTATACGGTGTAAAACCGGGTACGCCTGGCTGTCCCTATTAGTAATGCCAGCATTGTGTATCATATACTGAGTATCACTTTCTAGATGTATTGGTGTCCGGTGTTGTCCAAGGGATTCCCTGCCTCCCTATATTTACTATACTTACTATATTTACAGCAACAAGCCTGGGCCGTATTAGCAGCAGCCCGACTAAGGCCCGTATTCAATTTGAGGCGAAAAGTCCGGATCCGCGATACTTTTTCGCCAATGACGTCATTTTCGCTTTTACCCCGTATTCAATTTGAGAGACTTTCCGCCTAGGCGGAAAGTCAATGCAATGTAATAGGCGGAAAAGTTTCGCCTTTGAATAGCAGGCGGAAAAAAGTGCAGAATTGGGCTTTTGGGGTGCAACGTTGCGGGATCCCCCCTGCAGCCTTCAGAGAGTCCCCCAAAGGTAAACTGTGTCAACATTTTTTTAAAAAAACCTAAAGAACACCCCAAAAAATCACTTTCATTTTGGGGGCAAAAAAAAATGTTGGGGGACAAATGTAAAAATTAGCGAACGTGTCTCTGGGGGGGTCCCCAGGTATGCCCCAGGTGTTTTTTGGATTGCAGGTGCTTGCGGCAGGTGGATTTTTCACGATTTTTTCAACTTCACTTTAGCAACTTGTAAATATGCTGACCCCCATTTTCAAGTACCCCAAATTTGCTGGGATAACTTATTTTCTGGAAAATATACTCCAGAATACTATTCTGCACCACTTATACAAAAACGCTGTTTAGCAGCTATTGAGCCCGTTTAAAAACACGAAATACCTTCAGCAAGCCAATCGGGGGGTACCATAGGGAACCGCTATGTCAGAGCATCATTTAGGGGGTGTCAGGCTGATTTCTCCAAATCTGACAGTACTTTCTGCTTGTTTCAGTTTCGCCGGTTCCCGTTTTCGCGTACTTTCAAATTGAATACGGGGTAAAGCGGGCACGGCCGCAATACTTTTCCACCTACAAAACAGGCGAAGTAGGCGAGAAGTCCGGGCCGCGAAAAAGTATCGCGGCTCGGCTCAAATTGAATATGGCACTATATACTGGATGTGTTACTGATTCAGCAACCGGTAGGAGTAAGTGTCTATCCTAAGTAATAGTGAGCCTATTGTAGGTGATTACTGATATAAAGACACCAGATTTTCTGTGACTTGTATAAATGCACTCGGCCTCTGGCCCTAACAGTCTTGTAATAGGAGTGGATGGATGAGCTGTTTGTTAATGCATGCATGTCTCTCTGTAAATACGAATGCACGCCCCCTCCTCCCTGTTTGCGATGACAATCGCCTGGTTAGCAATCTTCCAGAATGTGTGTAAAGAGCATTTTATAATCTCAGGAGGTCAGGGATCTGCTGAAGGTAAATTGTAAGCAGATGTTGCATCTTCCTTACACGTCAGGAAGTAGGAGAGCGAGGAAGGCCCGGCGGAATACTTTATATTCACCCCTTAGATGCCTAATACAGATCATCTTTCAAGAACAGATCATGCAAATGGGAAAAGTTGGAGAACTACTGTTAACCTTCAAAAGGTTGGGAAGATGCAATGGTAACTTTTACATAAGAATCTGCAAAAAAAAGAAAATCAGCATGGAACAGTGGTAAATATGGGTGAAATTTACTATAGCGTTACTGATCGTGCCGCTGTACTGTAGCTCTTCCTGCTATCGAGGCGAAGCAGGAAGCAATAACTCAGATTAACATCTCGGAAGCTGGAGTGGGAGAGAGAAACCCCCCCCTTTCCGGCAATCTGTGCTAGAGTCGCAGTGCGTCACCCTAGTGCTGATGTGATGTGTCTTACCTCCTGGCTGGCCCCACTGCGCATGCACGAGATCTCTCGCGCAGTCTGAGAACCCCAGGGATACCGCCCAGCTGCCGTCCGTGAGCACACATACCGGCGGGTAATCCTGCCGATATGTAAAAAGACAATAAGTCACAAAAGTGCGCTTTTCTGTTTTAAAAACAATAACTTTTGGATGATTCTCCCTTGTCATACAATAGTATGGCGACGAAGAAATTGGTTAGCAGATAACGTAGAGAAAAGTGATTTCTCTCTATCTTATCTGCTTCATACATACCAAGGTTAAATGTAAGTGTCAAATAGCACTGGCATTTGGCACTTACAAAGGAGGAACTGAGGGCCTGATTCAGAGCTGAACACTCTGACCAGAGCGCTCGCTCTGAATCAGGGCCTTCCTCCATGAAAATGGAGCGGCCTCCTGGACGCTCGTATAGCTGTGGGTGACCACCCACAGCTATAGCGAGCGTCCATGATGATGGTCGCGATGGTCTTGACCATCGGGCTTGCGACGGAGACCCTGCGGTAGGGTCTCGCTGCCGCAAGCCCTGGAGTGATTTTGGCTCTATCAGAGCCAAAATCACTCCCACTGACATCACTAGTGATGTCAGTGGGGCCGGCTTGAGACGGTAGGCGTTCCCATGGGAACGCCTCCGTCTGGCAGGCACGTCCCCGGCACGCCCACCAAAGGGGGCGTGCTGTCAATCAACATCGACAGCACGCCCCCTTTGGTGCAAGACCCGGAGCGATGGAAAACCCGTCGCTCCATCCGTCATGCGCAGTGGGGAACATCGACCCGCTTGCGAGCGTACTGCCGCTCGCGAGCGGGTCTGAATGACCCCCTTAGGCAGGATCTGTCATTTTTTATCTATAAGACACTGCAGACCAGTAAAAGTGCAAACAAAGATATTCATAATGCGGACAATGAAACAAGAAGACAAGTTAAAAAAATTGGTCTCAGCAGCAATACATGGACAAAACAATAAGAGGCCGACGGTTTTCATATTGTGAGTATACTGTGAAACTAAAAGACTAAACAGTAAAGCTGCATACTCACACAACGATTTTGTTACCAACGATTTTATGAACGATTTTCTGTCAGATTATCTGTCAGATTTTTTAAAGTGTAATGAAAGATTTTTTTGAACTGCAAACGATTTTTGCATATTCCCTTAATGAAAATCGTTGAGTTGACAAGTCTGACTGAACTACAAACTACAAACGTGAACGCGCATGAACGATGATCGTTCATTGTTTGACTCAGAAGGTGAACGATTTTTCTCAAACGATTATCGTTAAACGATATCGTTTAATGATAATCGTTATAAAAATCGTTGTGTGTGTATGCAGCTTAAGTCTGTGAAGATACAAATTGGAGACGATTCAATTGTTTTGCACGTCTATACAAATAAGCGCCCGATGGAGCAATTAAATAGTTTGATTCGTTCACACACTCATTAGTATTCAGTATGAATAAAAGCACCGCCCATTAGTATTTAACGCGCCTAAAAGCATCGGGTTTAGCCGTGCAAAGCGGCTTAAACCAATTTAAGAAGTCATTAGGGCGCCCAAACAACTAACTTTGCACACATTTCTTTTCGCACCTTTAGGAGGCTACGAGAAGAACTGTGGGCCTGATTCAGAGCCGCTTGTAAGCGGCCGCTCGTTCGCTCTGAGCGATGTTCGCACATCTGCGCATGCATATGGGTCGTAATACGCATGCGTCAACCAGTCATTGCGGTCGGAAATCGAGCACTCACAAAATAGCGAGTGCTTGCTAATTTGAGTGACAGGATGAGGCGTTTGTGGGTGGTAACAGGGGAAGGTGCTTGAAAACGGGGAGAGGTGATCCGAACGCAGGCGTGCCAAACGGTCATAACGGGCGTTTTAAGGGTGTGCATAATTAACAAAGCAGCGTCATCGGCCACGTCACTTGGTTGTTTCTTAGCCTGAACTGTTCGCATGATTGCGGTAGGATAAACCTACCACAAGCACTGCGAGCAGTTCAGATGCCTTTCGATGTACTCGATTAATGAAATAAATAGTGGAGATGACGTATGATGCGAGCGGCCAGGGGGCGTCTTTACAAAATAGCGAGCGCATGTTTCGTTCGCTCGCTCAGACATAGAGGCGTCAACAGACCGCAAAGAGCGAGCGCTCAATTTAAATAGCCGGCCCCTTTTTCTGAACGAGCGAGCGCAAATAGCATCCGGCTCTGAATCAGGCCCTGTGTCCCCACACCGCTTTAGGTGTCTGAACCTGAGCAACAATTGAATTGTTCTGTCGGCGCCCAACTGTATAGACGCCCAGCAGTGGGGTGGCCGCCGAAAACAATTTAATTGCCCCCATAGACTTTGGGTGTACTGTAAGTCCCATTACTAATGATGGCATGTGCGGCAGTGGACAGGGAAAACGTGGGCGGCGTGGTTGTATACCTGAAGACGGATAGATGCTCACATTAGTAAAAGGCCTGTACTGGCACAAACACAATCCTGGTTGCTCCGAAAAAGCGTGAAACATCTTTTGCGCTAGTATGTGAATGACCAGTTGCAGAGATGGACTCATGCCAGCCGCCTGACGCATTTCTCCTGTAGCTCATCTACCATCAGAAAAGGAATCTGCGCTTACCTCCGTGGGATTGTGCTCCAATGGAAATTGTGCTTTGTAGAGTGAAAAAAAAACAACTTCATGTCGGTACTGAAGTAGCCGGCGCAGACCGCTCCATGCGGGCCCCCTTCTCTCTGTGGCGCAGTAGACTCTGGCATTTTGCCAGGTTCTACTGCGCATGCACAGATCTCTGATAACATGGCGCCAACGGCATGGTAAAGGGACACCTCTATTGCGCATGCACTGGTCTTCTGTAACATGGGGCCCGCGCCTTGTTACCGGAGACACTTCTATTGCGCATGCGCCCATCACAGGGAAAATAGCCGTCCGCGCCATTTTCCTGGTGATCAGCGCTGCAGTACACTGGTTTCCGGAGAGATAGGTATTATACATGGGTGCGGGGTGTGCGGTGTGGGCCCCCTTGGACCCTGGGGCCTGTGTGCACCGCGCACTCCCGTTATAGATATGCTAATGCGACACTGTGATGAAATGTTGACATTGTCAACAAAACGTCCCTGGTGATCTAACGGTGACTTACCTGGTCTGGCAGTTATGGCGGCTTCAGTGGTGGCTTCTGGCTCCACCAGTGACTTCAGGATGACTTCTGATGGATACTTCATGGCTTCCGACGGTAAATATGTTTAATCCTGACTCTTCCCCTTGTGCTCCTCACCTCCCATAGCCAAGACCTAACCCTTTAGTGCCGGTCCGTGCTATGCTGACATTGTAAATATCGACATTATTTCCACTTGTTTGCTGTAGGCACATTATAAGTATTTTTGTACACATTTTTATAGGGGATGACTATGGAATGCCGGCACAGGATTAGAATACCGACTCTTGTCGGTCAGTATTCTAAGCCTCCCCTGCTCCCTACCGTAACTCTCTCTCCCCAGTGCCTAAACCTAATCTCCCCCTCCCCGCACCCTAAACCTAACCCTCCCCCCTTAGTGTCTAACCCTAACCCTCCCCCTAGTGCCTAACCCTGCTACTTACCTTCGGGATTCCGGCGGTCGCGATGCCAGTGCCGGGATTCTGACAGGTGTCGGGATTCCAGCTCCGGCATTCCTAGCGCCAGAATCCCCGCTGTCGGGATATTGACCGCATCCCTTTTTTTATACAAGTATAGGACCTGATTCAGACCCGCTCGCGAGCGGGTCGATGTTTGGCCCTTGCACATGCGCCGTCTCCAGCACACGCATACGCGATCCCCAGCGAGCGACGGCAGCTCCGGGGCTCGCTACAAGACGGGTGTCGATGTTGATCGACAGCTCGCCCCGTTTTGTAGGCGGGTAGTGTGGGTGGCTGCACAAACGGAGGCATTCCCAAAGGAACGCCTGGCGTTTGTGGGTGGCCCTACTGACATCACTCATGATGTCAGTAGTGGACTTCCTGCTCTATTAGAGCAGGAAGTCCACTCGGCATTGCGAGTGCTGAGACCCTACCACAGGGTGTCTTCGCAATGCCGATGGTTGTGATAATCGCGACCATGCCAGGCCGCTCGCACAAGCTGTGGGTGGTCACCCACAGCTGTGCGATCGGCCTGGAGTCCGGAAAAAAAATGGGTACGCCCTGATTCAGAGCGAGCGCTCGCAAATAGCATGCACCTCTGAATCAGACCCGTAGTTCTTTATAACTTCATTAGATAAATCACATGTGAAAGCATAAAAAAAAAAAAATTGAGTTAGTCCGCTGATAAGTTTATTTTTGTAACCCCTAGGAGTTTACAGTCTTATTTATTTAACCAATTTTAGGAGTGCTTGAATATTCTCAAAAGAATTGTGTTATTGCTAGTCCAGAGTTCCTAAATTATAGTTTCACAGGGGGGGAGGAGAGGCCAGAATGCCATAAAATTAAAAAAAGAACAATACATTAAAATAGTGAGCTAAACATTTTACTGGACACTCTGTATGATTTATAGAAACACTGACTCCTAAACTAGCGGCTCCCATACCGCCCCCACGGCTTATAAAATACTGCAAACATAAAGCACTTGGATGTATTTGAAATGCTTTGGAAAGTTGACAAAGAGATGATTCCCCCAAGCTCAGCAGAAAATTTAAACTTCGCCTTAGATCTCCGGGAGAGGAATCAGTCACTATTTCCATTGCTAGGAGTTTAAATTATATATACTACTATCCATTTTAACCCTATATCTTACATTTGTCCCTTGTCTAATGAAAATATTAACAGGTGAATATAAAAAAATTTAATTATATACTTATTAGAGAGGACGTTATCTACTTTGTATGAAGTTGTTGCTAATAACTACTTACACTGCTACCTTCCCGCAGACTGGCACTTTTTGTGTCTCTGTCTTATAATACCCTTATATCTTCCTTCCATAACCATCACACCATTATTATTATTTTACTAGTGATATAGATCCGGCATATGCTTGGTCACCTTAGCCCTCCCCTGCTCCTCCATCTTCCAACCCCCTTCCCCGCTCTATGGTCCTCCTCTTCTCTAGTGGCCTGTCCCATTGCTGCGGTGGGATCGGTTTGGGGTAGTTACCCGCCTGCTGCGCACCCATACTCCCCGATCAAACTGTGCATGGCGGAGATGTGACAGATCACTGTCAATTGTTCTATAGATGTCTAGATTGGAAGCGTAACCTCGTTCCAGTGGTGGGTTTCATATAATTGGTGGAGGGGATGTCACTGCATATATTGTAAAAAAACAAACAAACTACATATATATATATATATATATACTGTATATTTACAACAGCGGACAGTGAGCCTGATTCAGACTCGCTCGCAAGCGCATAACGCTCGCAAGTGGGTCGATGGTGGCTCAGTGCGCACTCGCGAGCCCCGGAGCGAGCGCAAAAAGCACTTGCTCCGTGGCTCACTACAAAAGGGGTGGCTGTCGATGTTGATCGACAGCACACCCCGTTTTGTAAGCGTGGCCAGGGGGGTGGCTTCACAAACGGAGGCGTTCCCAAGCGAACGCCTGCTGTTTGTGGGCAGCCCCACTGACATCACCAGTGATGTCAGTGAGAGAGCTTCCGGCTCTATTAGCGCCAGAAGCTCTCTGGGGCTTGCGGCCACGAGACCCTACCACAAAGGTCTCGTCGCAAGCCCGATGGTCGCGATGGTCTCTTGACCATCGCAACCATCGTCCTGGCCGCTCGCAATAGCTGTGGGTGGTCACCCACAGCTATGCGAGCAGCCAGGAGGCCACAACTAAAAAAAACAGGGCCCGCCTTGATTCAGAGCGAGCGCTCGCTTTTTGTGAGTGCCTCTGAATCAGGCCCAGTGTGAGTCTATTACGAACATTAATGTTAAACTCTAAATTCGAAGTCTCTTTTTTTATTTTTTTATCTAGATCCAATATCAGCAGTTCTTTGAGATGCTTCCTAAGGTGCCCATCCACTTGCCGATAATGCTGAGCGATTGCACCATTACGACATTGTAATCGTGCAATCGCTCAGTTATCGGCTGCAAAACGGGCATTTAAATGTCTAAAACGACCAGCGAGGCACGCTCCCAAACATGACGGTCAACCTGGGATGATCGATGTGCATACACTGAACGTTTGAACGTTCAGTGTATGCACTTCACCCCTGGGGAGCGATGGCACGATTACGATGTCGTAATCCTGCCATCGTCCCCGCATCTACAAGTGGATGAGCAGCATTAGTGAAAGTGACTCAGTAAAGAGTAACAACTAATCATTAGTAAAAGCTGAAGGAGAAGATCTATTCAAAATATCTTGTTTCCAACCATTGGTGGCCAAATTTGTGGCCCTTTCATCTCTCACCTCCCTGTCTTTTGATTTTCGTGGAGAAGGTTAGAGATTATAAATGTCTGTTTAGACCGAGGAAGATACAGAACGTAGATAATTGCAACTAGCAAAAATGTATTGTTAAAAACAACAAAAAAAAAAACCATATGAATTTGCCAGTAAAAGATGTGACTTGTCCAGGAGTCCTTCGGAGGGACCATTCCCGCCGTCTTGCTGTCGCTTGAACAGCACAGGCTATTTTCTTTCCTTATGAGTGGTCCTCTCTGGCCGAGCTCACGTTACTGTCAGTCTCACCTCACTTCCTAAAACCTAGATGTTTTTACCTTTTTCCTTCCCCATCAGTTCTTTCCTTTGTCCCACTGATCAGGCCGTTCCGACTCTTTGTAACCAGATCCGCCGGCTGTTCTGAACTCTTGTTTGTCTTGGCAATGCTCGTTTACAGTTACTTTAAACAGAGACTCCAAAAGGCCCTCTCAGGCTTGTCCCACAAATGTTTTATCGCTTTGTCTCTTCTCCGGCAAACCTTGTATAAATTATTCGGTCCTCCAGAATGTTTCCTCCCGACTGCAGCCTCCAAAACATTGAAACCTCAGATATTGCCCCACGTTTTTGTTGGTAGTGTCAAAGTTTAGTTCCTGCCTCGGGAGCAATCTTATTTTTGCTTTGGCCACGGAAGCAATAACTACATAGTTTAATGACAGCTGAATTTGTCCACATGGCTCTTGCTTTGATTTGAAGGCAATGATTAAAGGAATATTTTCACTCTGGGTCTTTAAAGAGTGAAGTGTTGATGTCTTCTCTTACCGAGGTGTGGAAAGTCAGGTTTTGTCCTTTTTAATTCAGTTAAAAGCACCTATTCGGTTCCACTGCCTATACCAGATACTTAGGAGGGGACCTGTCACAACAGATCAGGTCTGTCTGATCGCCTTACACAATCCGTTTTCATTGCAGACATAAAAGAAACACGTTAAAACACTACCAGTTATTTGTCTCTTTCTCTCGGTGGCTGGTTAATGGTATTTTTAGAAACTGTTATTAATGAACTCAGCATATTTCCCGTCTCACATGTGTTTTCCTTCACTATCCCGCTATCCATCTGAGAATTGCACTGGAGGTCTTGGAGCTGAGAACAGGACAGGAAGACGGTAAAATAGCAGCACTTAGGTAGGCCAATAGTTCCTCTGAAAGGACAGTTGTCTTCCTGTCTTGTCTTGAAACTACTTCAGTTGGACCTGCTGCCAGTTGGAACTGGGGAGCCTGCTCTGCGGGTGTTTCGCGTACCGTGCACCCCACAATTTTTGTGCTGCCTCACCCACTAAGGCCCGTATTCAATTTGAGGCGGAAAGTCCGGATCCGCAAAACTTTTTCGCCGATGACATCATTTTCACCTATTTTGCTTTTACCCCGTATTCAATTTGAAAGACTTTCCGCCTAGGCGGAAAGACAATGCAATGTACTAGGCGAAAAAGTTTCGCCTGTGAATAGCAGGCGGAAAAAAGTGCAGGATTGGGGTTTTGGGGTGCAACGTAGCGGGAACCCCCCTGCAGCCTTCAGACAGTCCCCCAAAGGTAAACTGTGTCAAAAACAAAACAAAAAAAACACTTTAAGACACCCCAAAAAATGACTTTGAAAAAGGGGGCAAAAAAAAAGTTGGGGTGCAAAACAAGCAAACTTGACTCTGGGGGGGTCCCCAAGTATGCCCCAAGTGTTTTTTGGATTTCAGGTGCTTGCGGCAGGTGGATTTTTCACGATTTTTAAAATTTCACTTCAGCAACATTTAAATATGCTGGCCCCCATTTTCAAGTACCCCAAATTTGCTGGGATAAGTTATTTTCTGCAAAAAAATCTCTTGAATACTATTCTTCACCACTTATACAAAAACGCTATTTAGCAGCTATTGAGCCCGTTTAAAAACACCAAATACCTTCAGCAAGCCAAATCGGGGGGTACCATAGTGAACCCCCATGTCAGAGCATCTTTTGGGGGGTGTCAGGCTGATTTCCCCAAATCTGACAGGACTTTCCGCCTGTTCAAGTTTGGCCTGGTCCCGTTTTCGCCTACTTTCAAATTGAATACGGGATAAAGCGGGCACGTGCGTGATACTTTTCCACCTACAAAACAGGCGAAGTAGGTGAAAAGTCCGGACCGCCAAAAAGTATTGCGGGTCCGCTCGAATTGAATACGGCTCTAAGTATGTGAGAGCTGTGACGTTGTGGAGGCCGGCTGCAGAATCACACAAGAGGTGCAGTCCAGCTAAACTCGGAGGCCCCAAATGGGTTATTAGCATTTTGGACGCTCTGCATTGTGAACTCTCGAATGGACAAATGGAGAGGTGCAATCAAATATAAATATTTGTTGCGCATTGATGGGTCCACTGTAATCGGCAACCAGTGCTTGCAGTTACTACGGAAAGGGTTGGAATACTTCCTAAGGCTTATTGTGCAGTCATTCTGGAACAAATCATTTGTCAGATATACGAATTTGTTCAGTCCTCCAATATGGACTGTAAATATGGTATTACTAGTAATCTAAAAATCCAGAAATATACTGGTAATATAATTGGCTCCCAACAAAAATTTACCCTAGTGTACATGTACATGTGGCAGGGAATATTGGACCTCATTCAGACCTTCTCGTTGGATGCGATCGCTCGCATCCAGCGTATGCAAATTTGTCAAAGTGATTCCATGGGAAGCGATCGCTCGCCAAGGCATAAGCACACCCACTTTGGCTGTGCGAGCGATCGCTCTGTGTATGCTGACACCCATTAGCGGATGTAAAGACGTCCACTAGCGCACGTCATCTCCCGGGAAGTGTTTTAAAAAATTGATACATCGAGCACCATCGGTAGCGATCGCAGCGCTTGTGGTTGCCTTACCCTGCCGCAAGCACTGTGAGGACTTCAGTGTAAAAACAGGCATGTGACGTGTACTATGAATTACTGTTAATTATGCACGCCTTAAAAACGGCGTTGAAACACCCAGGCACGCCTGCGTTTGCACCTCCACACCCCCGTTATTAGTGTCCTGCCCCTGTTACCACCCACAAACGGCCTCTCCTGTCACTCATTTCACTGGGCTGTCTTTGCTGGGCGAGCGAGCGGGCTGCGTAGTTCATGCACGCGCAGAATGAAGCATGCGCGTACGCAAACCATTGGGCCACTTGCGAGCGCACAGAGCTAGCGAGCGGGCCTGAATGAGGTCCGTAGTAAGCTTCACTGGAGCAGGGAGTTATGTGAATGGCCAAATATTCTCTGTAAAGTACTGAATGCGTTATATGAATAGATAGTAATAATAATAGCATTATTGCCTTGCATCCATGCCCGAGGGGCGCTGATCATATCTCAGGCCCGTCCCAAGGATGCTGCACTGTCAGCTCACGCTGCCCTTCTCCCAATCCTTTCCCTAATTTGGTGAATTGATTTCTCCCTCTCTCACCGTCTTGTGTGACACTTGGAAACGTCCTCGGGAGGATTCAGCATAAAGTTGATCTAGGATTATGTATCAGGAACATCCTGTTCCCGTGTGCAGCATTGCTGGGAGGTTCACGTAGCGATGCCTTCCGTGTCCCTTAGTCCAGTTGTTTTCTTCCAATGCCAAGTGGATTGTGAGAGTTTACAGTGTCCAATATTCCAGGAAATCTATAAGTTGTGTGGGAACTTCCGTTAATCTAAGAAACATGATAGGCGTACTGTACCTGTCTGTACCTGTCTGTCTCACTGTGTGTGTGTGTGTGTGTGTGTGTGTGTGTGTGTGTGTGTGTGTGTGTGTGTGTGTGTGTGTGTGTGTGTGTGTGTGTGTGTATGCCTATTTAATGTACAGTTTTCTATGGTGATGAAAGAAGTCTTAATTTTGTATGAAATTGTTCGTACGGCTTTCTGTGATCAGTCCCCCTTGAGTGGCCCAGGATAGCTTTCCATATGTCACTTCATGGTTTTAAAACCCTAGACCTGAAAATCTGCTGTATAGGGACAAAAAATGGTTCCTCTATTGAACATGTTATTATGTGGAATGTAATGAGCTATAACAACTTCTTGAAAAGGGTCGGGATCCCGGCGGTCAGAATCCCAGCGCCGGGATCCCAACAGGGTTAACATACGGACACTTGTTGGTCGGTATGCTAACCCTCACCCTCTCCCAACCCTAAACCTCCCTTTTTGGTGCCTAACCCTAACCCTCCCCATAGTGTCTAACCCTCAAGGTGCATACACGCACATAGATTTTTTGAACGATTATCGTTAACGATATCGTTTATCGTTCTGTCGTTGAAAAAATCGTTCACTTTCTGATTTAAAACGATGAACGATTATCGTTCATGCGCGTTCACGATTGTAGTTTGTAGTTCAGTCAGACTGACCAACTCAACGATTTTCATTAAAGGAAAGTCACAAAAATCTTTGTAGTTCCAAAAACTCGTTCATTACATTTTGTAAATGAACGATTTTAGTAAACTATTTTCGTTCATTTTTCCCTTAAAAAAAATAAACGAAAATCGTTTACTAAAATCGTTCATTTTCAAAATCGTTGTGTGTGTGTGTATGCAGCTTAAGCCTAACCCGCGATACTTACCTTTGGGATGTCGGCGGTTGGGATTCCGGCACCGGTATTGTGGCCGTCGGCATCCTGCACGCCGGGATGCTGACTACATCCCCTTGAATAGATAATTGCGGATTATACTGACACACAGAAATGGTATTTCCCCAAAAACAAATATTTATTCTCCTTTACTCATGTAATCAGATAGAGGTGGTTGCTGTGGAATTTACGACTGAGCTGATAGATGACTCCCATAGTTGGGGCCATAGTTAGTACACGGTCCTGCGCCTAGGAGTGACAGAGGTTAGGATGCAATATATCACTGTCATCAGCAAAGAACGAACTTTCCGGATGAAAGGAAACTATTCCATGTAAATCCTGTGAGTTGGGAAGGAATTGTGTAGTGATATTATAGTCGGCCCTGGTGCCCCATGCTGGCATTCTGTGTAAAAGGTGCGGCTAATGAGTTATGAACCTTTTAAAGCATGAATCTGAGCTGTCCTGCAAATAATTAGTTCTTTTTCAAAATCTCTCTGTAGGGCAGACAAGTATGGCAGTCTGTCACACACTCAAGACTGAACGATCTCAGCATGTCTTGATGGCAGAGGGGCGACAATGAGTATTAGGTTCTTAAAGTGCAGAGAGAGAGCTCGGATGGGTGTTTCAAAGCCTCTCTGCTCACTACATCATGTGACCTTGGATGCCATGGTAGTCACTTGGCACTGTGCAAACTAGGCAGAAATTTCCGTCATTAACAGCAGCCTGAAGAAACAAACCAAGGCAATATCCTAAATGATCAGATTTTAGTTATAGACTGCCACATTGATTTTTGGTAAAAAAAATAAATACGTGAATCTATTCATGGACTTGCTGCTTTATAGCTGTCCTCACAAATGCATTCCTATAGGATGTTACTACTACATATTTCCAGCACATTTAGCTCAGATAAATTCCCCTGGGTTGAATGGTGAAGACTTGTTTCATGAAAGTAATATCACAGAAGGAGTTTGTTATATAAATTGTCAACATTTCAATACGGCCCAGTGTTTGTATATGTCTTGTAATATATATATATTATTCAAGTGTTTTAATAATAGATTTTACTTGGGAATCAGTTAGGATACGGGGTCTTGAAGTGTGATACAACGGACCGTCTCTGCTTTTGATTCACACCCAATTAAAAGCCGTCTCTACTGCTGAACAGCTGTGAGGACTCCAAATAGTTGGTGTGGCAGACTGGGTGCGAGGGAACCGAAAACATTATTCTAAGTGGCAGGGAGGACAAACACTCCTCCGGCACTTTCTAGCACTCTCTGCTGTTTACACAAATATAATGTTGCTTAGAACTGTTTGAAATAATAACAGTTATGTATATAGCGTTCCCGCTAGGCTGTTTTAGCGGGGCGCGGAGCCCTGCCCTCCAGAAGGAGGGCAAAAAGTGCCCTGCCCTCACAGCCTGTGGGTGCCGTCTTCACCCGCGGGTCGCAGTGTCCCGCGGGTGGGGAAATATTCAGTGACCCGATCATGCGCCTGGCATCTATTCTCCCTTTCGACAGCGCTTCGGGGCTGCCTGGCGTGTCCATAAGTGCCGGGCACACCCCCAAGAGTGACGAAAAGGGGCCGCGTCTTATAGACATGCCCCCTTTTTAATGGCCACGCCCCCTTTTCGGGCGCGCGCACGTAAGCGCCCTCTCTGGCTCCGGTGCACTGCCTGCTGCCAGAGCTAGAGTGAACACTGTATGTATGTATGTATGTATGTGTGTGTGTATATATATATATATATATATAGATAGATATAGATATATAGAAAATGGGGTGGAAAGGACAAGCGCCAAATAGTGTGATAAATTAAAAAATAATGGTGCCCGTGCTCAAATAATAATGTGCGTACCAAAAGATAATTCTTTAAGGCTTATCTGTAAATCTTGTCGGTGGATGAAATAAACAAAGCTGGACCCGGGTTACTGGTGCCAAATAGGACCTTGATAAGAAGAGGCTCTTGGCAGAGCCAGGTGGAAAAGAAAAATAATATAGTGTAGTATTTTTAGAATAGTGAGTCTCGTAATAAATGGTTATGCGTACCCGATAAATTCTTGTGTAGATGCATGTAGTGTTAACCTTGGTAACTTTATCCAGGTTTCTTCTTTATTTTTCAGCCCCAAAAGTACCCACATAAAGTGGTGATGGTCTTTAAATGAGATAAATAACCATCATCAGCACTGGTGTACTTAAACAGGGGGACTTTATTACATAAATAGGGTAATAGACAAAGTATAGGACAAGTTAACCCAAAATTAAAAAAGGAAATAGCTTATCTGTGAAGTGATGTCAAGTCTGTCTGAGAGAGGCTGGCAGTGCCCAATGCGTTTCATCCTTTGGACTTCCTCAGGGGTAATGGTATAGGTGTAAATGTACAGCCTTATATACCCTATGGTGGAGGTAATCAATGAATTTTGAATTGGCGCTAATCGCCGTTTAGCGCATGCGCAGTGCACCGCGGCCATCTTGGTGACATCATCCGTGATGTCAGGGGTATCCCAAGATGCCGCGCGTGATGCACCGCGCATGCGTGACTCACGGCAAATATTGTACATCACGCGCGGCATCTTGGGATGTCGGAATTGCTATGACTCCCGCAAATCGAGGGCTATGATAGTTGCCCCAAGTCTGATAACTAGCGGGTCCCTCCAAATGGTTTGTTGAGGATGGCGGCCTGTAAACTTGCGGGTTGGCTATGGGATGCCGGCGATCGGGATCCCGGCGGTCAGAATTTCAATGCTGGCATCCCAACAGGGTTAGGATACCAACAATTTTGTCGGTCCGTATGCCAACCCTCCCCCTCTCCCTACCCTAACCCTCCCTGGTGCGTGAACCTAACCTCCCCCCTAATGCCTAAACCTAACCTCCCCCTTTCCGCAGTCTAAACCTAACCTCCCCCCCCCCCTAGTGTCTAACCCTCCCCCTTGTGCCTAACCTTAATCCCCAACTCTCCCCCTAACCACTGTACTTACCGCCGGCGGTTGGGATTCCAATGCCGGGATACTGACAGAGCTCATGATTCTGGCACCAGCATTCTAAGCACGGACATCCCAACTTTCGGGACATTGACCCCGGATCCTAAACTTCCCATTTGCTTGGTGGGAAAATGATAGACAACATCGCAGCCCGGGCAAGTGGTAGTGTCTGAAAATAGCATAAAGTCTGAACACAGAAGACTTCAGGGGAACATGCGGCACCGCTGGACAGTACTTTGTATTTCTTCATAACATTTATAAATCTCTCCCTAATTTGTAGTATTGTACTCTCGCTTCAGTCTTGCGTTAGGATCGGATTGTCCTTACGCTCTTTTGCTTTGACAACTCCTGCACATAAATCACTGGCTGGACAATCAGATTGAAGTGTCCTTTGGGCAGCTGGATGCATACAGATGGCCAGTGGTTTGTTCATCAGTCTCACGTAGGAGCGGAGATGGCGGCTGTGTACCTGCAATATTGGTCACACTGCAAATGAAGCAAGCAAAGCTTTTATACGGCCTGTCCTTCGTCAGATGATCACACACAGAGAAACAGTGTTTGTTTTTTGTTTTTTCCCCCTCCAGTCTTTTTGTTACAAAGTCACCTGCACAAGACGTCCAGCTGCAGGTAAACCACCTGACTAGACCGCCACGCACCATGTGCACTGATTGGCACCATCTGGGTAAGAAAGAAAGTCTTCGCCTCTGACCAGCTGCAGGGTGGTGTTGGCTGGGTCTCCAATAGGACAAGCTCTAATGTACTGGTGCTGTTATGTGCAAAACCTTCATTGATACAGCATTGTTATTAAGAGTAGGGATCATTGATCCCTTCAGAGAATACACCCACAGTAAACGGATGTCCTCACGTGAGCTTCTATACGCAGCGTATTGCGCTTATGGACAGTGCAGTGTTCTCTGTGTAGGCTTGTCTGTGCTGTGCTCCCTGTAGGTGAGATATATATTATATTTAATGTGTATTGGCATAGGACTCAGATTAACAGACTAGAGGAGCATAAAGGGTGCCCTTGTGTATAAGCCTAATTGGTGCCCACAATGTTGAACAACGTCAGCTCATATATCAAATTATGTTTACAAAGTGCCCTTTTATTGTCTATAAGGGGCTGATAGGTTGGAACCTAATCGGCCGTATATACTCCCACATTGCTTGAAAGGAAATTCAACGCGGTCTCAGTGAGCATTGCCTACATGAGGACCCCCTGCCGCATGTTATGCCCCTGCAGGTGCAGCTAGAGATGCGTCGAAAATCGCTACAATTCTGCTCTGCCCTTAGTTGTGTACGCTCGGTTCCGGAGTAGGCGCAATGCGAAAATGCTTAAGATAAGCTCCGCAAACTGGCGCATGTTTATTTCCGCACACGCCCTTAAATCTTCACCACATAACACCCCGACCATGGAAATGTGTATACTGACAAGCTGAAAATACCTTGTCATTTCATGTTTCTTGATTGTCTCTTTGTTGCCGTAAATGAAGCCCAATACTAAATGCATCTGAATGCTTTTATTCTATCCACGCATCAAATAACTGTGCATTTGACACGGTCATGATTGCGCTATCTCCCAGGGGCGTGTTTCAGACGCCGCAGAGATACCAAACCAATTATACGCAATGAATTAGTCTTTTTAAAAACCACGTTTAGTCAGCGGCGGCTTTAGTCTCTGCTAGTATGGAAGCAGGACTGTCAGTAGCACTTAGTAATGAAAAAAAACTTAATTGAGACAGAAAGTCTACTGCGGGTATTGGCCTTCTATGTATTAATCCCATATTGTTGCTTCATCTCACCCAGCCAATGAATCTGGTCCTCTTTGATATTTGACTAATAGGATTAGAATGAAGTTGTTAAAAAACTGAAATCTGAGGTCAGAGGGGAAAGCCTTAACCCTTTCAGTATAGGTATATATGTGCTATGTAATTTCACTTGGTCTTTCCTACGGCACGAATTTCTTCAAGTCAGTAAAATAGGTATTTAATTTGGTGTATTTTCATCCTCATTCTTTGGTGCATAGTATATGGCCTGGCAAATGTATTTGTACGTTATTGGACGAGTTTTGTCCCTGTGTGTTTATGTATACAGTTAGGCCTTAATTCAGAGGCGGCCGTACGGTCTACGACTGCACGGCCGCCTCGATGTTTTTCCAGTGCGCATGCGCACGAGGGAGCCGGCTCCTTCGTGCGCATGCGCGAGACCCGCTACGACCGACAGCGCCGGTCGTAGCGGGTCTCTTTCCAAAGGGGGCGAGCTGTCGATGTTGATTGACAGCTCGCCCTGTTTGGAAGGCGGGCCGGGGGGGGTGGCAGCCCAAACCGGTGGGAACGCCTACCGTTTGGGGGAGGCCCCACTGACATCACTAGTGATGTCAGTGGAGAGCTTCCAGCTCTGACAGAGCCAGAAGCTCTCCGGGGCTTACGACAAGTGAGACCCTACCCTAGGGTCTCGTCGTAAGCGGGCGTTAGAGCTGTGGGTGTAAACCCACAGCCTAACGACCGAAACAGAGGCAGGCGGTCAGGATGCAAGCGGCCGCCCAGTTTCTGAGCGACAGCTTGCATCCTCCGACCGCCTCTGAATGAGGCCCTTAGTGAGGTTTATTAACTAATACTGGGTACACACTAGGGATGTGCAGGCTCGGTTCTACTCGGTTCCGTTTGTTTTTTTTTACCGAATCTTATTGGCTATCCAAAACTCGTGACATCTGAAACCCAATAAGATTCGGGGAAAAAAAACGAACGGAACCGAGTAGAACCGAGCCTGCACATCCCTAGTACACACTGACAGATACATTGGCCGATCAATTTATCGGCCAATATATCTGCTGCCCGTCGGCCAGTGTGTACCCGCGATATGTCGGTGAACGTCGGCGTTCACCGACATATAGCCTTGGCTGTGCTGCACAGCCGATGGACAGATATGTCTGCAGACCGCCCGTACACACACAGCGGCAGCCGCTGGGAGGTGGTTGGGACACGCCCACCGGGACATGCCTCCGACACGCCCCCCAGTCGCCGGGACCCGCAGCCCGGGATGCAATCGGGTTACCCGACAGCCGGCTTCCTGATTGCTTTATCCCGGCGAGGGTTAAATGACAGGCGTCTATATCTAGACGCCTGTCATTTTCCTGATGCCGGGAGACCGGTGCCCGGCATCCCGATTGAAGGGATGCCGGGCGCCGCGAGCGGACAGAGGGTTAGTTTTAGGGCACCTGTGGGGGACTTAGGGTTAGGCACCCCCTCGGGGGACTTAGGTTTAGGCAGTGGGGAAGAGGGGGCTTAGGGTTAGGCACTTAGAGGGGGGATTAGGTTTAGGCACTTGGGGGGGAGGTTATGGTTAGGCACCCCTAAGGAGGGTTAGGGTTAGAGGGTTAGGTTAGTTTTTACTTACCTACGGACGATCAGGATTTCCAGCACTGTCGGGCTTCCGCTGCCGGGATCTCTGCTTGTGTCGGCCTACCGCTGCCGGGATGCGAACTGCCGGCCAGAGGGCCGGCGGTGTTTCATACCGATTCCAGCTAGACACGGATGATGGCCGTTCAGTGTGTATGAACGACCATCATCTGCAGATATATCTGTCAGGTGTGTACCCACCTTAACATTCTTTAATATGGATTATAGCAACCAATCAGATGTTTTCTCTCATTGTCTTGCATTCAGCAGATGAAAGGAAACATCTGATTGGTCAGTATAGCTTTAAAGCAGGTTGAGCATTGTTAGTAAACAATTGTCAGTGTATGTGTATGGTCCTTTTGATTGCATAGAATGTCATGACCTTAGATGCCCTTAAAAAAAACAAGGAGTAATAAGAAACCTACTGTGATTAGAAACCTACTCTGAGACCACATGTGCCCCGTAAATTACATGCAGATGATTCTGAATTATGGCTGCCAGCGATTTATGACCCTGAATGATGATAACCTTTCATCAGACGTACTGGCTGTCCAAATAGGGAATCCTGGGTTTAGAATTAAGCCTGCAAGACATTATTATTGTTTTATGTCCGTGTGGGGGGTGCTCTTAGAATCCGCATCATATTTATGATTTTTGCATGTAATAATCGCAGTAACTTCTTGTACATGGTCACCAGTGTGCTCGCTATGCAGGAGTGTGCCCTGACATCACAGAATAGTAATGTAATAGTAATAAATGTATGCATGTAATAATCGCAGTAACTTCTTGTACATGGTCACCAGTGTGTTCGCTATGCAGGAGTGTGCCCTGACATCACAGAATAGTAATGTAATAGTAATAAATGTATGCATGTAATAATCGCAGTAACTTCTTGTACATGGTCACCAGTCTGCTCGCTATGCAGGAGTGTGCCCTGACATCACAGAAACCTATGTAATAGTAATAAATGTATGCATGTAATAATCGCAGTAACTTCTTGTACATGGTCACCAGTGTGCTCGCTATGCAGGAGTGTGCCCTGACATCACAGAATAATAATGTAATAGTAATAAATGTATGTATGTAATAATCGCAGTAACTTCTTGTACATGGTCACCAGTCTGCTCGCTATGCAGGAGTGTGCCCTGACATCACAGAAACCTATGTAATAGTAATAAATGTATGCATGTAATAATCGCAGTAACTTCTTGTACATGGTCACCAGTGTGCTCGCTATGCAGGAGTGTGCCCTGACATCACAGAATAGTAATGTAATAGTAATAAATGTATGCATGTAATAATCGCAGTAACTTCTTGTACATGGTCACCAGTGTGCTCGCTATGCAGGAGTGTGCCCTGACATCACAGAAATCTATGTAATAGTAATAAATGTATGTATGTAATAATCGCAGTAACTTCTTGTACATGGTCACCAGTGTGCTCGCTATGCAGGAGTGTGCCCTGACATCACAGAATAGTAATGTAATAGTAATAAATGTATGCATGTAATAATCGCAGTAACTTCTTGTACATGGTCACCAGTCTGCTCGCTATGCAGGAGTGTGCCCTGACATCACAGAAACCTATGTAATAGTAATAAATGTATGCATGTAATAATCGCAGTAACTTCTTGTACATGGTCACCAGTGTGCTCGCTATGCAGGAGTGTGCCCTGACATCACAGAATAATAATGTAATAGTAATAAATGTATGTATGTAATAATCGCAGTAACTTCTTGTACATGGTCACCAGTCTGCTCGCTATGCAGGAGTGTGCCCTGACATCACAGAAACCTATGTAATAGTAATAAATGTATGCATGTAATAATCGCAGTAACTTCTTGTACATGGTCACCAGTGTGTTCGCTATGCAGGAGTGTGCCCTGACATCACAGAATAGTAATGTAATAGTAATAAATGTATGCATGTAATAATCGCAGTAACTTCTTCTACATGGTCACCAGTGTGCTCGCTATGCAGGAGTGTGCCCTGACATCACAGAATAGTAATGTAATAGTAATAAATGTATGCATGTAATAATCGCAGTAACTTCTTGTACATGGTCACAAGTGTGCTCGCTATGCAGGAGTGTGCCCTGACATCACAGAATAGTAATGTAATAGTAATAAATGTATGTATGTAATAATCGCAGTAACTTCTTGTACATGGTCACCAGTCTGCTCGCTATGCAGGAGTGTGCCCTGACATCACAGAAACCTATGTAATAGTAATAAATGTATGCATGTAATAATCGCAGTAACTTCTTGTACATGGTCACCAGTGTGCTCGCTATGCAGGAGTGTGCCCTGACATCACAGAATAGTAATGTAATAGTAATAAATGTATGCATGTAATAATCGCAGTAACTTCTTGTACATGGTCACCAGTCTGCTCGCTATGCAGGAGTGTGCCCTGACATCACAGAATAGTAATGTAATAGTAATAAATGTATGCATGTAATAATCGCAGTAACTTCTTGTACATGGTCACCAGTGTGCTCGCTATGCAGGAGTGTGCCCTGACATCACAGAATAGTAATGTAATAGTAATAAATGTATGTATGTAATAATCGCAGTAACTTCTTGTACATGGTCACCAGTCTGCTCGCTATGCAGGAGTGTGCCCTGACATCACAGAAACCTATGTAATAGTAATAAATGTATGCATGTAATAATCGCAGTAACTTCTTGTACATGGTCACCAGTGTGCTCGCTATGCAGGAGTGTGCCCTGACATCACAGAATAGTAATGTAATAGTAATAAATGTATGCATGTAATAATCGCAGTAACTTCTTGTACATGGTCACCAGTCTGCTCGCTATGCAGGAGTGTGCCCTGACATCACAGAATAGTAATGTAATAGTAATAAATGTATGCATGTAATAATCGCAGTAACTTCTTGTACATGGTCACCAGTGTGCTCGCTATGCAGGAGTGTGCCCTGACATCACAGAAATCTATGTAATAGTAATAAATGTATGTATGTAATAATCGCAGTAACTTCTTGTACATGGTCACCAGTGTGCTCGCTATGCAGGAGTGTGCCCTGACATCACAGAATAGTAATGTAATAGTAATAAATGTATGCATGTAATAATCGCAGTAACTTCTTGTACATGGTCACCAGTCTGCTCGCTATGCAGGAGTGTGCCCTGACATCACAGAAACCTATGTAATAGTAATAAATGTATGCATGTAATAATCGCAGTAACTTCTTGTACATGGTCACCAGTGTGCTCGCTATGCAGGAGTGTGCCCTGACATCACAGAATAATAATGTAATAGTAATAAATGTATGTATGTAATAATCGCAGTAACTTCTTGTACATGGTCACCAGTCTGCTCGCTATGCAGGAGTGTGCCCTGACATCACAGAAACCTATGTAATAGTAATAAATGTATGCATGTAATAATCGCAGTAACTTCTTGTACATGGTCACCAGTGTGTTCGCTATGCAGGAGTGTGCCCTGACATCACAGAATAGTAATGTAATAGTAATAAATGTATGCATGTAATAATCGCAGTAACTTCTTCTACATGGTCACCAGTGTGCTCGCTATGCAGGAGTGTGCCCTGACATCACAGAATAGTAATGTAATAGTAATAAATGTATGCATGTAATAATCGCAGTAACTTCTTGTACATGGTCACAAGTGTGCTCGCTATGCAGGAGTGTGCCCTGACATCACAGAATAGTAATGTAATAGTAATAAATGTATGCATGTAATAATCGCAGTAACTTCTTGTACATGGTCACAAGTGTGCTCGCTATGCAGGAGTGTGCCCTGACATCACAGAAACCTATGTAATAGTAATAAATGTATGTATGTAATAATCGCAGTAACTTCTTGTACATGGTCACCAGTGTGCTCGCTATGCAGGAGTGTGCCCTGACATCACAGAATAGTAATGTAATAGTAATAAATGTATGCATGTAATAATCGCAGTAACTTCTTGTACATGGTCACCAGTCTGCTCGCTATGCAGGAGTGTGCCCTGACATCACAGAATAGTAATGTAATAGTAATAAATGTATGCATGTAATAATCGCAGTAACTTCTTGTACATGGTCACCAGTGTGCTCGCTATGCAGGAGTGTGCCCTGACATCACAGAATAGTAATGTAATAGTAATAAATGTATGTATGTAATAATCGCAGTAACTTCTTGTACATGGTCACCAGTGTGCTCGCTATGCAGGAGTGTGCCCTGACATCACAGAATAGTAATGTAATAGTAATAAATGTATGTATGTAATAATCGCAGTAACTTCTTGTACATGGTCACCAGTGTGCTCGCTATGCAGGAGTGTGCCCTGACATCACAGAATAATAATGTAATAGTAATAAATGTATGCATGTAATAATCGCAGTAACTTCTTGTACATGGTCACCAGTGTGCTCGCTATGCAGGAGTGTGCCCTGACATCACAGAAACCTATGTAATAGTAATAAATGTATGCATGTAATAATCGCAGTAACTTCTTGTACATGGTCACCAGTGTGCTCGCTATGCAGGAGTGTGCCCTGACATCACAGAATAATAATGTAATAGTAATAAATGTATGCATGTAATAATCGCAGTAACTTCTTGTACATGGTCACCAGTGTGTTCGCTATGCAGGAGTGTGCCCTGACATCACAGAATAGTAATGTAATAGTAATAAATGTATGCATGTAATAATCGCAGTAACTTCTTGTACATGGTCACAAGTGTGCTCGCTATGCAGGAGTGTGCCCTGACATCACAGAATAGTAATGTAATAGTAATAAATGTATGCATGTAATAATCGCAGTAACTTCTTGTACATGGTCACCAGTCTGCTCGCTATGCAGGAGTGTGCCCTGACATCACAGAATAGTAATGTAATAGTAATAAATGTATGTATGTAATAATCGCAGTAACTTCTTGTACATGGTCACAAGTGTGCTCGCTATGCAGGAGTGTGCCCTGACATCACAGAAACCTATGTAATAGTAATAAATGTATGCATGTAATAATCGCAGTAACTTCTTGTACATGGTCACCAGTGTGCTCGCTATGCAGGAGTGTGCCCTGACATCACAGAATAATAATGTAATAGTAATAAATGTATGCATGTAATAATCGCAGTAACTTCTTGTACATGGTCACCAGTGTGTTCGCTATGCAGGAGTGTGCCCTGACATCACAGAATAGTAATGTAATAGTAATAAATGTATGCATGTAATAATCGCAGTAACTTCTTGTACATGGTCACAAGTGTGCTCGCTATGCAGGAGTGTGCCCTGACATCACAGAATAGTAATGTAATAGTAATAAATGTATGCATGTAATAATCGCAGTAACTTCTTGTACATGGTCACCAGTCTGCTCGCTATGCAGGAGTGTGCCCTGACATCACAGAATAGTAATGTAATAGTAATAAATGTATGTATGTAATAATCGCAGTAACTTCTTGTACATGGTCACAAGTGTGCTCGCTATGCAGGAGTGTGCCCTGACATCACAGAAACCTATGTAATAGTAATAAATGTATGTATGTAATAATCGCAGTAACTTCTTGTACATGGTCACCAGTGTGCTCGCTATGCAGGATTGTGCCCTGACATCACAGAAACCTATGTAATAGTAATAAATGTATGCATATTAATGATCCTGATTTTCAGGTGATTGTATGTGCAGCTGCTTTTCCATCTGACAGTGGCAGCCTGCTTGCTCTCTTATGCCAATGCGGCAATCTGCCCATCTAGGCCGACTACCTGTCCGTCTGGCGGAGATAAAGTACCTACCAATCAGCTCCAAAATGTAATTTTTTCAAACACAGGGCCTGATTCAGCTTGGATCGCAGTGGCTAATATGCACGCAATCGGCCGATTGTTGCGTAATGCGTATGCAAGGCAGTGCGCTTGCTCGAACCGGCCACTGCGATCACAGCGGCTACACAGATCCATCGCAGAGTGATTGACAGGAAGTGCCTTGTATGGGTGGTGAGGGGGTGGGTCGGCCGAACGCAGGCGTGCCAGTGCATTTCAACGCCATTGCAGGGGCTTACATAAATTAGCCACTGCGATACCCTACGCAGCCTGAGGCCTGAGAGCATGCGCTGAAGTTAGCAATTCCTGAGTGAGGTCTGACCTGCCTTAACTGTGCATATGGGTCCGATGTTACTCCATTGTACCGATGTGTTCGCAGTCTTGCGAAACCATTACTGATGTGTGTGTAGGTGAAGTGGGCGTCCTTATGTAGTGCTGCAGCGGCATTGCGATCGCTATGGATTAGCATACTATCGCAGTTGAACAGCGTGCGTACGCTATATTGTGATTTGTAGTGAATCAGGCCCACAGTGGCAGTTAGGAGCTGATTGGTTGGTACTTTATCCCCGTCAACTTTAATTCTCTCCAAGGCTTAGTAAATAGACCTCAAAGTCTGAATCAGAACCCCGCTCTGAAGATATTACACACATATAATGTTTTAGAAATAGTAGTATGAGCTTTGCACATAAGCTTCTCGCCCCTGGTTATACGACTGTACAAGAGCTAGCAGAGTTTCTTGACTGGTCATTCCAGCACTGGCAGGAGTTAAACTGGATGCTATTGAACTTCAAAAGAAATTACTTGCTATGTTAATCTCTGCAGTCTTAGTACACAGCAAAAACCAGTGGCTCCTTCACTGTAGGGATTATCTGGGAGGTACCTTAAATGGGGACTTTTGACCCCTGCTCCAGCCATGCATGAAGTGAAGTAGCCAAAATAGCGTCTGCTGAGTACACAGTAGCTATTTGGCAGCTGAGGAACTACAAGCTCCAGCATACGGCTCTTTGCCACATACATGTTGCATATGTGTTATATGATACTGTACATTGCTGCTGAGTGTTGCTTATAGTATAGTCTAGGCCGAGACGGAGAGGACCCTTACATCAACGCTTAATATAATTATAATGTGCATATTAAATTCTCCACCTCAATAAACATTAAAGGCGTTTTTCCCTTTTATAGTTCTAGTACTTGGTCTTAGTAGTGGTGCTTTCTGGTGGTCAGTTTCTGTAATGATTCTCCTACCCCCTTGGGGGAGGGATCAGCCAAACTGGTAGAAATGACAGCTCCTGATTGGATAAGTGCCATGGTCATTCAATTAGACGTCGGCTGTTATATCTAGCTATGTGGTTTAGCTACAGAGAGTCCTCACTAATAGTAAGTGCCTACACCCTACTGCATAAGTGACCCCATAGTCAGCCATGACTTGTATTCCTTTTGCACTCACGAGAAACATTTTGGAGAACAGATCTTCCAAACCTTAAGCCGGGAACAACTAGACGATATATTGGACAATTTGTCATTTTGAGGCGAATCGGAATGAGAAATCATCCACATCGTCCAGTGTGTACGCACAACTGTGCCTTCCTATGCGTTGTTGATGGTATCTTCAGATCGGCCTGCACGGAAGAGCCGGCGGCTGACACCATGCTTCTGGATGCGGCGGGGTAACAATATGTTGGACGGTCGTACACCTGATCATAGTGTGTACGGACTGCCCGATACATTGTGCTGTCTCATCTGCCGTCAATGGGCACACACATCTGTACTCGGCTTTAAGCGCATGTCGCAGTGTTACGATATTACATGGGCCCATTTGCCATGGCTGATAGAGCATCCCTGTTAAGTCACCGCACTTCTGTAGTGTGCTTCTCAAAGGACAAACCTGCCTTGTTAAGGACCTTTCCGCTGTGGAGACTTCAGGATACAAGTGCTACTTAGAGCAAACACCATTACCAGTCAATGGGAGCACTCTCGGACACTACTTCACCATAAGCTTCATCAGCTTTCATTAAACACTTGAAAAGTTTTAGTTGCAGACTGTGGATTGTAAACTTACAGGGAGCAGAGAAGCCATTTTGTCTCACTCACCACAGAACCGCTTGCAGCAGATTTAGGGGGAGATTTATCAAACCTACCAAGAGGAGAAGTGGAAGTGTTTCCCATAGCAACCAATCAGGATCTGGCTGACATTTTATAAAATGTACTTGGTAAATGATAGCTGGAATCTGATTGGGTAACTCCTCCACTAGACCTTTTTTTGATGGTTTGACTAATCTTTCCCAATTCCCCATAGGCTGTGCAGCTGCTGTAGCCCATTCTTCATAGGTACATGTTGTACAGGTTTGTATAGAGCACACATAGAGAAACTGTGGTACTTTGCTTGTGGTCAGACTATAAGTGCCAGCATGCCCTGCCAACCTTTATGTCTAGTGTGTACACTATGATGTAAACTCTGTGACTAAATGTGGCTTATAATATTATTATTATTATAGTTTTCATTTTGTCGCTTTTCTAAAACTACTATAAACCTATAAAGGATAATTGTACTGAAAGAGTTCTGCTTTAAATAGAACATTGAAAAAATATATATGGATAACAGTGCTAGTACAGGAGAGAAGGAATTCACATAAATCAAGGGGATTAATTAAATGCAATAATTTAGATTAATTCACTAAAATCTAATTCATAACATTAAAATAAAATTCAAGCTTTTGTTGTGCACAAGCAGAATTAGCATCCTAATATGTCCCCTTCTGAACCATCTTAAAATTCCTGTGATTGGGTAAATGTGGATCTGGAATACTTTTGATAAAGCTGTGGGTGATACAGCGAAACGCGTCAAATTGATTTTTTACTGTAGAACCCCATTATATGATTGGGACACGGACTGAATTGCTATAACCCTGGCCCAGATCTCCGGACCCTTTTATCGACTTCTACAAATAGATCTGCCATTTGCTTCTTTGACTAAGAGCGTTCACTGCTCACTCTGCTGACTTCAAGGGATCCCCAATAACTTAGGCGTGAAGCCATTCCACTATTGCTAAAGGACCCTGTCTACAGCAGCTGGTTACTATGCAGGTTGGACAGTAAGGGAATATTTCTTTGTCCGGAGGTTGAATCCATTTGACTCGTTTCGCTGTGTTACCCACAGCTTTATCAAAAGTGAAGGACTGGATTCCAGATCCACATTTACCCAATCACAGGAATTTTAAGAGGGTTCAGAATGGGACATATTTGGATGCTAATTCTGCTTGTGCACACCTAAGCTTGAATTCTATTTTAGTGTTATGAATTCGTCTTTAATGAATTAATCTTTATTCAATTATTGCATTTAATTAATTCCCTTGATTTATGTGAATCCCTTCTTTCCTATACTAGCGCTGTTATCCATATATATTTTTTCACTGTCTCTTGGAGACTGACTATCTCCATCTAAACAGCTGCTGGGAAAACGCAGCCCTGTGTAGCGCCTGACTAGGGATCTCTGTTATTCCTTTCCTACTCTTGCATTTAAATAGAACATGTCTTGCTTGATAATTTGACCACTGAGGCAATAAATTCGGAGTTGGACACAGTTAAGCTGGGTACACACTTAACGATGTGTGCACCCAGCGATGTAAGCTGCGCCCCCCTCACCGCCGACGGGCCGATATATCGGTCAGCCGGTACACACTAGACGATCCAGTGCCTGCCCGCCCGATATGTCGGTCCTTGCTACATCCCGCTGCATGGGGTCGTCAGCCGAATCAGGGTTGGCCTGCATGTAGGTCCGAGCTGACAAAGCAGCTGATGACCCCACGGGAGCGTGCACCATATGGTATAGCGCATACACACTAGAGGATTTTGAACGGTATGTCATTCCGATGTGTCGATGTGCAAAAATCGGATAGTGTGTACGCACCTTTATATCTGTGCCTGTGTCTTTTGTCGGTCGCTCCGATTTTACACAAATGCCACTTTGATGCCCTTCCCTGGTGTACATCTGTGCATCCGAATGCGCAAGGACGAAGACACTCGCTGTCAGCGTCCGTATACACTGAAATACCACTTGGTGCATCTTTAAACGCCACCACCGGTTGCCCCATCAAAACTTGCGCCATCCCTCTGTCAGGTGCAGAGTATCCATCTGAGTATGGCCTCCTGCGCCTGAGTTCATCTGTGTCTTTGTATGCAACCATTACCCGTGACATAAGGTTATTATTATTATCCTTTATTTATATGGCGCCACAAGTGTTCCGCAGCGCCTTACATAGTACATAGAACTAATAGGTGAACAAGAAATAAGTAACACAGTACATTACAGTGCAGGACAAGGACATGATTATATACATTGCTGCAATAGCGATTAAACACTCACAATAAGCAGCCGGGAGTTGGCAGTCCCGTGTTAGGTGCCCTAATGGGGAGTAGAGAGTAGAAGAAAATGTAAAGAGAAGCACATGAGGGAAGAGGTCACTGCTCATTAGAGCTTACATTCTAAGGGGAGGGGCAGACTGACAGGCGTGACATAGAAGGGGAAGATAGGAAGGAAAGAGCATGAGGTGGGTTAGGATGAGTGCTGAAAGGCCTTGATGAAGTAGTGGGTCTTGAGAGCCCGTTTTTAGATTTGTAGAGAGGTGGAGAGTCTGATAGGGAGAGGGAGAGAGTTCCAAAGGTAGGGAGCAGCACGGGCAAAATCTCGGATGCGGGAGTGGGAGGAAGTAATCAGTTGGCAAGAGAGGCGACATGCATTAGTTGAGCGAAGTGGACCGACGAGAGTGTGAAGGGAGAGAAGGTCAGAAATGTATGTGGGAGAGGATTTGCTGAGGGCCTTGTAGGCGAATGTAAGAACCTTGAATTGGCATCTGAAGGGGAAGGGGAGCCAGTGTAGGGCTTGAAGGAGAGGGGAAGCAGATGTAGAACGTCTGGAGAGGAAGATGAGCCGAGCAGCAGCATTGAGAACCGATTGTAGTGGAGAGAGGTGAGAGACAGTATCAACTGCATAGAGAATATATTGGAGGTCAAAGGAGTTAATGAGTTCACCTAAAGAGGATGTATATAGGGAGAAAAGGAGAGGTCCAAGAACAGAACCTTGGGGAACTCCTACTGTTAGTGGAAGTGGAGGGGAAGAGAAGTCATGAGAGGACACAGCGAAGGAACGATCAGAGAGGTAGGAGGAAAACCAGGAGAGGGCAGTGCCACGTAAACCAAGAGAGTAAAGGATTTGCAGGAGGAGAGGGTGGTCTACAGTGTCAAATGCAGCAGAGAGGTCAAGGAGAATGAGCAGAGAGTAGTGGACCTTGGATTTGGCAGCAAGGAGGTCGTTGCTGACTTTCGTGAGGGCACTGTCAGTTGAGTGGAGAGATCGGAAGCCAGATTGAAATAAGTCAAGGAGGGAGTGGGAGGAAAGGTGGTAAGGCGGTTGTAGACAATACGCTCAAGGAGTTTGGAAGCAAAAGGGAGAAGAGAGATGGGTCGATAGTTGTAAAGTATGTTAGGATCAAGGGTAGGTTTTTTAAGAATGGGGGAGACAAGAGCATGTTTGAATGCAGAAGGGACAGTGCCAGATGATAGGGAGAGATTAAGGAGGTGAGCCAGATGGGAACAGGCAGAAGGAGACAGGTGGGAGAGAAGACGGGAAGGGATAGGGTCAAGAGGGGAGGTGGAAGGAGGGGAGGACCGGATGAGGGCCATGACTTCCTCTCCAGAAGCAGAGGAGAAGGATGTCAGAGTTGGTGAGACAGAAGGGGAGGGGTGGTAAGGGCAAGGAGGGGGAGGAGTGCTGAGGGATATGATGTCCTCACATATGGAGTCAATTTTAGATGTAAAGTAGGTGGCAAAGTCGAGGGCAGAGAGCGAGGAGGGAAGACGAGGAGGGGAAGGGCAGAGTAGGGAGTTGAAAGTGGCAAAGAGACGCCGGGGGTTTGAGGACTGGGAGGAGATGAGGTTCTTGAAATATGTTTGTTTGGAGAGAGACAGGGCAGCACTGTAGGAAGAGAGAATAAATTTGAAATGGAGGAAGTCAGCCTTAGAGCGTGACTTTCTCCACTGACGCTCTGCAATTCTTGAGAAGATGGACCCTTTTTGTGCGTCTGCTTAGTTACGTTTCCAATCACCGCTCAGGAATGCCAAATATATTTTCAAAACATTTACGAGACTGTGATCCTCAATCACAACTCCGACTCTTCTCCCCGAATCTGTAGGCATGCGCAGAAGAACAAAATCGCTCTACTGCGGCCGACGCAGAATCAGGGTTACCTATGCCTGATATGTAGAAAGGAGAACGCCACCTTTGAATCCTATTTCTCCTAAATCTTCTGTTAACGGTTCCGAATTTCTGCCAGTTCACATAAAATCTTCAAAATAAAAGACTTCAACTGCTTCGAAAACTGCGTCCCCTGCCCTCGAAGCAAATAATTTTACCAAATACGTACGTTTAGTTCTGGCAAGGTCCCTTAATCTCTACGGGCAGAATACAGGCCACAGTGTTCCGTGTTGGACAAATCCTGCATAAAACAACTTTAAAAAAATAAACATATAGTTGTTTTTTATGTTTTTGGAGGCTGACCTTGCGGCATGACTGAAATTCCTTCTTTTACGACAAGTAAACTGGGAATGTTAAAAAGAACAGGAAAAAAAATGTCACGAAGCAGAAATAAATAAACTAAAAGGGATGTTGCAGACGGTAAGGCAGAAGGCGAGATAAAATCATAGATAGCAAGAGACATGAAAAGAGGCGAGAGGCAAACAAACCAGCGAAGAAGAGAAGAGACTACACTGGGACTGTCAAGTAAGATATAAAACAGTCAGGCTAGACGGGGGTGTGAGGGATAATGACTGCATGAAAGGAAAAGTGTCCTAGCTCTGTACAGCTACGTTAGAGGATTTACTACAACATAATCGTTTGCCATGGTCAGCCATCTTTTTTTCTCCATCCTGATAGGGAGTATTTTTTATTTATTTTATTTATTTATTTATTACCAGTTATTTATATAGCGCACACATATTCCGCAGCGCTTTACAGAGAATATTTGGCCATTCACATCAGTCCCTGCCCCAGTGGTGCTTACACTCTATATTCCCTATCACACACACATACATACTAGGGGTAATTTTGTTAGGAGCCAATTAACCTACCAGTATATTTTTGGAGTGTGGGAGGAAACCGGAGTACCCGGAGGAAACCCACGCAAGCACAGGGAGAATATACAAACTCCACACAGTTAGGGCCGTAGTGGGTATCGAACCAACGACCTCAGTGCTGTGAGGCAGTAACGCTAACCATTACACCGTCTGTGCTGCCATTTAACTCCTCTACTTATCTTTCATCCTTTCATCTAGGGTCACTAATATTCTAGCTGTTTTTAATTTAATAGGAGAACACCTCTTATGTCCGCCACGCATGGCACGCATGCGCCTCCAATCAGATACACGCACTGTATTCGGACCCATGACTTGATACGAATGCATGGCGCGATCACAGTGCTCGTCATAGTGTACACTGCTGTGGGTAATCGCATGGCGCGATGTGTATGCACGTTTGTAGAGGCTACGCAGACCCATTGCTGAGTGATTGACAGGAAGTACTGTTTGTGAGTGGTGACGAGGGGGCGCTCGACTGAACGCAGGCGTGCCAATGCATTCGCACACCGTTTTAGGGGCGTGCATAAATTAGCCACTGCGAAGCCATACGCAGTGTGAGGTCTCATAGCGTGCATGGCTGTTAGCAATTTCTGAGTAAGGTCAGGGCTTGTGCATGTGTGCGTATGGGTCCGATAGTACTCGATTGTACCGATGGTTTCGCTCTTCTGCTACGCAGTAAATATGCAAGAGGATATCTCTGTAGTTACCACTTATATATTATTATTATTTATTACCAGTTATTTATATAGCGCACACATATTCCGCAGCGCTTTACAGAGAATATTTGGCCATTCACATCAGTCCCTGCCCCATTGGAGCTTACAGTCTATATTCCTTAGCACATGTACACACATACATACTAGGGTTAATACTGTGGGGAGCCAATTAACCTACCAGTCTATTTTTGGAGTGTGAGAGGAAACCGTAGCACCAGGAGGAAACCCCCGCAAGCACAGGGAGAATATACAAACTCCACACAGTTAGGGCTGTAGTTGGAATCGAACCCACGACCTCAGCTCTGTGAGGCAGCAATGCTAACCATTACACCACTTCATAGCATCATTCCAATTTTGAGGCTTTTAGATCCCAGATACAGCATTTAATGAAAAGGTGTCATCCTTATGTAATTTTAAATAATTTACGCAGTTCTTTAGAACACAGCTATGAGGAAAGTCATTCTCGTCTTATATGTGCAATGCACCTCAAAAACTCTGCCAGAAAGTCGACATCACAAATTCTACAGTAAAAAGAGGGTAAAAAAAGTTCCTACATAAAAACAGAACAAGTACAAATGAGGTTGATGAAGAGATGTAAGTCAGAATGTAGAGAGGGACGTAATCAAAAGTTGTTGATAATGCAGCAATATGATTTAAAAAAATGAGCTGTGACGTTACAAATAGATTTAAAGAAAAATTATCAAGACAATTAATTGTTTAACATAAATCATTGTGGCAGGCTACAAGAATAATGTTGGCATTTACCATTTGTCCTTGGTTTGTTCCTTCAGCCTGCTGGTAGTGATTTACAATCCTGCCCAGTGTCATGGAGTGCAAGGGAATTCACAGTCACATTGCACATGATACTGTGAGCAGAGAGGCTTTGGAACTCCACTATGACCTCTGTGTAATGTGAAGTCCTCCCCCCTCCGTTACCCCACCACTGCCTTTACATAAAACAGATAGCTGCCATGCCTAAGTTGACAGATATTTGTCAACTCTAACCAAAGCCAAACAAGAACATTATATTGGTTCTTATAGTTAGCTGGTAGCAGAATAGTTCAGCATAACAATGATTATGGGGGCTTCACAGATTTAAACAAAAGCATAGGTGACGTGTCCAACCGCTGGGTGAATTTACTTAAAAAGTTGAACCCCACCCGCTGTAAAATGACATCAGGTTTTCTGAACAAGTGCGAATCCCAGAGCCGTCAGCATGCCATTTTCAAAAGAGAATACACAATAGAGGAAAAGCTGATGTTGATGTATAGTTAATAGAGCTAATTGAGGATATTCATTATTGCATGGTTTTGTTGTGGGTTTATCCAGTAATCTACTAATTACAGCTATGTGACTTTCCTTTTGCGCCCTACTCAACAAACACTATAGCTTTCGTTTCCAGTTGAAGCCTTGACACTTACACGCAGGTTAATTACATTGCACTCGTTTCAATCATCCCTCTTGGGAGATGAAAAGCCTGTAGCCTACTTGTTATAGCAACGTGAATTAATGAGATCCCATCTTGTCATTCACGAGATTTCCTACAAATTCTCAGGCTCCCCTCGGCACATTTTAACCCCAGGTCTCCCCCCCCTCTCCTTGTTCGGGAATAACCTCACATCAAAGGATTCGGCGTAAACCCCAGAGCCTTTTACTCCTGAGAGAAGGAGGTATTTATGACCTAGGGGGGCACACCTGACAGTGTTTTGCATCTGAAGTAACTGCTCTGAAATTAGTGCTCTGTGTTGGTTTAATCCCCTCGTTTTTTAAGGGTCGCCAGTTCCCTCGACAGTGACTTGATCTGTAAAGATCCAGCTAATTTGGTAATCAGACCAGGGATTATTGCTCCAATTCAAAAACATATTTCCTACGTCGGAAACCGGTGTAATACTTTCCATTTCTGTCATCATGGCGCATTCTGCCGTGGGTTGCCCAGATAGTCTCTAATCCCAGGAAATATTGCATATTAGGGGACGGTATTAAGAAAACATTGAAAATATATTAGGTTTAAATCCTACCTTTTCCTGAAGAGTAACTCTAAGCTGGGTAGAGAGATGTGAATGTGTGTGATCGCAATTTCCATATAATCATGGTTTTATCATTTTAAGTTCACTAAGGAGCATTAAAAAAAAAAAGATACAAATGTGAATTGATTTACCCTCCACAGTGCCGAATTACTGAATTCCAGACCCTCAGCAGGTTCTCGTTCCTCAATTTTACTTATAGACCCTCAATAGCAATAGATTTTTCCATTTTGTTTCTTGGCCATCATCAGACCTGTTCCTCTATTTTACTTCTAGACCCTGTTGGGGCTATTTAGCTCTTAACCATCAGTGGTGACTCTTTGATTTCCCAGCTTGGCCATCACCAGTGTCATGTACTCCATTTTATTCCTTGGCAATTCGTAGCACATGATTCCTCGATTTTACTTCTGAACTCTCAATAGCTGATTTCAGCTGTACTACTCCAGTTTAATTATTGCCTGCTGGCGCCATTTTGTTTCTCACTCTCCGCAGTGCAGAATTCTGCCATTTTGTTCTAGTCTCTCAGCTGTGCCTTATTCCTCCACAAACATGAATGACTGAACCTTCTGCTGGGCCAAGCTATTCTCTAAATCCATGGACCTATGAATTCATTAGCTGTTCTTGTACAATGGAGATCTGTGGATGCCCTGGTTGAGTTCCATTATTCTAGCGCTAGGTTACAGTACAAGTGGCACAGTACAAGGTTTTGTCTGCTCCTTTAACAGATTATGGCCCTCATTCAGAGCCGCTCTCTATTTGCGGTCGTTCGTTTTATAAAAAGAGGTGGCTATTCAAATGAACCGTTCGCACTTTGCGGTCTGTTCACGCCTCTAAGTCTGAGCGAGCGAGCAAAACGTGCGGTTGTAATTTTGAAAAATACGCCCCCTGGCCGCTCGCACCATACGTCATGTCCGCTATTTATTAGATTAATCGAGTACATCGACCAGGGTATGAACTGCTCGCTATTCTTGTGGTTGGTTTTTTCAACCGCTATTTTGCGATCAGTTCTGAGTTAAAAAAAAACAAGTGACGTGGTCAATGACGCTGCTGGATTAATTATGCACTCCCTTAAAACGCCCGTTTTGACCTTTAAGCACGCCTGCGTTCTGAATTCCACTCCCCGTTTTCAAGCACCTTCCCCTGTTACCACCCACATACGCCTCCTCCTGTCACTCAAAGTAGCAGGCATTCGCTATTTAGCGAATAAACAATTTTCAGCCGCACTGACTGGATCGCGCATGCGTATTAAAATCCGTACGCATGCGCAGATGTGCAAACATCACTCATAACGAACGAGCGGCCGCTTACGAGCGGCTCTGAATGAGGGCCAATGTCTTTCAATCTCCCTGTGGTAATTCCCCTCTAAAAAATATAATGCAGCAAATTTTAAAATATAGATAAATATTTTATTGTAATATATTTAATTTTTGTCATACATAAACTTGGTAAAACTTCAGCTCATGGGGTACACTAAGTTAACGTAAGTAAACTAGCACCTTTATCCCTTTGGCTGAGAGACTGTCCGTGACTATCCGACTGTCTGTGACCAAGAGACCGACTGTTCGTGACTGATTGACCGACTGTCTGTGACCGAGATACTGACTGTCCTTGATCGTGAGAGACCAAGAGACAGACTTTCTGTTACTGTGTGACCAAGTGTCCATAACAAAAAGACACTGTTGTCAGTGTCCCCCATTATGTTCTGAAGTAGTGTTGTCAGTGTCCCCCATTATGTTCTGAAGTAGTGTTGTCAGTGTACTGTACCCCATGATCTGAACTTTTCCCATAAACTGCTCTGCAGTGTATATCGAAAGCTGCTAATGATCAATTTGTGGGTTATCTAACTAATAAAATGTGCTTCTACCTCCAACCACATGAAAATACAGTATAATATCGCAGTAGACTAAAGATTCAGTGACTGCAATTGTGGAACATGCATAGATGAATTATCAGCAGTACGGACGGGGATTTCCTAGTTCTAATGCTGTTCTATGTAACTTTAATAATGCAAATATTAACTTGTGGAAAGATTGTTTCTGGAATAGATTAGCTGTACTCATGGGTGAGGGGACTGCTATGCGCTGTAATGAAGGTCTTTCTGCCTACTTTATTCAACTTGGAGCGAGGGTCTTATACTAGATATTGTCCCGAGCACTGACTGGGTTCTCTCTCACTCTCTCTCTCTTTCCTCCTCTCTTTTTCCTTCTTTATTATTTTTTGGGACGTCCTCGCCTTTTTTCCTCTACAGAGTGTATTGTTTTATTTCTGTATGTGGCCTGTGCATCCCTGTGTGTTTTTTTCCTTTCTTCTATGCTGTTATAAACTTTTGGTTGTGGATATTGCTGTGATGTTATTAAGTGATTTTCAGGAGTGTGTGTCATTTCATCTTGAGGTGGTCTTTAAACACTATAGTGCACTTCCTGGTCACATGACACATCCAAGGTGTCCATCAGTGCTCAATGCCCGCCCCCCGTACTCAGAGGCATGCCTCTATTAGCTCTCATTCTGTGCAGCTTACTGTTCGTGGTGTGGCCCCGCCCCCAGCTCTGCAAGTAATGTCTGACTATACACAAGCAAGGTGAGCTGTTGCTGCCTCATCTCTCATTTCCCTGAAGTCCCAGGGAGCTCCACACAGCTGGTGAGTGTTAACTACAAAGAAGATGTTTATAAGTTATAAATATCGTCTTTGTATTATTCTAATCTTTTTTATATCAAATCTCAGGAGTATGACATCGGAGGCTCTGCCTACCCTGACTGCATATTCCTGCTGGAACTATCGAAGTGACATCACTGACACTGGTGGGAGGGGCCAGGCTTCACCCAACTGTCATAACGTGATGACATAATTTTTATCACTCTTCAGCTGTATAGTTTATTGAAAATATTACTGTATATTGTAATAAGTGTACAGGGCCATACTTGTCTACCTTCCCGGGACGTCCGGTAGGCTCCCGGAAATCGAGTGGTATGCCCACCCGAGTGGGCAAGGCTCCCGGAGGCTGGATTTAGCCAATCTGGACATCTAAGCATTAACAGAGCAATGATCTTGATGCTCCTGTAAAATCAAACACAGGCCCATGTAGAACAAAGCTCATGCAGCCATTTTGCTATCCCCTACTATCATGATAAATAAGGGAGAGTATAAAAAATTCCCTTCAAGTTGTGCTCTAAGACATGATGGATGTTGCATATACCATGGCCGACGTCTTTTACTGTGCTGCAAAGCCCGATTATAATATTAAGAGGTGATTTGGTTTGGACATTAACTGCTACCAGGTAACAAATGTTTTCTAGTTACAAGAGGATATAAAAGCGCTAGGCTCTTTCAAGTGGTCACGGATGGTTTGCTATTTAGCAAATGAAAATATAAATGGTATACATCGTGACTGAATTTTTTATAGTAATTGCAGCCATAGGCAGTCCTTTAAAAATAACTTTGTGTGAGCAATGAGAAGGGGAAAATTTGAGTAAAAGGTGAACATACAGTATAGCTACAAATCCTGTACGCTCCTGACCAGCTTCTCACAGTTGAAGTAGCCATTTTGTAGACCTCAGCAATTTCACTCATTTCTAGCAAGCTGATATCCTCATGAATCTTGGTTCAGCACACAAAATGGCGGCCTCCAATGTATTTATGAGGCAAATGTACTCTAACCAAGAAGTTTTTCCTTAAGATTTGGGGGTCTATTTACTAAGCAATGTTAGGAGACAGAGTGAAAATGATAAGAAAGTGATAAGGTTACTGCAATCAGCTCCCAACTGTCATCTCACAGGCTGTGTTTGAAAAATGAAAGTTGGGAGCTGATTGGCTGGCCCCTTATCACTTTCTTATCACTTTTCACTCTGTCTCCTAACACTGCTTAGTAAATAGACCCCTTGGAGTCTAGGGGGGGCGATTCAATTGTATTTTAAGGCGCTCTAATGAGTACCCAATCTTGCAATTCAATTGTTTTTGGGCGCCCATTAATTACCGCGCTTGTCGCACCTAATTAGACCGGGTTTAGCTGCGTAAAACCGCTAAACCCATCTAAAGTCCTGGTTAGGGCACCCAAACAGTAGTTTGCGCGCCCAAAAGCAGGAATTATCGTACATTTCTACTCGCCTCTTCAGGAGGGTGGCGAGCAGAAATGCCGGCACCAGCAGCTTTTCGCGCCCGAACAGGGCAGCAATTGAACTGCTATGTCGGGCACCCGCCACTGACAACTTCATTGTGAAAGAAAACTATTGCTATGCTTATACGCTTTCATCGTTATGCCATATTCATGTCTGAATTTTTGAAAGAGGATCCACAACCGGCTGGCATGAGAAAATTGATAGGTTTGTTTATTTTGCTGTATGTTCACTGCGCACGCAGCAGCGTCTATTGGCGGTTTCCCGACTTGCGACTATTTGCAAATGCCTCTACAACCTCCTTCCCTGGTGTACATGCGTGTGGCCGAATGGGTCGTCCTTATTCACCATCAAAACTACGGCAGGTACAGTTTCCCCGTCTGTCCTACAATGCCGATGGCTGTGCTTCTGTGAACGCAGCCACTTGCGCTAACACGCCCACTGAGCGGACCATGTTTGCGTGCACTAGTCGCCACCTCCCAGTCACCGCCCAGGAACGGCCGTCACTTTTCTACAACATTTCTGATACTGTACGTTTTGGTCGCTCAGCGTCTTTGAGCGTACACTCTGTATAACACATGTGCCGTAGGAGTTTTTAGAATTTTTTTGCGCATGGAGATGTGCGCAGACCCCCGCGTTTTCGTTGTGGCCCTAATTCATCGTCGTGTTTTGGCAAAACCACCCCCAAGTGTTTTGTTTCGGTTTGGTTTTGGATTTCTTTCAAAATCTATAAAAACAGCAAAAATCATGTAACTTGGACCTGCTTTAGTTCCTATAATATTATTAACATCAGTAACATTAATTTCTAGTCATATCCAGCCAATTGTGACCACCTCACAGCGCCTGAAATCACGAGGGAGGGACTTGAATGCAAGGTCCAGTTTTTAGTTCCGAGTTCCGAACTTGGCGCGAAGACCGGAGCTGGCACTTGGGTGTCTATTTACTAATAAACAAAAAGTACCAACCATTCAGCTCCTAACTCATTTTTCAAACACAGTCTGTATACAATGACAGTTAGGAGCTGATTGGTTGGTACTTTATCTCCATGAAATGTATCTCTCTCCAAGGAATAGTAAATAGACCCCTTGGATTTACTGGTAACCCCAAAGGAATCTGAATAGAATCGAGTTCCGGCTCAGATCACTTTGGGCTCACTAAAGCTGGGTACACACTGAGCGATGTGTACCCAGCCGATATGTCGGATCCTGGGTACACATCTGAACGAGGTTATGAACGACGAAACAATACCTCGTTCCGTCCTTCATTACCTGCAACTGGGCCGCTTGCGATATCGTCCGGTAGGACGTGCAGCACGGCACGTACACACTGAGCGATGCGGCCGATATGACGTTCCGATTCGGCCGGAAACTACATATCGTGCCGACTTCGTCTGTGTGTGCCCAGCTTTAGGTGTGTTCGGTTTTCAGCAAAACCGAACCCCTCATATCTACAATACAGTGTATAGCTGTTAGACAGTTCCACCTAGTGGCCAGGTGATGAAACACACCCATCTTTGCTCTATACAACAAAAAGAGCCATACTATATATTTCGTTCAATGCGGTCATACCCCCAAAATGCGGGTTTGACCGCATTCCTCATATGCACCAAGACCCGGAATGCAATGCACTCCAGGGCTTGGTTGGGCTTCTCTTCGCAGAGTGCTGTAAAAGGGATTCGATCGGATCCCTCCCAGCAACCCCCGCAGCGCATGCGCAGATGGACGCCAGAGGGGCTTCTGGGTCATAGACCCGGAATCCCTCCATTGTAAAGGGCCGCTCTTACCGATAGAGCGGTCCTTTGCAGTGATCGTCATGAATACCGCCCAGTATCATAGAAATATATAGATGGATAAACCATCTGCATCGAGGGGATCCACAACGTTCCTCACCACTGTGCTGTTGCCAGTGTTCTCATAATAAATGGGGACCTGTAAATAATTTGCTTAGACCCAAGACATTCTGACCATTCTCTACCCTTCTTAAAAGAGAATTCCGCGTTACATATTAACCTTACCCATAAACATGCACACCAGTGTCTGTGACCACGTCTGGTTTATCATTACCTTTAACGGCAGCATTTTATGGTAGGGGACCGTCCTCTATCTGGATTTCTTACACTGCTCATACTAACACTGCTACCTTAAAACAACTCCGAGTACAGATGTCTGTGTACACAGCCACCTTGTCAACAAGTGGCAGAGTCTGCAGGACAGACCCATTAAGATTGCAATCGCAGCCAGCTATTCACTAAGCGGCAGCCAGGCACCTGGGTGGAATAATATTGCCGTAACTGCTTAAATCAAGTGTTTCCATTAACAAAGCATAGACTAGGGCGAGGTACGATGCCTATAGTGCACCGTCATCTGATTGACATCTGTTCAAATAGTAAGAAACAGTAAAAGAATTTGGCTTTGTCCTGTCAGGTATTTCAAAGTTCATCAAAAGTGTAATAATTATTTCATTATTGTTTTTCTCTTTAAAAATAAATGTAAACAAAAAAAAATACCTTGTACTAATACTGCCCAGTCGTAATGTATTACTAATGGTGCATATACACGGGATGATCGTCAACGATAACAATATCGTATAACGATCTCCCGGATCAATATCGATCATCCAGCACACCACGTACCCACCAATGATGGCCCCTATAGGGAGTTTCCTCCCGGTACTTATCAATTCTCGATTAATTTGAAATGCCCCCTATGTTTTAGTCACAGGTACCCTATTGCGGATTTCCTACCTCTTTTTCCCACCGCAGCTATACTCTGATGTTTTTCTTTCTCACATGGGGGGTCATTCAGACACAGTCGCAAGCGTTGATAGCTCGCAACCGGGTCAATGTTCCCTCACTGGGCATGCGCACGTCGGAGCCGGCTCCGACGTGCGCATGCGCGAGACCTGGCTAGCGACGGGTGCTCCGTCGCTAGGGGTCTCGCACCAAAGAGGGCGAGCTGTCCATGGTGAGTGACAGCTCGCCCCATTTGGGATGCGGGCAGGGGGCATGGCCAGCCAAACGGAGGCGTTCCCGAAGGAACACCTGCCGTTTGGGGGCGGCCCCACTGATATCAGCAGTGATGTCAGTGGGGAGCTTCCTGCTCGAGCAGAGCAGCAAGCTCCCTGGGGCTTGCGAGTGCCGAGATCCAACCTTAGGGACTCGTCGCAAGCCCCGATGGTCGCGATGGTCTTGACCATCGCGACCATCACCCTGGTCGGTCGCTAGAGCTGTGGGTGGTAACCCACAGCTTAGCGATCGACCAAGAGGCGGCACTACAAGTTGCAAGCGGCCACCCTCATTCAGAGCGACCGCTTGCATCTAACGACCGCCTCTGAATGAGGTCCTTGGTCCTCTACATGTTAATTAATGACTGCGAGTACTGGCCTGTGGACACCCTCTTTAGGCCGCCATCTTGAGTGTGTTTCTTCTCTTCATGCTATTTAATAGCTGCTCATAGCAAAATGTTTTAGAACACTTGGAACAGTTGTTTCTGGTAACGCCACAGCAGCAATTTCCAGGTGTTTCCTGTCTCCAGAGAAGAATGGCTGACCGAGCTTATGGACTCATTGCCGAGCTGTTCTGCTAGATTTTTAATAAGCTCCAAGGAATCGTTTACATGCATCCTTATACCCCACAAGTGTCCATAGTTACAACTACATGTCTTAGTAGTAAATATCCCCCGTCTGCACTTCTCGTACATTTGCCTTCAATAATAAATAAATAAAACAATCCCCTGCTCTCCTGCTGTGTAATTAAAGTTCGTAGACATCTTTTTAGCGTTTTATAGGTTTGTGCTAGGGTCGTATTTGTGAGTATGTGAAATTGGTGATTTATTCTTGTAATTTGTCCTGAATGGACTTATAACAAGTCTGTAGAAATACGGCCTGAATGGCTTCCTTTCTCAGACGTGTCACTATTTCATGTAATATATTGAATATTGCATACAGAGACCATTCACCCCTGCACAAAAGCTTGTCTGAAGCATAGATTATAATGTGACAGGAACTAAAAAAAACATATCCCATAGTGCTAGGTTGCTTTTTGTTTCTGTCAACGTCTGAAAACCGTTATTAGTTTGATTTTCGTATTTCTTACAGCATGAGTTCTAGCTGTTCTTGAATTGCTTTAAACCTTACAGAGACTTAGGGGGTCATTCAGACCCGCTCGCGAGGGAAGTTCGCTCACAAGCGGGTCGATGTTTGGCGAATGCGCATGCACACGACGGAGGGAGCTCCGTCGTGCGCATGCGCGAGACCCGGCGAGCGACGAGAAATACGTAGCTCGGGGTCTCGCACCAAAGGGGGCGTGCTGTCGATGGTGACTGACAGCACGCCCCCTTTGGTGGGCGTGGCGGCCAGACGGAGGCGTTCCCATGGGAACGCCTACTGTCTGAGTCCGGCCCCACTGACATCAGTAATGATGTCAGTGGGAGTGAATTTGGCTCTGATAGAGCCAAAATCACTCCTGGGCTTGCGGCAGTGAGACCCTACCACAGGGTCTCATCGCAAGCCCGATGGTCGCGATGGTCTTTGACCATCGCGACCATCATCATGGACGCTCGCTTAAGCTGTGGGTGGTAACCCACAGCTATGCGAGCGTCCATGAGGACGCTCCAAAAACAGGTAGGAGGGCCCTGATTCAGAGCGAGCGCTCTGGTCAGAGCGTTCAGCTCTGAATCAGGCCCTTAGATCAATTGGATGCTGCTTTTGCTACTAAACATTATTTTTCGAGCACATTATATTTTGAATATGCTTGAAAATTGCCATGTTATAAAACGGGATGTAGTTATTTATTACCAGTTATTTATATAGCGCACACATATTCCGCAGCGCTTTACAGAGAGAATATTTGGCCACTCACATCAGTCCCTGCCTCAGTGGAGCTTACAATCTATGTTCCCTATCACATGTACACGCACATACACACTAGGGTTAATTTTTTTATTGGGCGCCAATTAACCTACCAGTATATTTTTTGTGTGTGAGTGTGGAAGGAAACCGGGGTACCCGGAGGAAATCCACGCAAGCACAGGGAGAATATACAAACTCCACACAGTTAGAGCCATGATGGGAATTGAACCCACGACCTCAGTGCTGTGAGGCGGTAATGCTAAACATTACACCGTCTGTGCTGCCCGGTTATGAGACCGCCGGTCTCAATACCAACGGGAATCCCGACAAGGTACTTAAGATGCCCATCTTAATCCCGACACTGAAGTACGCCAAGCCGTACGAGGTAAGTCCGGGGTACCCTCAGCGATAGCCGCGTGGGGGGGGAAGAGGATTAGGTTTAGGGAGCATAGCGGGGTCAGGATTATGTTTTTGGGGGGGTTAGGGTTAGGCACCACTGGGGGGGGTTAGGGTTAGGCACGAAGGGGGGAGACTTAGGTTTAGGCACGAAGGGGGATGGTTAGGTTTAGGCACTAATGGGGAGGGTTAGGGTGCGGGGTGGGGAGGCTACAATAACTGAGGGTTAGGGGGAGAATGGGGGAGGGTAAGTATACTTACCCGACCCCTGTCGGGATACCAACCATTGGGATGCCGCTGTCAGTATTCTGACAGGAGACACCCCGAACAGCCGGCATTACATACCCATTCCTTACAATATACTGGGGCTCATGTAAACTGTCACTTGCAAGCACAAAATGCATTCCAAGGACAATTCTTACTGAGCTGGTAGTAAGTGCGAAATGCATCCAACTCTGCAAGCCTGGCACATGACCCGCCTCTACTCCTACAGGCAACAAGAGCAATCGCACCTGGGATACGCCAGGGGTGGGGCTTCACAGTGACAGTACAATAAAAATCCGTTCAGAATACAATACTCACCTTTCCCTTTAAACACTTAGAAGCATGTTATATTATAGCGTAACAATCGCTCATTTCACTGTAATCATGCGCAGCCGAAATATTAATATAAATATGAAGGACAGATTCTTTCAGCCAATCAGAAATGGCCGCTGGTCACCACACTCCAGGGTTCGGGCTGATTGTGTCCTACTCTGCATGAGCCCCAATTTGGTTTATAAATCAGTTTTAAAATGTAAAGTTGGTTTTCAACTAATATTGTAGTTTATTGTTTTTAAATCTTTATGCCAAACATATGTAAATTGTATGTTGTTAAATCTTATAGACTTCCTTTTTTTTTTGTTTGTTTTATTTTCTTTTAACCCTTTGTTGGTGTAGCTTATTCTCCTGTAAATGTCAAATGGCAGCTTCCGTACCTTCCACCTGTGCATATTGGGATCATTTTTGTAAATTGTAAATTTGATGCAACTCTAAAAATACTAAACCTAAAATTCAAATAGTGTGCCCGTTATACTGAGTGCTGACAGCACTGCACCCTACCATCTCGCTGTCGCAGTGACATCACCGAGGCACGAGGCACGAGGCACAAAGCTACTGTGACCCAGAAATAAGACAGTTATGGATCTGATCGGTCCAGAAATGAAGGACAATAGGTCATCATTATCCCCCCATATTAGAGCCGTTGCCTTGGTTGGCAGGGCTCGGCACTGAAGGCTATCGTTATACCATCTAACTGTTAAACCCTATACATACTGTGATTTTTGGCAGGCGGACAAAAATTTTGGGCTTTTTTTTCCCCACATATGGCAAGTTTTCATTTAATCTTTAATCCAATTTCTGTGTTTGGTTTAGATATATTAATAGTTTAATACACACCCAATGGCAACAAGGAATTTTAAATATTATGATCAGGCTGCCACCTGGTGGTCATTTGCGGTAATGGTTTATCATATCAATGCTGAGTCTTCAAAGTAAAGTTTTACACACATACAAAGGCGCAGATGAAACCGAACCTATCGTGAGGAAAAGCCGCGGCCGTCGGACGCACACAGATGTACAAATGTCGCACACCAAATTGATCAGTGTATGCTAGCAATGTAGTTTTGTCGCTTCTATGTGTTTTAATTATGTGAAAAAGATGCACATTTTGAGCGAAAAGATACTCTGTGCGGCCGAGTTGAACGGAACTTGGCGCACCGCGAGGGGCTATTTGGCACGACTTAAGCGGGAGTAAGAAAGAGCACAGCTTCAGAGTTAACCAACCAGGTGTGCTCAGTCAGCTCCATATAAACTCCCTATAACATCTGAGCACTTTCATTTAATGCCCATTTCCTTTATGCAAAAGTCTGAATTAGTGACATTTGCATTGCTGGTGTGTATAAAATGACAACATCAAAATGTGGAGGCGATATGAATGGGCGCCCAAAAACAATTTAATATCGCACCCCGATCCCCCGCCACTTTAGACGGGAGATATAAAATAAAACAATTGAATCGCCCCCTGTGTGTTCAAAATGTGCACATTTTTGAACAAAATATTAGGAACATTTATTTAAAAATAAATTTAATCTAACTGTGCACGCTACTGCACAGCCATTTTGGGTACACTACAGTGGTTATAGTGGTTGAATACAAAATAAGAAACAAGGTAAACCTACAAGATAAGCAAGGTTCTGTATGCCTGTATGGGATTACTTGTCGGGAAGGAGGTCCTGGAGCTATTCAATGGACTGTGCTGCTAGAACCACTTATGTGGGAGAATGCTGGTTACCGCGCCTTAAGCTGGGTGTTTAGTCGCGTCAACCGGCATTCTCTGACGAAAGTGCTGGCCGCAAGGCTTTTAGCGCGGCGCTAAGCCAGAAAACAGCATTGCGGGCTGCACTAAGTCGGATTTGTACTCGCACCTCAAAAGGGTACAAAAAGAAATCCTGTAGTCGGACTTAACCGTGAGGTCATCTGAATAGCTCCGGGACCGCCTTCCTGGGGCTATTCAGCAATGCGCTGAATTTAATCGCCCCAATAAAAGTATTAATAGGAGGGTTTTGTGCTCTTGGGTGAACTTGTATATTAGTGAATGAACTTGTATATTAGTCCTATTGACCCTTAAGGTGGGTACACACTAGACGATATGTTGTCCCATCCGGCGGATCAGATCGACATATCGGGCACATTGTCTACTGTGTACCAGCTATGTCGCTGACGCTGCCCGCTCCCGAGTGTCGTCAGCAACATCCTCTGTATGCCCTGTATGTACTACGGGTGATATTGTTAGCTGGCGCAATGCTGCTGAATGCAGCATGACCCCCACTGTCGCTGCCGGCATTGGCTAGTGTGTATGCACTTTCCGATACCGGTCCCATCGCTAACTAGGTCGTATACACTAGACATCGTCTAGTGTGTACCGGCCTTTGAGCTGTGTTTTTACATAAACAAACACCCATCACACTTCAGGGTGACTCGGTGTCAAAGGGGTTAACAGGCTCAGTTACATTATGTGTATCAAGCTTAGCTGTATAGATTTAGGTGTTTTCTCAAGTACATTATGTATAACTACACTTGTTATAGTTTTACCATCTGTTGTCTAATTATTACACAGAAAGGTGGAAGGATTTGCAAGTTTAAGATAGGTCTTCTGGTTGCCAGTAGATGGCAGTAATGTTCCTCTGATGAATACAGAAGGCACAATTTAAGAATAATGTATCTATCTATATATCTACAGTATCTATCTCATATCTATCTATATATCTCATATCTATATCTATATATCTCATATCTATCTATCTATCTATCTATCTATCTATCTATCTATCTATCTATCTATCTATCTATCTATCTCGTTTATCTCATCTATCTATCTATCTATCTATCTATCTATCTATCTATCTATCTATCTATCTATCTATCTATCTATCTATCTATCTATCTATCTATCTATCTCTGTTTATCTCATATCTATCTATCTATCTATCTATCTATCTATCTATCTATCTATCTATCTATCTATCTTACTCAGATCGGCCCTCGCAGCTCCATAGCCAGGGCCAGGAAGTCTGCATCGGACCCTGGCCTCGTCACTCCCAGTCCGGGACAGCACCTGGCGTCATCCCAATCCCACCCCGCCCACAAACGTCCACAGCCTTTTAATCGGACTGTGGTTCAGGGGACACTGCGTACGACGACACACTGGAAATTTACACAAACCATGGGGTTTACATACATCTCTGAATGAGGCCCTTTGTTTCTTTTTTTCCTTATCTTTCCGCTAGATTGTAAGCTCCTAGGAGCCGAGTCCTCCTTCCTACTGTCTCACAGCCTTCTTCTCTAGCACTTATATGACAGCCTTCACCTTCCCAGCTGTACTGTGTATGGAGAATTGTGTTGCTATTTGTTACTTGTGTTCTGTTTATATTTTGATTACTGTATTGTAATGTAATGTTTTGTGTACCCTTTACTGTATGTACGGCGCTGCAGACAACTTAGAAAATAGAATGTACTAACAATAATTTAAACCTAAAGAACATGTAGCTGTGTGTTATTTATATCACCAAACTCACCAAGGCACAAATGGTTAAAGCGCTTTGTTCATACTGAAACGCGCGCACATAGGATGCAGAGCCGCAGATTATTATCTGTCTGAGCTCCCCATGCAGAATGGTGAAATGGCTCCATGGTATCCTCAGGATTGGTTATTACCGAGGCCGCCGTGTGTGGAATCCAGCGTGGAATCTGCATAATGTCGCAGGCGCTGAATGTCAGGTGCCGTCTGATAATCTCATTACGGTGCAGGCTGGGAGCACAGGTACCAATTTACCTGGTGTGTCAAATTCATTAGACATCACATTTACGCTGGATGGGAAGAAATAATCCGATTTTCCAGCCCTCGTTGCACATCCTTACACAATAATTTGATTTGGCTAATTAGAATGGGGTTTCTTTTGCATGCTGCCTATTTCTGTTCAGCAGGCTAAGCCGTTTCCTTTTTGTTTCTGGAAAACCCTTCATTCTATTGCAAAGTTGGAGGATTCATTTTGCTAACATGAAAATATAATTTATCTTATAGGGGGTCATTCAGACCCACTCGCAAGCGGCAGTACGCTCGCAAGTGGGTCGATGTTCCCCACTACGCATGCGCACGATGGAGGGAGCTCCGTCGTGCGCATGCGCGAGACTCAGACTGCGACAGCCAAGCTGTCGCTTCGGGTCTCACACAAAAGGGGGCATGCTGTCGATGTTGATTGACAGCACGCCCCCTTTGGTGGGCGTGCCTGCCAGACGGAGACGTTCCCATGGGAGCGCCTACCGTCTGAAGCCGGCCCCACTGACATCACTAGTGATGTCAGTGGGAGTGATTTTGGCTCTGATAGAGCCAAAATCACTCCAGGGCTTGTGGCAGGGAGACCCTACCGCAGGGTCTCCGTCGCAAGTCCGATGGTCAAGACCATCGCGACCATCTTTTTGGACGCTCGTATATGCTGTGGGTGGTGACCCACAGCTATACGAGCGTCCAGGAGGACGCTCCATTTTAATGGAGGAGGGCCCTGATTCAGAGCGAGCGCTCTGGTCAGAGCGTCCAGCTCTGAATCAGGCCCATAGACAGCTCTGCAAGAAAATCTATCTATTCCATATTTGTAATTCTCTGGTCTTACTGGAAGATGCCATACTGGAGCCATGTACAAACAGGCGCCTCTCTCATTGCAAATGCGTTGGATAAGAAACGTCACACAAAGATGTGTCCTCATACTTTACGCGCCAGGTCCCGCGCTACTCTGCTAGCGCCGGGTGTCTTTTTTTTTTTTGGCAAAAATGCATCTAAAGGGGCCTATCCATCACCCGACTATGTGTTCAATCCGACCAAAATCAGGAGGTTTTGGTTGCATTGTTCACAAAGTCGTGCAATGGATAGCCGGCAAGGGCCAGTGATGCGCGTGCACTCTGGGTCCTTGCCGACCCCCACTGTCTACTGAACATGCCCGTCAAGCTAATGACGCTCGTCAGGTACGGCATGTTCAGGGATAAGAGGTGGGATTCCTGCACTGAATAACGTTCAGTGAACGCCATTCAGTGCGGGCACCGCACCTTGGCGACCTGAATGTTTGAATGCTAGACATTCAGTCTTTCAGGTCGCCTAGTGGATAGGCCCCTTAAGTCACAATGCATGCGACTAGGACGCACAAGCAGACTGTGCTGATTAGTGTGATATGTGACGCTTGTATATCTGTGTGCACCTGAGTCTGTATATGAAGCACAACGGAACTTGGAGTGAAAAAGCTGCGGCCGCTACATTGTAGCGCTGTGTATACAGAATCAGAGACTCAGTCGCACACAGACATACAAGTGTTGCATATTAAATTAATCAGCGCAGTCTGCTGGTGTGTCCTATTCACATCGCATCGCGACTTAAGACGCATATTTGACAAAAAAGACGCCCATCGTTAGCAGAGTCTCACAGGACCTGGCGCCGAGAGGGGCTTTTTAGCGTGACTGCAGCAAAGATGTGTACGGACACGTGTGTACTCCGACCATGTCATTATACAACTGGGAACAAATACAATAATAAGATACAATTAGGTATCAACAAGCAGAGAGGTTGCAATCATCCCCCATACCTCGTGCCTCAGTTTTTAACATCCCACCTCATGCCCTATTTTCTGGAGAAATGGAGGCGTGGTATGAAAAGAAGGGGCGTGGCTTGATGACACTGTTTTCTTGATGTCGCTAATTGTATCGCCACCATCTTCCCGCAATCAGTGTTCACTAAGGTGAGTGGTACTTAAGGAAGCGATACATTATTGCGGAACCTCCGCACACACTGCTGGCAGGAGAGCCCCCTTTCAGAATAGTATCATGGCTTACCCAGGAGTCGGGATGACCTCGCCCTAATCTGAGAGTGTCCTAGAGCTGGGAGCGGAAGGTGGGTGTGTGATATGTCTGTGTTTGACTCATTATAACATGGGGGATTAATGCGTAATTTTAAATCTACTAGGGAGCGAGAGGCAGATTTATTTTATTTCATGTTATCTAATGACTGGATAATATTATTATTATTATCCTTTATGTATATGGCGCCACAAGTGTTCCGCAGCGCCATATACATAAAACTAGTAAGTGAACAAGAAACAAGTAACTTACAGTACATTACAGTGCAGGACAAGGACACGATTTATATACATTACTGCAATAGCGATTAAAGCACTCACAATAAGCAGCCGGGAGTTGGCAGTCACGTGTTAGGTGCCCTTATGGGGAGTAAGGAGTAGAAGAAAATGTAAAGAGGAGCACATGAGGGAAGAGGTCCCTGCTCGTGAGAGCTTACATTCTAAGGGGAGGGACAGACAGACAGGCGTGACACAGAAGGGGAAGATAGGGAGGAAAGAGCATGAAGCGGATTAGGATGAGAGCTGGAAGGCCTTGATGAAGTAGTGGGGTCTTGAGAGCCCGTTTGAAGATTTGTAGAGAGGTGGAGAGTCTGATAGGGAGAGGGAGAGAGTTCCAAAGGTAGGGAGCAGCACGGGCAAAATCTCGGATGTGAGAGTGGGAGGAAGTAATCAGTTGGCAAGAGAGGCGGCGTGCATTTGTTAAGCGAAGTGGCGGGTGAGAGTGTGAAGGGAGAGAAGGTCAGAGATGTATGTAGGAGAGGATTTGGTGAGGGCTTTGTAGGCGAGTGTAAGAACCTTGAATTGGCATCTGAAGTGGAAGGGGAGCCAGTGTAGGGCTTGAAGGAGAGGGGAAGTAGATATAGAACTTCTGGAGAGGAAGATGAGCCGAGCAGCAGCATTGAGAACCGATTGTAGTGGAGAGACAGGGAGGCCAGCTAGGAGAAGGTTACAGTAGTCCAATCTGGAGATGACCAGTGAGTGTATGAGGGTTTTAGTGGCATCCTGGGTGAGGAAGGGTCTAATCCTGGAGATATTTTTTAGGTGGAAACGACAGGACTGTGAGAGGTTCTGGATATGTGGTTTGAAGGAGAGGGAGGAGTCTAGGATAACTCCAAGACAGCGCTCTTTGGGGCTAGAGGAGATAGTTGTGCCATCAATTGATAAAGTAATAGTGGGAAGTGAGGTTATGTGGGAGGGTGGGAAGATGATCAGCTCAGTCTTAGACATGTTAAGTTTAAGAAAGCGCTGGGACATGACGAGACAGAAGAGAGACAGCTGGAGATATGGGTGAGGAGTGAGGGGGAGAGCTCAGCGATATAATATAATATTGTCTAATAAATAAATGGTGTTCTTTAATTTTTTCAAATTTTTCACCTTTATGTAGTCATGATGTGGTTGGATCTCATATGTACTTCTGAAGCCAAATGTTCCCCATCATAATAGAGTATGTTTATTTGCCTCAGGAAAATGTCAGCACATTTAATTCCACCGATAACTTTTATTACATTTTCTGGCAATAAAGCCATCTCATAAAACTTTATTTTTGTTCTAGTTTAATAGTGGAGAGAATATAAACCTTTCCCCTAATAATGTGAGATATGATGTTTCTATTGGATTTTTTGTGCTTTGTTTAATCTTTCTAACTTCATTATGTGCTTTTCAGCCACCGCTTTATATCATCAGGCAAAGCTGTTGTTTTGTTGCCCTGGGAAACAACTTATTGTTACCTGTATTGGATACAATTGTATCCCAAGAACAGATTTGTGTTGTATGCCATAGAGCATTCTAATGACCTTTATAAAACACAGAGCATTCTAATGACCAATATACAACAGGCAATACAACAGGCAATGACCATACGAAGAACATCCTAGTGGCAGCTATACAGTACAGTGATCATACTACTGTAGTACAGGCAATATTGAGAACATTCTAATGAACAAATTGGGTTGGGTATGAGATCCCGGCGGTTGGGATGCCGCTGGTCAGAATACCGACATCGGCATCCCGACACCCATAAGGAACAAGGTAAGTCTTATCCTTACCCCTACCATTAACCCTCCCTTTCTGGTGCCTAACCCTAAGACCTCCCCCCCAGTGCCTAAACCTAAACTCAAACTTCCCCGCACCATAAACCTAACACTCCCAACCCGATGCCTAAACCTAACCTCCCCCCTGAGTGTATAAACCTAACCTCCACCTTCCCGCACCCTAAACCTAACCAACGCTGTGAGGATTTCAGAGCCGGTGTTGCGGCCGCACGCCGGGATGCTGACTACATCCTGAACAAATATACAGTATCATACTAGTGACCAAAATAAAATAGTATACAATATAGTGATCACTCTAGTGGCAGATATGCAACATAGAGAACATTCTATTGACCTATGTACAATAACATAGCTGCCAACTTTTGCAGAATGACAATTGGGAGCAATGTGTAGCTGTGGGCCTTTGTACACCTCCCAACCACCCCACTACACACGAATTGGAACAGATTTTGCCAAAAGCGGGTTGGCGAACCCTCAATTTGTGACTGTCCCACTAAAATTGTGGTAGTTGGGAGTTATGCAATATAGGGAGTATTGTTATGACTTATGTACAATACAGAAATTATTTTAGTGACCACTATACAATACACAGAACATTCCAGTAACCTATATATAATATAGGGAGCATAAAAATGACTCCTTTACAATACAGAGAACATGGCTGATTTAAAGAGAACAATTATTATTATTACATTTTTATTTATAAGGCACCACAAGTGGTTCCGCAGCGCCGTACATACATCAACAGTAGTACAGTACAGAGTATACAGAACATTACTATACAATAGTGTAACCAAAACATAAACAGAGCACAAGTAACAATTAGCACCACAATTCCCAGTACACAATACAGCTGTCATTGAAGTGCTAGAGAAGTGGGCTGTGAGGACAGTAGGGAGGAGGACCTTACTCCTAGGAGCTTACAATCTAGGGCAGAGGGGAGACAGACAGATGACATGAGGTGTGAGCATGCGGTTTGGGACCTGACGGCAGGTAATAGGCAAGTAGAGATGGCTGAGGCAGGAGGGTGGGTTGAGCGGCCTGGTGAAGTGGTTATGTGTTGGAAGGGTACGCTTTGATGAACAGGTGGGTTTTCAGTGCATGTTTTAAGCTATGTAGTTCGGTTAGAGCCTAATCGAGTGAGGGAGCTCATTCCAGTGAAGGGGGGTGGTACGGGCAAAATCCTGGATACGAGTAACCAGGGCAGAGGAGACCCAGTGGTCATTGGATAGAATGAGTCTATGGGATTTTACATAGACACTTGTGCATGTTACAAGATAACTTTACTTATTAGATTGACTTGTATTTTTATGCTCAACATGTATTCTATATCGACCCAAAGCAGTGGCGGATCCAAGGGGGAGCCATCAGGGGGATCGCCCCCCGGTAACACACAGCCACTGTGTACACAGTACTGGCAGCCGCCTAATGCTAAATATGGATAGAGTGATCTGCAAGGATTACATAAATGCATGTAGCTCAGAGCCGGGGGACATGGTGCATCTCGCTGCAAAAAATGTGGTCGTTTTTTTACCCTAAGGGGGCGTGGCCACACTGCTGTGATTAGGCCACATCCCCTTTGCCCGGCCGGCTCTCTACAGCCCTGGGGGGTCTATTCACTAAGTCTTGGAGAGAGATATGGAGAAAGGTAAGTCCCAGCCAATCAGCTCCTAACTGTCATTTTTCATACACAGCCTGTAAACTGAAAGTTAGGAGCTAATTGGCTGGGACTTATCTTTCTCCATTTTATCAAGAGTTAGGGGGCAATTTAGCCCTGGACGCTAAGCTGCGCTCTCTCGCAGCCGTCAGGGGCTGGGTATACAAATTCCTCTTAAGGACGCCCTCTATGTCTTAGAGAGCGACGGCAGAGTGAGCGCACGCCGGTAAATTACGCCCACTTTTCTTGCTTAACACAGGTCATCTCCAGGAAGTGTATGATTAATCGGTAACATCGAGAGCCATTGGAGCTGCTCATTGCCCTTGAGGTAGACTCTACCCCGCCGCAAGCACTGCGATCACTGCAGGCTGAAATACAACCAGGTGATGTGTACAATGACGCCTCCATGCTAATTATGCGCACCCATAAAACGCCATTAGAACACACAGGCACACCCCCATTTTCATAGACCATCCCCTGACACCACACACAAACTGCACTATCTCATTCAAAGTAGCGCTCAGTCTGTGTACTACTAGTGCACAATTCCCGATTGCAGTGACTGGCATGTGCACGTGCATTGCGATGCATACGCGTACACAGACGGACGAGAATCGGCCATAGCGAACGAACGCGGCTTAGCGTCCGGGTCTGCATTGGGCCCTTAGTGAATAGACCCCCTCGTGACAGGGACAAGCAGGTTGCTGGGGTATGTGTGGTAGGAGGGGCTGAGAGATGACCCAAGTGGGCAAGCAAGCTAGGGATGGCCATTGACGGTGTTACAATTGATGGTTACCTTCGATGGCAAAATGGCAAGTAGCCATCGATGGTTACCAACTATGCAATGGATGACCATCAATGGTTTCACCAACCGATGGTCATCCCTGTTTTTGACTGACTGGCTAGTGGGCCAATCCGAACGTGGGGACAGGGCTTCGCGGGTTCCGGGGAGGGGGGGGGAGTGCCCTGGAGGGGCGGAGCTATGCTTCGTGTCCCTGCACCTTGTCAAAAAAACAAACAAACATTCGGTTATGCTTTGACATCCATGGAGGGAAACCATCTGGTTCTCCCCCATCGATGACAAAAGCATTCGCCGTCGGCCATAAACCATCGATGATTATGAATCATCGATGTTTGATGGCCATCCCTAGAGCAAGCCTCCCAGTGACCGGTGGAGTATGGGGGTGCTGTCATCATGGATATATGTTATATACATTTATATGTATGAGTCTAGATTTGCCCCTGGCCCAAAGAACACCTATTCTATTAATTCCCCAGGCCTGTCTGGGCTTCTATGTGTGTGTGTCTATATATATATATACAGTACATACATACTGCATGTCTGCTTTTATCTTTCGGGGCACTCTCTCTCCCTAATCTGGAATGGACTAGACAGAAACATACACATCTTGGTCATTAAACCGTCTCCATACACGCCAATATGTCAATGTGTCCTGAGTGTGGTATTGATTTCCCTGTACGGTGGAGCGATGCATAAACTGTTATTATGGAGGAGTTAGCAGCCAGGGTGATATACTGAGACGGATCAGAGCAAGTGACGCGTACTCCATTAACTCAGTTTTATTTCTTTATTGCTTGTTTTAGATTAATGTTTTGTGAGGGACTGGTTCAATTCATATAGCAAAACTGTCCTCTATCATGTACATATCAGTGGAAGAAACAGCCTGATAAAGACTGAATACATAAACGGGGTGGTGCGCACTGTGTGTAGAAGAGTTTTTTGGAACTTACTCTGTCACTTATGTACATATGTTATCCTCTTTAATCTGCTGATATCCGCGAGGCTATACATTACAATTAGTACATTGTGCCCTGTGCCGCCCCCTGTGTGCATGGCGTCACGCAGAGGGGGCGGGCCTAAATGCACCCGGAAGTGCATCTCTGCCTGGAACGCCCTAAAGACGCTCTGAGCAGCTGTAAAGATGGCAGGGACAGTGCATGCGGGCATTACTGCCGCAGCAATACTAGCTATGGCACCCTGCTAGCCAGAAACAAGCTACGGCACCGCTCGCACACCCCTAGTTATAGCCCTGGCTTGGAAAGAAATAAAGTGGACATAGATAAAGCATCAACCAGTCAGCTCCTGTCATTTTTCAACCACTGCCTGTAACATGACAGTTTGGTTGGTACTTTATTGGTGGGTACACACTACACAATATGCTCCCTGAGCGATATCGTGTAGTGTTGTCCCCGGCAGGCTGTGCTCAATGTCGTTCATGACATTGAGCAAAGCCGCTTAACGATATCATTAACGATATCGTTCAGCATCGGGCTCTCTCCCCCATTCCCTGACATGCAGCAACCTGACGAGATCGTCAGATTGGCCTGCATGTCAGCCCGATGAACGATGATGATGAAGGACCCGCGGGAACGCGCGTCGTCGTTATCGTTCATCCTTTTGGTGTTAAAAATGGCCGATAAAGTGGACGACTGAACGATAACGATATCGTCATCGTTCAGTCGTCCACTTTATCGCCCAGTGTGTATGCACCATATCTCTCTCTACCTGATCTCTCTCCAAAGCTTGATAAATCTTCCTCTAAATTTGATCTAGACTAGTCAGCTGCCTGTAGCCAATCACAAGGAGGTACCTCATAAAGAGGGAGATGTATCGAGCCCAGGAGAGAGAGACAGTGGATAAGTTGCCTATAGCAACCAAACAGCTGCTCTCATTTTATAGACTGTGTTAGGGAAATGATAGCAGAAGCTGTTTGGTTGCTATAGGCAACTTCTCCACTTTTATCTCTCTCCAAGGTTTGCTACATCTCCCCCCACATATGCTCATTTTCTCAACGTTATCACTAGACTCATACTAATTAATAACCCCAGTCACAGTTAATCTCAACAGTGCTACTTTTCACTAATAAATATTGTGATGTCATTTCAGAATAACATGCTTGTACAATTCAGGAATTGGTGTACACTGATTTCTTTTGAGGTTTTTTTTTTACGGTAACCTAAAGGGCCCCTAATATATTGGGCAAGCAGTCGCTTAGGCGTAGGTTCTGCAGTGAGCCTCGGATTGGTTCACCATCCTGTATTTTCCTGTCTGTAACAACCGCTGGCCACACAGACATCATACAATCAGAATATAATACATACAGAGCAATAGCTGGATTCTAACCTGGCTTAAGGATTGTAGCAACATTTTCCCCTGTGCTGCTTTTCATTAATGACGACCAATTACTAGAGATGAATCCAACTCCCAAAGTTCATTTCACTGAATAAATTGCAATGTTGGGCCAATCGTTTTATGTCTGGTCGAATAGATTCACAATTGTAATTCTTGCCCAAAGCAACCAATCAGCTTCCAGCTATCACTTACCTAGCACAGGCTATAAAATGACATGTTAAAAGCTGATTGGTTGCAACTTCTCTCTGGAAGGATTGATACATCTCCCCCTGTTTGTGAGTACAGAAAGTATAAATGTTTCCCCTCTGGAATATCCCTAAAATTATTATTTTAAGACTTTTTTTTTTTTTACTGATCATTTTTTTCCCCTTAAGTTTAACACTCGCAAAGTAATGGACACATGGCAGGATTTCTGCATCTCCCCAGTTTTGCAGAATCAGTTTGCTCATCTCGATCAGTGAGCCTTTGATGGCGAGCTGTATTCTCATCAATCAAAATTTATAGTTAGGAAAATAGTAATCTTATACCAGGCACAGAGCAAATTCTTGTCCTGAGCCCTTTTTGACATCAGGCAAATGCCCTTTTTGCCCTGTACTAAAACAAGGCCCTGCCCCAGACAGTGCACACTTTATTTCCCCACAACAAGACTCAGCCATCTCGCCAGATAATGGCTCCATTACCATATGACATAAAGAAGATTTAGTGGTGTCCACATCAAACCCGACAGGGCCTATTAAAAGCAGACGCGATAAAACCGCTTGTATAGAAAATGTTGGCATTCTACGTGCTGCAATGCTCAGTGGGGCCATAATGTAGCCTTCAAGCCACATACAGCCGTATTAATACGGACAAGCCATTTTGGACGTAGGAGGCAGATGGACTTATAAAACTTAGGGCAATTTTCTGCTTTGCACCAGTATCATTAAGAGACAAAGAGGACTATTTGTCAATGTCCCAGCTGCCGGATTGATGTGGAAACATTCTCATCCGCATAATCCTTTCTCAGGCACTGTCTGTCCTTTCATAACGTGGGCGCTGATTTCTTCACAGATGCTGCCCCCCGTGTTCTAGATATTGTGCTCATAAATCCACCTTCATATTTTAGTTTTTTTCTTTGCATTAGCCAAAATTGAAAAAAAAAATAAAAAAAAATGGCACCTTTTTGGATCATTTTTCTACCTCGTTTGTGTAGGTTTTAATCCAAAAATGATAGTGCAGAGGAATGTCTTATGATTGCTTTAGGATATATGGCGTAACCCAATATAATCCTATGGGCTTTTTTTCGGGACAACACCTGAGAGGGATCCGATCGGATCCCTCCCAGCCCCCTCACGTGGCGCGCACATCATTCTACACATGCACAGATGGACGCCAGAGGGGGTCATAAGCCCGGAAATCCCTGTATCGCAAAGGACAGCTCTTATCGGCAGAGCAGTACTTTGCGATTTTCTAGGTACATACTGGCGATATCGCCGGTATGTACCTGATAATTAGCGGTATGTACGGCATCGCGGATGCTATGCTTAGTACATCTTCACCCATATATTTTATATACGTTAATGGTAAAGAGGGAAACAATAGGCACTGTGAAGACATACTAGGGGGTATATTTTATAAAGTGCAGGTTTATAGAAGTGGAGATGTTGCCCATTGCAACCAGTCAGATTCTAGCTATTATCTTCTGGAAGGTGCTAGATAAATAAGTAGAATCTGGTTGGTTCCTATGGGCAACATCTCCACTACTATAAACCTGTACTCTAGTAAATACACCCCTTAGTGTAATCGCACACTAGCAAGCTACGAGTGGTAGTATATCTAAGAGTAGAGGTTTACCCACACAACGGGCTAATGTTTCAAACCTTCTATAGAGGATAGGTGATCACAGGGAACCACATACATCTGCGCCAAGCGTTCTGCCAGAGATTGTTTCTCAAAATGTGCGTCTCATTCGCGTTACTAAGGTGACTAAAGAACAATGTGTGAGTACACTGAGTACTGACTGTGGCATGTAGCTACTATGTGTGACTCAGTCGCTGATCTGAGTAATAAAAAAATACAAAAGACGGGGCGGGATGTACTAAGGTTGCAGTGACCATCCCGCCAGTCACCGCAACCTTACTATTCACACTAATCGTACTAACATATGCGATTAGTATCGCAAAGGACAGCTCTTGCGATAAGAGTTGCACTTTGCCAAGCAGCCGACGCCAGGTGAGAGGGTCTCCGTGGGACCCCGCCCCCTCAGAGCCCCGGGAGCTTCCTGCTGGTCACATGTGCAGGAAGCCCTGGGCTCCTCCTCCTCCTACCTTCACCCGGAAGAAGATTAGGAGGAGGCGGAGGACCCCGGAGAGTCAGCTAAGTGGGGGTCATTGCTGGGCGATGGCGGGTTGGCGAAGCGTTGGGAGTGGGGTGCGGTAAGAAGCCCATAGGCTTCTATAGGGTAACGCCTGGTTTTTCTGGCGTTACCCTCTGCACCGATAATAGGGTGGACGGGGCTTAGTACAGCGGTAGAAAACCCAGAAAACGGGGTTTTTACCGCATTTTTCCTTTAGTACATCCCGCCCAGGGTGAGATGTATCAAACCTTGGAAAGAGATAAAGTGGAAAGAGATAAAGTACCAACCAGTCAGCCCCTGTCATTTTACAACACAGCTTGTAACATGACAGTTAGGAGCTGATGGGCTGGTACGTGCCACCTGCCGTGCCACCCCCTACAGATAAATACATTAGGAGCTGATTGGTTGGTACTTTATCTCTCTCTCCGAGGCTTAGTACATAGACCCCTTAGTCCCAGTTATAAAGTTACTTGGATATGAGCACATTTATAGAATATTGGCCCCAGAGCAACATTGAATGCCAAACAGTATTACACGTCTTGCATATCGTCCTCTTTAATATGTAGAATCTTTTCATGTATTACATCTTAAACCTTAGCGCCCATCTGGGCGCTGCGCACGTACGCAACTGTATTAGTGGTTTTAATTGCAATCACTTAAATTCATCTTTATACATGACAGTAAACAGCTGCTGCAGAACATCTTGGAGGTCTACACACCATGACCCTTGCTTTAGGAAAGGGCGGGGCGCCCTGTATCTCAGGAGGCTGTGCAGCAGATGGCGTCACAGTTGCGCAAGCTGTCCAGCCTATTTGGTCTTGTGCGATTTAAACATAGATATAGAGTGCGACAGCTTGGCCTTGATATGTGAGCCGATGGGATTATTTTCCGATAAATAACTCCATTAACAATTATCAACTTTTGCCATACTTGTACTTTCTTGCTGTGTACTATTATGTGCGGTAACCGTTACACAGTGCACGAGCTGCATTTCAAGTGGGGTCAGTATTTGCCCTGTGTTCATCAATAAGTAAATTGCCAACAGATTTCTTGCAGTGGCAATTTTTCTCTGTACACAAATCCTGTTCATATACACTATTTGGAGTAGTAGTCTAACTCCTACTAGACCCTAGATAACTGCACCATACCATTCAGTTCACTGAAAGCTGCAAGTCTATCTCATGCTGTGGGTTGCTCACATCAATACTTGACTGCTCCCTTCAAAACAACGTATGGTACACAGACTTTAAGTGCGTTTAAATGGAGTACCAGTGCCTATTGTAATCTGCCATGTGTCCAGTTTGGAGTTCACAGGGAGGGGCATCGTGTATCCCATCAGGGGGTCTGGTGCAGAGTTGCATGCATATCGGTCTGTTTTGCTGATGGTCTCGTGATTTTCATACACTGTGAATGCTCTGTAGCCGAGTACACGGATGATTCATACACATCTCCAGCCTATCGCCACTTGCAGCTGAACGGACTCAAATGGGCGACGGCAGGGAGTTTGCACGTAGGGTAAGTGTAGCGAGGACGTTTCGAGGTCGTGTGGTGGGATTTGCCATCTATGCCGAGTTGTGCGTACACAGAGAGAGCCAACTGATATCAGACACATCTCTTTCACCAGTTATAGCGCTAGAGCAAGCGTGCGCTTATAATGATGACAGCTATTTGAACAAGTTTTTGGAAAGGAGCAGTACAGCCGCCTAGGTGCGCGCATCTTCGGCACCTGTGCCAATATCCGCATGCAGTTCCGCGCACGCAGTGCGAGTGCATTTGCGACGACTCGCGTGCAACCATGAATGTTCAGACCGCAGAATGTTCAGGCCACGATAGTCGCACAATAACACTGGATCTAACACCTATTGTATTTACAGTGATTCCCGAAAGTATTCACAGCGCTTCACTTTTTTCAAATTTTTTTATGTTACAGCCTTAATCCAAAATGGAATAAATAAATTTTTGTCCTCAAAATTCTACTCACAATACCCCATAATGACAACGTGTAAAAAGTTTTTTTTTTGAGATTTTTGCTAATTTAATTAAAAAGCAGAAACGTATATATTTTCTTTCATTTTATAATGTATGTACTTACTCCATTTACTCACTTGACGTACGCCAGCCATTATATTCCATAGGCGTTCAATGTTAACACAATTCAGTGGATAGGCTGAGCAGAGAGCTGCGCCAAAGTCACTGACAAATACAGTTCCGCTGGAAATCGAGAGGATCATTGTTGGGCATGGCTGGCGGAAGGGTACCGCTGTCGGAGGGTGCCCGGGTATCCTCCGAGTCTGCTAACCAGTGGCAGTGGAGCCACAAGTGTCTCCAAATTGAATAATAATCTTGTCAGGTCGAGCGGCAGCACCAGTCCGTGCGTCGTCCGCTTAGATCCAGACAAGTGACGGGTTCTGTATGTGTATCTGATCTTGTGTTGAAGCCGAGTAGTCTTTAATGAAAAGACCTGGAATTTGTAGACCGCCTGCCATACAGAGGCTGTTTAATGGCCTCCGAGACGGTAGAACACAGCAATAACGAGCATTTGATCAGTGCATGTGGAAATGAAGTTTAGATTGGGTAGAAATTACAGGCCGATACGGCTAGATTCTGCTTTTTTACCTCAACAATACGGAGCACGTCCTTCTCATTATTTCCAACCAGATCTTCTTTGTTGTATGTGCTCAGCCGTGGAACAGAAATTGATGTTTGATGAATATAATTCACCTGACTTCTTGTAATGACACACAATAATTACTTGGCTGTGCAGGGGGTATAATTGTATTTTTGTATTGAACTATTTTACTCAGTTAAGCATTTTTGTGCAGTGTGGTGACTAAATTAAATTAATTTCTCTTCATATTTCATTGACTTTAGTTCTCATTTGTGTTTCTAGCATCTCTGCTATATTGTAGTATATCGTATATGTTTTTTATATGTATTTTACATCTAATGGTGGCGACTTGCGGCACGATATTAATTATGACATATTTGACCAAATATAACCCAAAGCAATTCTCCATTGTACCTCCCATTAGCAGCAGACTGGGCATATGTGTTGGCTTGGTGCCTGTGCTCAAGTGAGGCAGCCATTTTGTGAGCCAAACCGCATTCATTCGGACGCAATTTGCTAACAATGATTTTGTCTGTCGTTTAAAAATGTTAAGGGCGGGCCCCTGTTTCTGGTCTTAATGGCGTTAAAGCAACTGTATGGAGCCTACCAGTAAGGGTGGAACCACAGAAAGAATTTATCGGCCCGCTCTGACGATATTTGGGGGAAAGTAAAAGCTGCAATCCTTCCATTCAAAATCCAGAGCAGATGGGTGAAAAGTTAAGCTGAGGATGGCAAGAAGAATAGAATAGCGCCTACTATTGTGGTAGCTCAGAGTATTTAGAAAAATATATAATGTGCCTAAATTGTACGTAGCAAAAAATTTAAATAAGCCAGTTTATATGCAGCTTTCAACTTCTTTCCGTTTGCGCCTTAGGGGGCAGATGTTACTATGAAGCTCTGGAAAGTGATAAAGTGGAGAGTAATAAACCACCAGCCAATCAGCTCCCAACTGTCATTTTTCAAACACAGCCTGTAACATGACAGTTGGGAGCTGAGTGGTTGGTCGTTTATCACTCTGCACTTTATCACTTCCCATAATACTCTGCCCCTAGATTTATTAGGGATCGGAATGCACCCAGTTTATGGATCAGTGAATAAGAAATTATAGTGCAGTATGTTCTAATTATGCGTTCTAATAAACATGTGTGATAAAGTGCCAATCTGTGTACCACAGCAAATATCATTTGTGCTTATCTGTCGTTTATATCTTTGGGTTCCAGGTGACCTCTCTAAATGATTCTCTTTGGCTCAACTCATACAGTGACAATATGGGATAGAGAGTACCAATATTGTAGTGTTAAAACAAATGTCCAGATTGAATGAATAGGAAATAAAAACACGTATAAAGGGGGGCATCCACTACACTATTTTAACAGGCAATTGACCGATAACGACGTCGTTATCGTTCAATCGTTTTAAAAATCGTTCATAAATCGTGCAGTGTTTGGTCGCTAACGATCAACGATGCGGGCTCCCGCTGGTCGTTTGATCGTCTCGTCTGTCGACCGAACATGCAGATCAATTTCACTTGATCGCTATCGGATCGCTTAAAGATCGTTTGCAAATCGTTTGAAGATCGTTTAAAGATCGTTCAGCGAAAAACGATCAACCACCCAGCCTGACACTACCAAACCTCCATTTTGTTGTTTATCTGTGGACGGAGCTGAAGCAAGCAGGACACAGAGGGCCACGCGGATCATCATTCGGCAATAAGGTAAGTACAAACACACACAGAGGACCGTGCGGATCATCATTCGGCAATAAGGTAAGTACAAACAGTGCCAAACCACTGACCACAAATGTTGCACTCCCTTATGGAAGTGCTGGTTTCATTTCATCCAGAATAGTCTTCATTGGTACATAGACAGCCAGACAAGCCTGGGATACTTTTCCAATCTATCAGAGCAGAAGGTTCAGTAAAGGGATAGGGGTAATAGATAGTCCCAGGGTTTCTAATCTACCGTGTGCTTGTTCAAATGCCGGTTTAGTCAGCAGTTTTGTCCGACCCTTCTCTTTCATAACAAAATACATTGATACTAAGCAATATCAGATCAGAGAATAGCACTTTGCAAGAGCAGAAAAAAAAGCCTATATATTATATGACAGACCTGAGCTCACCCGTAGGTCCTTCTAACGGGGTAACGTATTTGTGACGAGCAGGCACCTTCTTCATAGCGGCTGGAAATACAGTCATCTGCCACAGGGGCTGCATTGTGATTCGAGGGATAAAAGTAATTTATGTGTCTGACCCTTAATGCGGCTGTTAAACCATCTCTAATGAAGATGGAAGGTTTAATAATGACAAGTGTTACAAACGTGTATTTAATCATCGGTGAATCGATTAGGCACTTTTGCCCACGCGTCTGCCCTACAGAAGACCTGACTCCAGGATCAAACTAGTGAGATTACAGATTTGATAAATGGAACTTTAGTACAGTAGCAATTGAGTTATTGGATTTGCCAAGCTCTCAAATTAGATTTGCATTGTCTTGTCCATGTGTGCTTGGGGTCTGAAGGAGGTCATTAGTGGGCAAGCACATAAGGCAGGAAAGTGATATCCAACAAGCAGTATTGTGGATAGTCAATTAAAAGGAATTGCAGCGTTTAATGTTAGGCATAATGCTCGGTGGTCAGTCGCAGAGTCCCTGAGGCCTAGTTAAAATAGACTAAGTCTACCGCAAGTATATGTCTACACTAAGCCTGGGGCTCTTTAGCCTGTGACAAATAGCTTTTGTTGAGGAAAAGCCAGAGAACAGAGCAAGGCCCATAAACCCTCTGAGATGTGAGACAGGCAGAGCAACTACTGGAGGACCAGCACCTCATCATACTATTTATTTGCTGTGCTCCTGCTTATAAATAACGCAGATCTTCATGTAGGCTACACTTATGGTGCCCACACACATACCGATCTGCACACGATCCCACGATGTGTGCAATTTCCCCTAAACTCTCCCCCGGCAGCTCCTACACACGATTTGGGGTAAAAAGCATCCAATCTGACTTAAGATCTATCGTGCATCTGACGATGCGATGTGCGACCAGCGGGGACGCGCATCGTGATCGTGAGTGGGGACTCACGATTTTCTCACGATTTGGCCATATTTTACACGATCTGTCGTCACGATTTGTCGGAATCGGCCAGATCGTGTAAAATATCGCTATGTGTGTGGGCACCTTTAGCCCTATGGGCCTGATTCAGACCCACTCGCGAGCGGCTGTACGCTCGCAAGTGGGTCGATGGTCTGCACTGAGCATGCGCACGACGGAGGGAGCTCCGTCGTGCGCATGCGCCAGACACGACGAGCGAAGGACTTTCCTTCGCTCGTTGTGTCCGATCAAAGGGGGCGTGCTGTCAATGTTGATTGACAGCACGCCCCCTTTGGTGGGCGTGCCGGGGGCGTGCCTCCCTGACGGGGGCGTTCCCACGGGAACGCCTCCCGTCAGAAGCCGGCCCGATGTCAGTGGGAGTGATTTTGGCTCTGATAGAGCCAAAATCACTCCGGAGCTTGCGGTTGAAAACCTCAACCGCAGGCTCCGGCTCGCAATTTCGATGGTCGCGATGGTCACGACCATCGCGGCCATCAAAATGCACGCTCGTATAGCCTGTGGGTGGTGACCCACAGCTATACGAGCGTCCAGGAGGACGCTCCATGAAAAAGGAGCCCGGCCCTCATGCAGAGCGTGCGCTCTGCTCAGAGCGTACGGCTCTGAATGAGGGCCTATATCCCCTCTGTTGTTTCTGATTTTTGAGGATGAGATGTTTTGCAAAAACTGTACTGAAAAGTGAAAATTTTCTGCATGGGTTTGGGTCTAGACCCTTTCTCCTTGAGTTCCAGGACCCAAAAGTTACCCAAGATAATAAAGCAATACGCGTTATGAGTACATTTATTCGATCATTAATGATTTAAATTATCATTGTTATTTTTGTAGCTGGCTGAAATACAAACAAAGGAAAAGGAAAACATGGGGAAGACTGCCGGGCCCCGCAATCTAGCCGGCCTGCGACCATGGCCTGTGCGCAAATCTCGGCATGGGTTTGCAGATATCAATTTGCCAAAAAAAAATACAGTACATAAACCCGATGTTTACGCACATCTCCAATGTTTTTAGATTTGTGCCTGCGCAAAAGCCGCACTGTCCATGTGCAGATCTGGGGCTGCGATGTCGCTCGCAGTTGACATGCTGCTGGCATTTGCGGGTGGCGACACCGATTGCTCCAGAAAACGCTGGCATTGGCAACATTTTCTGGGTGTGCCAAAGATAGTGGCGCAGCCTCGCTGCCCCTAGCAGCTGGATTTTCCCAGACATCCTGAGGGTTACTCAGATGGCCAATGGTCACTCAGTTGATCCGATGGCTGCGCCTTTTGACGCAGCACCCGGTCAAAGAGAAGCCGGCAGTGGGCGTCTTTTTTACTTAAGACTTCTCCTGCGGAGATTCAAAAAGTTAGCAAGTATGTTCCGCGTGTGAGTCTTACCAACCATAATATGGTCGTTGCGCTCATTTTTGTATTCTTTTACGATATAAACCCTCGCCATTGCTGGGAGACTTTCCCCGCTTTAGAATTATAGATCTGTTTCAGTTGCCTGTAAGAGGCCAAATTTGATAATACTAATGACGGTAGCACCAAGGGGGCCGTAGCTAGGCGGATGGTGTGACGGTGCACGGCCGGGTCTATGAGAAGGGGGGTGGTCTGTAAAAGAAAAGGGGTGGTCATAGGGAGTTTTAAGTTGAGGGAGGATGGAGTTCAGGAGTCCCTAGCCTCTTCATGTTTTGGGGAGAATCTAGACAGCACTTGGCCGGAAAGGGGCAGGGTTGCTTCTGGATGGATTGGGGAAGGGATTCTTTTATCCCGCTGCTGCATGTACAAATGTTGGAAGGCAAGTAGCATCCAAATCGGTTTCAAGCCTCTCAATAGGCTCGGAGTCCGCCTAGGGGCAGCCATAACTGTTAGGCCAGTTTCACACACAACGTTTTTTTTGTCCGGCGGGAAAAAAAAACCTGACGTTTTCTTTTTCCCTGTGGGTCAGTCCCTTTCACACACAACGGTTTTGTGTCGTGTGTGATGTTTGTGTAGCGTGTGTGATCAATCCTTAACACTGAAACCGTGGACGGCAACCGTCCTAGTCAGTGGTTAAAATGTCTGTAATATGGCGACCGTGCCGTGTTCGTACCCTTTTCTTACAGTGTGGAAGCCCTAACCTATTTTTAACTTCCACTAAAGTTTAACAACGGTAAAAGAAAGTCTGGGGTTTTTTTTGCCTTGACGGACAAAACCGTTGTGTGCGAAATAGCCCTGACACAGCTGCAAACAGACATCTTAAACGAACACACATTTTCATGTAACGTATGTATCTTAAACACGGGGCTCGTGACCCAAGACACATTTCTGTCAGATAATGTCCCTGGATGAGTTTTCTTTATAGAAACATGATGTTAACTCGACGCTCTGACAACTGATGTAACGGTGGTGTTTATTTTTTTAATTATTATTCGATTTTCCTCTATTCCCGGTCGAATTTAAAGGTAATATGTTCCAGTTCTCCACAACCCTTGGCTTAAATCAATGTTCATTTGATGAATACATAGCCCAAGGACAAGCACGTCGGGTGATAAATGGTAATTGTCAGGCAACGTGGCAGGGCATGTCACGAGGACTGTGCTCTTATTCCTGTGAATGATCGGTGTTAGTCAACGACCACAGACCTCATTGTAATTGCCGCTACCTATCCAACCTGAAAAAGATTATGTTGTGGGCAAATAGAAATGATTTTACTTCATCAATCCATCTGTCATGGGGCTGCTGCTATCAACATTTCCCTTTAGCCACCAGAGGTTGCCTTTTAAAGTGTCTGTATGCTTTACACACGGGCAAAGCGGCAAATCACTTTGAGCGTCTATAGAAGTTATAATACCGCTTGGTGCGTATTTAGACGCCAACATCGGTCGCACCATCGATACTTCCTCCAGCCCCTCTGCTTGTGCCAATTGCTGCTCTTCCCAAATGGAACCAACTTCGCCCCCTTGTGCAGCGGTAACAGTGGCGACTCGCACTGTTACCGCCAAGGTATGCCCACGAAAATCCACAGACCCTGCGTCCGAATCTGTACCGCATCTCTCAGCGGTAACAGTGGCGAATCAGACACAGGCTCGGGCTTACATCATCAGCCGACTGCGTACTGGACAAGTTCAGCCCAGTACTACACTGTAGCTGCGACTGGGACCCAATGTATAGAGCAGAGGCATTTAGGGCATGCTGGCATTTGTGGTTCCAGAGCAGTTGGAGACTGACTGCTTTCTCTGTGACTCTTCAACAGTTATAAAACTAAATGTCCTTGCATATAAAACCCTATGTAGATAATTAAATGCAGTCGTACTGTAACACGTTTAAGCTGTTATGAAAAATGTTCTAACCCCCCCCCCCCCCCAGTCAACAGGGATCCGTCCCTCCAACTCCTCTCATCTCCTTGTATAGATATGTAGATAAATGTGACCATGGAGGAGCTTTCCCTTAATTTCAATGTATTTAAGTAATGCCGTGTGAGAGGCTAGCCACCGAAATCATCTAACTTCCAATTACATCCCGGGCTTCATGAGGGACAGAAGAACCAGCGTAATAAAGGCTCCCATCTATTACACTTATAGACATGTCTAAAATATTCCCTCATGCTTGCCAGGCTTTTATAGTAAGATGTTAATAAGCCGAAGTTTTATCGCCGTGTATGTATATCCTAGAGCACAGAAGGATGAAATATTTATCACACACATCCCCAGAGACAAGATTACAACTTAGCGAGATGAGGGAAAAATGTTAGAGGAACGGCAGGATGTACAATTTATGCAGCGCAAAGTGACATATAGTAAAAGACACTTTATAAGAATACGGGAATATTTGCTTTTTTTTAATAAATTTCCTTATAATTTGATGGAATTGTTTTTGTGTGGGGGAAGATTTTTTTTTTTCACTGTTCACAGCAACTTCATGCCCGAAATGTCTGATTATGAAGCAACACGTTGGAAAAATATAACAAATATATCGTAAAACACGTCGTTTCAAGATATGGGCGCTTTTACATCAGGTATACGAGGAGCCTATCGGTCATATTTAGGAGCCTGCAGGGTTATCTAAAGGAGCCACTGAAAATGCGAATTAAGTGACATGAATACAATTCTAAGTAAACTAAGGTTAATGCAGAGTAGGTAGCAAAATGGGCATTAATTACACCTAATAATAAAACCACACATAAATAGAGCGTACTTTCAATCACATGCGCTCAAGATGCATTTCAGACAGCAGCAGCAGAATAAGCACCTGATTTACGGTTAGTACATGTTAGAGACACTGAGGACCCGTTTGTGCCCATCTTATAAACCATTTTGTTTTAGTGACATTTTCAATACCCTGTAACAGAGGAATGGGTATGATATACCATCAGCCGCATGGCCGGCAGCCCGACAGGAGCAGAGTGCGACGCAGCTGAAGCCCGATAGCGCTGGAAATCCTGATCGTGGATAGGTAAGTATCCACTAACCTAACCCCCCTAACCCTCCTTAGGGGTGCCTAACCCTAACTTCCCCCCCAAGTGCCTAACCCTAACCTCCCCCTTCCCCGCTGCCTAAACCTAAGTCCCCCGGGGGGGTGCCTAACCCTAAGTCCCCCCCGGGGGTGCCTAACCCTCCCTCCCCCTAGCCTAACCCTAAATCCCCCCGGGAGCCCTAAACCTAACCCTCCCCCCCCGCGGCTGTCCGCCCGCGGCGCCCGGCATCACTACGATCGTGATGCCAGGCGCCGGTCTCCAGGCGTCGGGGAAATGCGGGCGTCTACATCCAGACGCCCGGCATTTCACCCTTGCCGGGATAAGACAGTCGGGAAGCTGGCTGCCGTTATATAGGCAGTTGGCTTCCCGATTGCTTCCCGTAACGGAGGTCCCCAAACTCGGCCCTCAAGGCACCCTAACAGTCCAGGTTTTACTGATATCCATGGTTGAGCATAGATGGTTAGATCAAAAGACTGAGGTGCTAATTAATTCACCTATGCCCAAGCATTGTTATCCTTTTAACCTGGACCGTTAGGGTGCTATGAGGGCCGAGTTTGGGGACCTCTGCCCTATAACATTGTCAAAATCAGGGCAAAATAGCTACACCATTGGGGCACCCACAGCTACACCCCATTACTGAGAGATCATACCACTTTGGCCAGCTGGTATTTAAAGAATATTTATCCTTTCCAACTAATATTTAATATAAAGTAACTTTTTATGTATTTTATGTAATTTTTAGGCTTAGTGGTTCTTTAAAGTTGTCATCACAGCAACTGGTCTCAGCAGACAATATGATGAAAACGTCCTCTTCCTAGGCTACATTTTAATGGCATACCGCCCCCAACACATCATTACTGCAAGTATTATGATACGTATTCATCAGTCAAGGAAGAGACATAATGAATGCTAAGCCACCATGAAATGCAGCGTTTGGGCCGCAGACACCCCAGGCAATAAAGGGGTTAAAACCTGGGTCGCGAATGTTGGAAAGATAATTTAGTCCTGGAATAATAAAGAGCTGACTTCTTCCCTGGGTGCGTTTATCAGCCCATTATTCTATCTCGCCTTAATGCCAGGCGAGCACGGGCTGGTAATTGCACATTTCTGCACGGTGTTCTGTGATTGCGTGTTTTATTGCACTACTTATCGGCTGTACATGTTGAAGAGCTGCTTTGAATTGACATGTAAAAAAAACAAAAATAAACAAAACAAAATCGATCGAGGTTTGAGCTGACAGAAGAGATTTGATGAGATTTCTTTCTGTACACAGAGTCTGTGCATATTGCCGGCTACTTTACTGAAAGATGTTTTATAGGTTTCATCTGTCTTGTTAAAGGGAACATTGCTGGGGGATCCAGGGAGATTAGAGGTGAAGGGTCCCAGCCTAGCCCGGTTACTTCTCCCCTAGGAGCCCCTGGCCCATCCAGGCTGCTCAAAAAAGCAAAATTAGGAGTAAGCTAGAGTCTGGTGCATGCGCAGAATAGAGATTGAACGGGATGTAGTTGGCATCCCAGCGTGCGGGATGCCGATGGTCTGAATACCGGCGCCGAAATCCCGACAGGTCGAGATCCCGGCACCAGTATTCTGACCGCCGGCATCCCGAAGGTAAGTATAGGGGTGTTAGGGTGAGGTTAGGGTTAGATAGCGGGATTAGGGTTAGGTATTAGGGGGAGGGTTATGGTTAGGCACCGGGGAGGGAGAGTTAGGATGCGGGGAGGGGGAGGTTAGGTTTAGGCACTAAGGGGGGATGTTTGGTTTAGGCACTGGGGGGTGTGTGTTAGATTTAGGGTGCAGGGAGGGGGCGGTTAGGTTTAGGCACTAGGGGGGAGGTTAGGGTTAGGCACTGGGGAGGGTGGGTTAGGGTAGGGGTTAGAAAGTACTCACCGTCACCGTGGGTGTCGGGATTCTGGCTGTCGAGATGCCGCTGTTGGTATTCTAACCAGCGGCATCTCGACAGCCGGGATTTCATACCCAGCCCGATTGAACGGTTAGAGCGGCATTACCATGCCGTTAACCAATTTTGTTATGGGCATAGGCTAGGAGTAAATCCCGATAACGGTGATATCGGCTGCTTATAGTCTCATTAGCATTCCGTTAGCAAAATATTCACATTCCCTTAGTCTGAATGCGGACCAACATGGAGCTGCGTGGAGCTCAGAATCAGGCCGCCTGCACGCAGAGAGGGAGGTTATACATGTTGGATAAAACACAACTAGAAGATACACCTCACAAATAGCCCTTTTTATTGTTATATTTTCATTTATTATCGAGAATTACAGGGCTGCTTGCTTAGCCAAGGAGCATAAAATAATCAGCCACAGACCTCTTCAGGACAGGGGCGCCCCTAGTGCGCCATCTTTTTGTGCAAAATGTAAAATGCTTACGAGCTTCTATCAGACATGGACGCTTGTGCCACATATTCTGACAACTGAACAGTGAAACTAATTTTTTTTTTAATACAAACTTCAAACACATATAAATTAATATACGTTTTAGATTATGTTGTCCTCTTAGCTAAATTTGCCTGGCATGGGGTGGCACACAGCACTCTAGAGCAGGGGCTTGGAGAGATTTCTGGGGCCCTGGTACTTTAACTTTCTACTTCAGGGTCCATAGGGTATCCACAGGATACCTTGGGGTATAGGTGTGACGTCAGTCGCAGGGCACCAAAGAGTTAAGCTTTCAGCCTCCCAGGATGCACTAGGTCCCCCTCCTATACCCCGCCCCCGAGCCAAGGCACCTCAGTTTAGTTTGGTGCCCGGCCGGAGTCGGGTGCACCTGTTGGAGTGGGGGCTAGAAGAGCCCCTGAAGCTTATTCTTCATGCAGCTGTGGCTGCACAACTGGATGAACAGCATGGACAGTCAGTCCTGACGTCCATGCTGTCTTCCCTACACCCCGCCGGTACCAGAACGCCGGTACTGATCCGGGGATGCTGGTGGGCGTCTGGGGTCACAGCTAGCGGTGACCCCAGATGCTCCGGACCATGGCCGGATTCAAGGGGGACAGAGGTAAGCAGCGGGGTCCCGCGGTGGGTCCCCGCTGATCACATGGTCCTAAGTCCCCAGGCAGGGGGCTCCCTGGGGACTGGCTGCAGCGTGGAGCCAGGCGACCAACCTGCGCTTCCACTACCCCCTGGGACAGCGGACCGCAGCAGAGCGGTAGCGCTGCGGCGTCCCAGGGGTTAAATGCATGCCAGGGGAGCGCGCCTTCCCTGTCTCACAGCCGGCGCCTCCCCCGCTGCACACAGCCCTCTCTGCATGCTGCCGACTGGTCCTGTGGCAGCGCTCCTCCCCCAGGCCAGCCTCCTCTCTGCTCCTCGGCGGCCATCTTCTCCAGAACGCATGGTGAACGCTGCTGGAAGCGCTGGAAGGAAGCATCGTGGTCTGGGTCCCCCCGCATACCTCTCCTCCGCTGTGGTCAGGTCTGTGTATGCAGCGCTGTGTCCTACCAGGCCCTGTGTCTGTGTAGTTGAGTGATCAGCGCTGTTAGTGCAGGAATTGTTATTTTTCTGCATTGTATGTGACTGTGCTAGCGCTGCTGCCTGTAATCTTTTCTTCTCTAAACTGTCAGCTTTATTACTGTCCCTGTTCTTTCTGCTAAAGCCCTTGCGGTGCGGTGCTGCAGGGTGGTCTCTCGCCTATTTAATACTTAATTGGTGAGAGAGGTCACATACGTGGTGCCATCATGTCTGAAAGTGATTTTCCCCTCCGGCTACAGTGTACCACGTGCAAAGTACCGTTAGCGGAGGGGGAGGGTAGCGCGGAGGGCCTTTGCCAGCAGTGTTTGTCCATGGCGCGGCCTATTACGGTTACAGCACCGGTACAGGAGCCGCCCTGGGCTTGTTTCGCTCAGGCGTTAACAGCTTTAGTGGGCCAGTTAGCTCCGCAGCCCGCGTTTACTCCGATGGGTTTGTCCCAGCAGTCTGTGGTGTCGTCACCCATGCAGGGGTTCCCACGACAATTGGTGGTACCCCACAGTCTCCCTATTTCCCCGCTCCCGGGTTCTCAGGAGCCAGCGTGGGTTAACTCCCTGACGAGTTCTGTACAGCACTTGTCGGATGTGTTGCAAGGGGAGTCTGTGATGCGGTCTCATAAAAGGCCGGTGGCGTCTCTGTCCGCTCCTTATGAGGATGACGAAGGGACGTCTGATGATGGGGAGATTCTAGATCCTTACGATCAGGAACCTCTCCATACTAAGGACGCTGATGCTAAGTCCAAAGTATATATTCCTGGACTTATTCGGGCGGTCCGCACAGCCTTGGTGATTGAGGACGAAGTTCCCCCAGCGGCTAAATCTAAGTATGCCTTTTTCAAAGATGTGAAGGGCGATGCCACAGTCTTTCCTCTTTCGGGTCAGTTGGTGGACCATTTAGAGGAGGCGTGGAAACAACCTGGCAAAAGATACCAGCCGCAGAGACGCCTGGCGGTGGCTTATCCGTTCGCGGATAATTATTTTGCTAAGTGGGAATCCCCTCCACAGGTGGATTCTCACGTGACCCGTCTTGTCCGTAGTGCCACATTGCCGATGCCATCCATGTCCTCCCTTAAGGATGCTACGGACCGCAAGGTAGAAATCTGCCTGAAGTCCGCTTATTCCCTTGCAGGGGGGGCAGCACGGCCGGCTATGGCCATTTGCTGGGTTGCCAGAGCGATGGAGCGCTGGGCGGATTCATTAGAGGCTTCTTTTGAATCCGACTGTCCGGCCGATCAGGCGGAGTTGATTGGCAATCTCCGTGATTCGGCCACCTACATCAACGAGGCGGCTCTAGACATTAGTACTCTGGTGTCTAGAATTTCTTCAGCAGCGGTAGCTGCTCGTCGCACCTTGTGGCTGCGATCCTGGAAGGCGGACGCAGATTCCAAGAAAGGTCTGGAAGCATTGCCGTTTACCGGAGAAGTTCTCTTCGGTCCGGATCTGGATAAGATTGTGGCCACGCTGGCGGCAGCCAAATCTGCCTGTCTCCCGTCGGCCGCTGCTCCTTCTGGTTCGGGACCATCGTCCTTTCGGTCATCTAGGGCCCAGGGCAGGCCCAAACCACAGTCGTTTCCTCGACAGGCTGGCCCTAAGAAATCGGTCAAGCCCCGGAAGCAGGCATGGAGTACCAGACGTCCGGCCCCCAAGCCAGATGACAAGCCTGCGGCCTGACGGTCCGGGCCTCCCTTTGGGGGATCCCAGGGTGGGAGGCCGCCTGCTACAGTTCGCCCAGTGTTGGTCGACCACTACGACAGACACTTGGGTTCTGGAGGTGGTTTCCCACGGATACGCCCTCTCCTTCCGGCACAGACCCCCGGCTCGCTTCTTCACCACGGGTCTCCCATCAGACCGGAACAAGGCTACGGAGCTGCGGAAGGTATTGCACACTATGCTCCAGGCTGGAGTTATAGTGGCGGTTCCATTCTCCCAGAGGGGCCAGGGTTTCTATTCAAATCTATTTTTGGTACAGAAACCCAATGGGTCATATCGTCCGATTCTCAACCTCAAAGCACTCAACAAGTCTTTGCGGGTACCGAAGTTTCGGATGGAGACCCTACGGTCCATCATTCTGGCGCTGGAACCTGGGGACTACTTGGTGTCATTGGACATACAGGACGCTTACCTGCATGTCCCTATTCTTTGGCGCCATCAACAGTTCCTCAGGTTTGCAATCAGCAGCGACCACTTCCAGTTTCGGGCGTTACCTTTTGGCCTGGCAACAGCACCACGTGTTTTCACCAAGGTGATGGCGGTCATGGCGGCTTCTCTGCGGCTGCAGGGAGTCCGCATGTTGCCGTATTTGGACGACCTGTTATTGGTGGCAGGATCTCCAGAGCTCCTGTTACGCCACTTGGACCTGACCATTGCACTGCTGCAACGGCACGGCTGGCTAATCAACTGGCAGAAGTCCACTCTAATCCCGTCTCGGAGGATTCTGCATCTTGGAGCCTTATTGGACTCGGGACAGCAAAGGATCTTCGTGACGGAGGACAAGATCTCTGCTTTACAGTCAAGGGTGCGCAGTTGTCTGCACAGCCGCCGGGTGTCCTTACACTCGGCGATGAGGTTACTGGGCTCCATGGTGTCGGTGTTCGACATGGTGGAATACGCCCAGTTTCACTCCAGACCTCTGCAGCACCTGATCCTGTCCAAGTGGAACGGGCTGACTCAGTCTCTGAAGTCCCAGACGATTGTGCTCACCCAGGAGGTTCGCCTGTCCCTTACGTGGTGGTTACAGACGACCCACCTCAACAAGGGACGTCCGTTCTGGGTTCCAAATTGGGTCCTGTTGACAACGGACGCCAGTCTTCGGGGCTGGGGAGCAGTTTCGGGTCCACACTTGTTCCAGGGCAGGTGGACGCCGACAGAAGCGGAGCTTCCAATAAATATCTTGGAACTCCGTGCGGTCTTCAATGCTCTCCAGCAGGCACAGCGGTTTCTCCAGGGTCGCCCGGTGCAGGTCCAGTCGGACAACGCTACCACCGTGGCCTACATAAACAGGCAAGGAGGAACTCGCAGTCGGGCGGCTCTCGTAGAGGTCTCTCGGATCCTGGTTTGGGCGGAGCGCAATCTTCCGGCCATATCAGCGGTCTTCATCCCGGGAGTGCTCAATTGGGAGGCGGACTTTCTAAGTCGCCAGGACGTTCATCCGGGGGAATGGTCCCTGCACCCGGACGTTTTTCAACTACTGGTGGACAGGTGGGGTCTTCCAGAAATCGACCTCATGGCGTCCCGGCACAACAACAAGTTGCCGGTGTACGGGTCTCGCACAAGAGACGAAGGGGCGTCTCTGGTGGATGCTCTGTCCGTCCGGTGGACGTTCCGGTTCGCATACCTGTTCCCTCCGGTCTCCCTTCTTCCACGGGTAATCCGGAAATTCAAACAGGAAGGAGGGACGCTCCTGTTGATAGCTCCCGCGTGGCCCAGACGGCACTGGTTCTCAGACCTTCAGGGTCTGTCCGTGGACATTCCTCTGCGGTTGCCGCTACGACCGGACCTTCTGTCTCAGGGTCCTTGCCTTCACCCGGACCTGACTCGGCTGTCTTTGACGGCGTGGCTGTTGAGACGGCCATGCTGAGGTCCCGGGGGTTTTCCAGCTCGGTGGTGCGGACCATGTTACGAGCTCGGAAACCGTCTTCCGCGAGGATATACCATCGCGTGTGGCATACGTTCTTCCAGTGGTGTCGACCGAGAGGTTATGCACCGCGGGAGTTTCGTCTGTCTCGGATTCTCGCCTTCCTGCAAGCGGGACTAGATCATGGGCTTCGCCTTGCTTCTTTGAAGGTACAGGTTTCGGCCCTATCTGTCTGGTTTCACCGTAGGATTGCTACAATCCCGGATGTGCGCACCTTTATGCAGGGTGTTCTCCGCATTCAGCCGCCCTTTGTTCCACCTGTGGCGCCTTGGGATTTGGCTGTGGTCCTGAGGGCTCTCCAAGGACCGCCGTTTGAACCACTGGGCTCAGTGGATCTTAAATGGCTAACAGCTAAGACTGTTTTCCTTCTGGCCATTGCTTCGGCCAGACGTGTTTCTGAGTTAGGGGCTCTTTCTTGTAGACCCCCTTTCTTGGTTTTTTATGGGAACAGGGCAGTGCTCCGCACTCGGCCCGAGTTTCTTCCCAAAGTTGTTTCCCAGTTTCATATTAACGAGGAAATAGTTGTTCCGGCCTTTAACTCACCGGGTCTTTCCGTGGGTGAGGCCTCTTTGGATGTTGTGCGGGCCTTAAGGACTTATGTTGACCGCACTTCTTCGTTTAGGAAGTCGGACGCTTTGTTTGTCCTCTTTGGCTTCCGTAAAAAGGGTTGGCCTGCTTCAAAGCAAACTTTGGCAGCCTGGATCCGTATGGCTATTTCTGAAGCTTATCTTCATGAAGGCCTACCGGTCCCTCCTTCTCTGAAGGCTCATTCCACTAGGTCTGTGGGTCCTTCGTGGGCAGCTCGACGTGGTGCCTCGGCAGTTCAGATCTGCAAGGCTGCTACGTGGTCTTCTGTCCATACCTTCGTGAGGTATTACAGGTTTGACACCTTCGCCTCTCAGGATGCTTCCTTCGGGCGGCGGATTCTCCTTTCTGCACAGGAGCGTCCCCACCCTTAAAGGATACTGCTTTGGGACATCCCCAAGGTATCCTGTGGATACCCTATGGACCCTGAAGTAGAAAATATGAGATATGGTAAGAACTTACCCTTGTTATCTCTATTTCTACGAAGTCCATAGGGTTCCACAGGACTCCCGCCCTGTCGCACCTGTGCTGCAGATGGGCTTTGCTCTGGTCACCGGTTTTCCGTCTCCCTCTGGTGAGAATGTGATTCTTGTATGTGTCCAGATCTTTGTTCTCTCTCTTCCTTCTCCTCCTCCGGCCTATGGCTTGGTAACTAACTGAGGTGCCTTGGCTCGGGGGCGGGGTATAGGAGGGGGACCTAGTGCATCCTGGGAGGCTGAAAGCTTAACTCTTTGGTGCCCTGCGACTGACGTCACACCTATACCCCAAGGTATCCTGTGGAACCCTATGGACTTCGTAGAAATAGAGATAACAAGGGTAAGTTCTTACCATATCTCATATTTTCAGGGTGGCGTGACGTCAACACGGCCACGCCGCCTTACAAAAAAAAAATTAGTATTTGCTGCGCACTGCACAGGGGGCGAATCCAAGAAAGGGGACGGAGCGCTATGATTATTACCCATTATTTATATGACGCCACAAGGGTTCCGTAGCACCTTACAAAGCAGACCTAAGCCCCTCCATCAGGCCCTAGTAATCAGTACACGCCCCTCTCTTGGCACCCCTGCATTAGAGCAGAATTTTGCGATCTGTGCCATTACAGTCCAGGTTTTAAGGCTATCCATGCTTGAGCTCAGATGACTTAATTAGTAAGGCAGTCATTTTGATTTAACCATGTGGACCCAAGCAAGGCTATCCTTAAAACCTGGACTGTAATGGCGCAGTTTGAGAAACTCTGCTCTAGAGCAAATAGGACAGAAATTCCAAAACCACGCCCTCATTGCCTGATGTCACATTTACATCGTGTAAGCCCCTCCCCTTTTTTGAAATGTAGGGCAGCTTCACAAAATGTGGGCTGAATGCTGATCTGTTTAACAGATGTGTTATGTGACTCTACAGTTCGATATAGGGTAATGGATGTAAGTCAACCTACAACCGCATGGTTAGTTATGTGCACAATCAACCTCGAGAGGTTGAATGACAGACCTTTATCCAAATTAGCAACCCACATGTGTGGCTAAATTAGCCAATACTCCTAAACGGCACAGGCCATACGTGGCCATCTTTACACACAAGAGGGCTATGGCTAGTGCCACATTAAGTTTGGAAGAAGAGAACTGGTATATTCCTTTGTTATTTGAGCTTATTAGCCCACATCAGCTTTAGATCCGATAGGACGTGAGAGCAAAGACACAATGACATTTCATAATGAAACTGCATTTGCCAAGTCATGGCAAGACTGAACGGTGTGTTTCCCCATTAGGATATTGTAAGCAAAATGTAAATTGTGAGAGTTCTCTTTTTGTCTTTTAAATATCTGTAAACTTCTTCTGAAAAAATATGTGTAGGGGTCAATCCAATTACCCGCGAAGGGGACGACTTGCCGGCGCAATGGAGTACAAACACCGGCGACGGCACCCGAAATCGCACCCCTCGCGGCCCCTTCTTGTGCCAGACTCGCACATTTTTGTACACAACCCTATGAAGCTGGGAACAAAAATCCACGAGTCCGGCGGTACCGTATGTGGGGCATACAGTCGTACTTACTCGCTCAACGATGGCAATGGCGGGTAATTGGATGGACTACATAGTGTCAACACAAGTGAATTTTGCGAGAGCCGTTTGTAGACCAAAAATATATATTTTGATTGTCTAACAGTCGAGCATTAGTAGCAGGAGCTCTAAGTCAAAAAATCTCATTACTATATTGAAGTAAGACGACTAACACAGTACTGTGGGCCTGATTCAGCAGCGCTCACAAATGCAACTACGTACGCAAATCGAGCAAATGTTAGCCATTGTGCATGCCTATAAGCTGCACTGTGTGTTCCTGGTGTATACTTTGGGCCCCATTTATAAACGAACGAAAATTCCAGCGGCAATTTTCGTTTAGTATCACTGTAATACAAACGAAAATGCCACTAGTATTTATTAATACTTACCCCTCCGGTGAGGTCCTGCGAAGTCCTCTGGGTTGCTGGCAACCTAACGCTACCAGCAACGGGGCTCCAGTGTTATGCGCATGCGCGACGGTGTGCTGAAGCCGGAAAGGCACCGCCGGGTCTCTATTGTCGGCAATGGGGCCCGCATCGATCTCAAGCAAGCACTAAAGGGGTTATGTTTCGTTAGTAAATGGAGCCCTTTATCATATTAAAACGGAATTAAACCTAAAAAAAAACAAAAGTTAACCAATTACATTTACATAACTTATAGACTTTGCTAACATATGATATACTTATTAGTCAGATCAGAAAACTATATATCATGGAATTAGGCATTTTACAGGACTCCGTAGGGGCTTGTAAAATCGTGTTTAAAGAAGGAAATAGTTCATATAACCTGGAACCCTTTTTTATAGAAGCCTTATAAACAGTGATATTACGTTCTACTAGCCCATGGCTGGTTGATGCAGCATTTTTTACTAGTCCCAACGGTACATTTGTATAATTGCATAGAGAAAATAATAAATTATTGCAGTCATTTCATTTCTGGGGCTACAACTTCATTGCATAACGAATATAGGCATCACTGACTCGTCATTAATTCATTTGTCTACAAAACCTATGCTATAGTCCTATGTGGAGTTAGACATCGGTTCCTGTAGGCGGAATCGGTATGATTATGCGTCCGGCGGTTGGAATCCCGACAGCAGTTGCCCGACATGGGTGAAAATCCCGATCGTCCCTAAGGTAAGTATTGACTAACCTAATTCCCTCCCCTAACCCTCCCTTAGGGGTGCCTAACCCTAACCTTCCCTCCAGTGCCTAACCCTAATTCCCCCTCTAAGTGCCTAAACCTAACCCCCCCCTTCCCCGCTGCCTAAACCTAAGTCCGTCGGGAGGGTGCCTAACCCCCCCTTCCTCTAGCCTTAACCTAACCTCCCGGGGGGGTGCATAACACTAAATCCCCCCAGGAACCCTAAACCTAAACCCCGTGGCTATCCACGCTTGACTCCCGACGTTCCTTCGATTGGAAGGTCTCCCGGCTTCGGTAAACTGACAGGCGTCTAGCTATAAACGCCTGTGAATTAACCCTCTGCCCGGGATTAAGCAGTCGGGAAGCCGGCTGTCGGGATTAGGCCCACCGGCTTCCCGACTGCATACCATGTAGGTTATATAACAGCTTTGCAAGGGTTGTCATGAAGCTGGTTGAATATTATGCCCGCAGATTCCTGATTCCCGTCACACGCAGCATTTCCTTTCTGCCATTTTGTTTCTGCGCACGTGATACTAATCTAAGTATTAGTAGTGTTTATGCGACAACTTAAAACTTTTGAGTCGTTTGAAGTTTTAGTAGGGTGTTGTTTGTTTATTTATCTAAATAGATCCTACGATTTAGTACAGCCAGCGCTGCCTTCGTACCTTTCATGTTAGCATTGTATCTATCGTATTCCATCCTTTTTTTTTAAATATAAAAATACCGCCTACACAATTTTTGGACCATAATTAGTTTAGATTCTGAATTTCAGTTGGCTTCTTAAGCATGGCAAACCATGGTCACTGTCATTAAAATACTATTTTCGCCAGATTTAGAGACTGGAATTTAATAATGCTTGGAGAGAGATAAAATTGGAGATGACTAGCACCAACCAATCAGCTCCTAATTGAAGTTTTTCAAACACAGCCTGTAAAGTGACAGTTAGGAGCTGATTGGTTGGTGCTATTTATTTCCAATTTTATCTCTCTCCAAGCTTTATTAAATCCCCCCCAACACCCGTATTCAATTAGCCACGAAAAGCCAAGATTCGCGAAGAGTATCGCCGTATTCAATTCCATCCGCTTTTCGCGTACGCAGAAAGTCAATGCAATGTAATAGGCGAAAAAGATTTGCCTCTAAAGAAGTGCAAAATTTTTGTTTGGGGGTGCAAAGGTGGGGAAAGCACTCAGAACCCTTGGGACAGCCCCCCAAAGGACAGCTACGTAAAAAAAAAAAAAACCTTAAGTACTCCCCAAAAAAGTACTTTGAATTTGGGGGCAAAAAAGTACAAAGTGGGGGTACAAGTTCGCAAACTAGCGAAATAAGGTTCTGGGGGTGCACTAAGAAAGTGCGGGGCACCGCGCCTAGCCCGATTGGAAAGTGCTGAAATGCACTTTGGCCTTATGGCGGTGCCCCGCTGAATCGGCCTACTGGGTGCCGTCCCCACCTGCGGCCTGAGTTGCGGTGAAACAATCATCGCCGGGTGAATTGATGCATCTCTGTGAGTGTTGGGGATACTCCCATGGTGATTTCAAGGGGTTTGCATCTCAAGGACACTTTTCGAGTGACCACGTCCCCTTTTCAGGCCCTGTGGCCGGCCAAGCGCCCTGCCCCTGTACCCTGCTAGAATAAACACTACACATGCACACACAGATAGATAGATATGAGATAAATAGATAGATATTAGGTAGATAGATACTATGTGAGTCCTAATACAGAGGGCATCCGGGACTGTCATATCGTGTATTTGGAGTGCCGCCCCACTGGACGATCGATAGATAGATAGAAAATAATACCCTAACACCAAAACATCCTTAACCCCCGACCAGAAGAAACCTTTAACCCTTTTACCTTAACACTAACTCCTAACTCTAATACCCTAGCTCTAATACCCAAACAACCTTAACCCCCGACTCTTAACAAATGCCTAACCCTAATACCCTAACTTCCTAGCACTAACTTCCTAGCACTAACCCCTAACTCTAATACCTTAATACTAATACCCAAACAACCCTTAACCACTAACAACCTACCATAACTCCCAACACTAACCAGCCCTAACCCACAAAGGGCAGACTAGATGGGCCATATGGTTCATATCTGCCATCAAATTCTATGTTTCTAATATAGATAGATATGAGATAAATATATATTTATTAGATAGATATATAGATATTAGACAGATAGATATGAGATAGATAGATGTGAGATATGATATAGATAGATACAGATATGAGATAGAGAGATAGATATGAGATAGAGAGGGGTATTCAATATGAAACGTTAACTTCACTGTCGAAGTTAACGTTTCATATCGGAGTTTTTTTCTGCATTAAAGTCTGGTGCGCGCTCCCGCTTATCTCCGTATTCAATATAAAATTAACGAAAACGGGAAACTCCGAAGTTGGATTTGCGTAAAGTTACGAATTATTCCTTAAAATAATTGTAAGACCCCCCTAAAGTAGTAAAAACATGGGGGAACACTATGGGTACCCCCGTTTTAGCCTTTAATTGAAAGTCGGGGATTTAAATAGCCGCAGCAGGTGTTTTTTTCCCGACATTGAAGAAGTGATGCAGAAGAGCACTTAGGTTATTTTTTTCGTTTTTTTAAGTGGTCCCATCAAATTTGGGGTACATGAAAATGGGTACTAGCATATTTTTAAGTCCCTAAAGTCAGTTTTTAAAAATTCTGCATTTGTGCACCTGCCGCTATAATTCTATTCTTCAAAACACCTGCCGCATACTTGCAGAATAGCCCTGAACCTATTTCCCTATTGTTTAACAATTTTTTCCCATTTTTTTTTTTTTCACCCCAAATTTTAAATTAATTTTTTGGGGAGTCCCTATTTTTTTTAAAAAAACTTTTTTTGACACAGTTCTTTTTTAAATGTCATTCCCAGGGGTGCAGGCTATTTTTTTTAAGCCTGCACCCCTAAACCCCAATTCTGCACTTTTTTTCGACGCCTATTCAATGGTGAAAACTTATCCCCGTTTTTTATCAAAGACTTGTCAAAACTGCGATAAGTCTTTGAAATTGAACACGATGTAAAAGTGAAACCTGCGATAATGAAGTCAAAAGTGCGATATTAACGCAAAAACGATGTTATCGCACCCATATTGAATACCCCTGTGAGAGAGATAGAGAGATAGATATGAGATAGAGCGACAGATAGATTAGAGAGAGAGAGACATAGATATGAGATAGATAGATAATAACAGGTGGAATATGTCATGTTCTGATGAGTTTCACCGGTAACTATTTTTGATGAGCAGAACTGCAAGTAATTATTAAACTCTAAAAGCTGGGTACACACTAAGCGATATACTGGAGGATATATTGTTCTGACGCAGATCGGAATAATACATCGGCGCACATCCACTGTGTACCCAGCGTTGTAGCTTTGTTTAAATTGTACTCATCACTTACATCCAGTAGGGGGCAGCATTTTTTTTTTGCACAGAGCCTGATTATGGGGCCCCTTCCACCCTCTGTAGAAAAAAAATATATATCGAAACAGGTTAACATAATTGAAGCCCCTCAGTGCTACCCTAGGATGGTACCTTTTGTTCCCTAGTGAGTGATCCAGCTCTGAGCCTACATATTAGGAACCAATGACATTGATTATTCGCGGGCGCCTACTCCATCCCCAACTTCCCTCAGAGTATGGCAGTTCTGTGCCGTGAAAGCCTCATTCACCTTTTGCATATAATGGGTTAATTTATTGTCTGAGAAGAGACGGCGTCCGAGGCTTTGATAGTGTATCAGACGCGCACAATTTTGTGTTCCCTTCCGAAGATGTAAGAAAAACAATTCAATCAGCAACTTCCCGGCGACTCAGCAGCTGCTAGGAGTTGAGTGAAAGGGACACCGGAAACGACTGTGACCCTACAACCTATCGCTTCTCGATCAGCGTATCAGACAGGCGCTGCCGCCGTCCCAGCCTGACATGAATTCCCCCCCCGCCGTGTGTCATCCAGCCCGCCTGTCACCGGCAGTTCCGACTGCCAAACACTGTGATATTCCTGCATTCATATTTAATGACATAAACAGCCATGTTCCTCGGTAATTATTCTTGATCCTCTTTAGACTAAAGTATTTACTTTCAGAGACGGGGAGAGATTTTTTGAGATTCCCTTGTAGTGCATGCCGGGCATAAATACACCTGATTTACTGACGGCAATATCCCACAGAAAGTAATTAGCACTTTTTATTACAGTAACATTGAGTTATTTATACCAGACGTAAATGCTGCAGTGTTTAGTGTAACTGGAAAAGGAAATTACAAACTATATTATGTGGATTAGACCTAAAGGAACCTAAACCGTTATGATGAGTTCTTTTTGCCTCTAATCGCACCAAAGACGTTAGAAGGTGGTCTGATTGGTGGCCGTTCGTAAATTGGATGCAGGGCATGAACTCATAGTGGCTTTTAAGGTTGTGTGTAATTTTTGTGACACACATTTTTGCTTTATCTTGTACTGCACGTGCGCACATAAAGCTCTTTCGCACCCATCCCCATGTAAATTCGGACACATTTTTGCTTTATTTTGTACTGCACGTGCGCACATAAAGCTCTTTCGCATCCGTCCCCATGTAAATTTGGACACGTTTTGCGCTAACGCATGCTTAACGCATCGAGAAGCGGAACAGAGGACGGAAGGTGCGTGCGAGCGATGACCTAGTACAGGAAGTGCGTGCTCACTCCAACACAAAAGACGCATATGCGACTGTCAGGAGGTGTATAACTCACAGGTGCTTGACCCCCGATGCTAAGGGCCTGATTCAGAGCCGCTCGTAAGCGGCCGCTCGTTCGTTCCGAGCGATGTTAGCCCAACTGCGCATGCGTACGGATCGTTATACGCATGCGCTAACCAGTCAGTGCGCCCAAAAATCATGTGCTCGCAAAATAGCGAATGCCTGCTATTTTGAGTGACAGAAAGAGGCGTATGTGGGTGGTAACAGGGGAAGGTGCTTGAAAATGGGGAGTGGAAATCAGAACGCAGGCGTGCTTAAAGGTCAAAACGGGCGTTTTATGGGTGTGCATATTTAAAACAGCAGCGTCATTGACCACGTCACTGGGTTATTTTATAGTCAGAACTGCTCGCAAAATTGTGGTAGCAAACACCAACCCCAAGAATAGCGAGCAGTTCATACCCTTGTCGATGTACTCGATTAATCTAATAAATAGCGTACATGACGTAGGATGCGAGCGGCCAGGGGGCGTATTTTTCCAAAAAACGACCGCAAGTTTTGTTCGCTCGTTCAGACATAGAGGCGTGAACAGACCGCAAACAGCGAACGGTTAATTTGAATAGCCACCCCTATTTTCTGGACGAGCGAGCGCAAATAGCGAGTGGCTCTGAATGAGGGCCTAAATCCGCAGTGATTATTTTAACAATCGGCACCTGCATCTGGTTGGCCAAGTGCATCTGGATCCCGCCCACTTTTACTATTATAAGCAGTATAATTGGTTGGCAGCTGCAGTCTGTCTGCATTAATTAACATTAGCAACCAGTGAGCACCAGGAAAGTAGATTCTCATTTGATTTTCTAAAGCGGAAGACAATGGATGTTTGCGGTTGACCTTAATTCGTTTTTTATTGTTGTGTTTTGCATTTGTTTTTAATTGTATATTACATAGTAAATGCCATGTAGTGTTTTATTAATACTACTATCCAGACAAAGACTGTCTGTCATATGTAATGTGGGCAAATTGTGTACTGTAACTTTAGCATTAGCTACAAGCATTGACAAGCCACATCTGCAGGCGCATTTACTACAGTTCTTAACTGGCATCAGCCTGCCGCATACACTGTTGTTCTGTCCTGGTGTAAACCTGACACGTATGCTGCCCTTTATTACCAGTTATTTATATAGCGCACACATATTCCGCAGCGCTTTACAGAGAATATTTGTCCATTCACTTCAGTCCCTGCCCCAGTGGAGCTTACACTCTATATTCCCTACCACATGCGCACACACATACACACTAGGGTTAATTTTTGTTGGGAGCCAATTAACCTGCCAGTATATTTTTGGAGTGTGGGAGGAAACCGGAGCACCCGGAGGAAACCCACGCAAGCACAGGGAGAATATACAAACTCCACACAGTTAGGGCCGTGGACGGAATTGAACCCACAACCTCAGTGCTGTGAGGCAGTAACCATTACACCGTCTGTGCTGCCCTTGCACAGAGATGGACACATTTTGTGATTTGTCCTCTGCAGCTCTGTAAAATTCCCCTATTCTCCCGGCATGGTTAAAAGGTGCATTTTTGGGGCAATATGTTTTTAACTCTTCCAGTGCCGAATAGAGCACGATATTCCTGTGCAATATTCCTGGCTAAACGCTCATCTGAATGAGCCCTGAAATTCAATTCCTTATCTCAGCCTAGAATATTTCAATTGAAAAATAAGGGTAAAAATGGAATGAGCATTATTGGAGGAATACCCTTTATTTGGGGGGGGGAGGGGGTTGGAATCCCTCTCTGTTCTACTAATCTTCCTTCCCGGTATAGGAACTCGTACTTGCATAATGTATATGGTGCAAACTGATTTCTCACAATAAGCAGCATTTAAAGTACATAGGCCCTCTTTCAGAGGCGGTCGTTAGATGCAAGCGGTCGCACAGAATCAGCCCTTTGTCGATCGCTAAGCTGTGGGTTACCACCCACAGCTTAACGACCGACCAGGTTGATGTTCGCGATGGTGAACACCATCGCGACCATCGGGGCTTACGGCAAGCCCTAGGGTGGGGTCTGGGCACTCGTAAGCCCCAGGGAGCTTTCTGCTCTGATGGAGCAGGAAGCTCCCCACTGAAATCACTGATGATGTTAGTGCGGCCGCCCACAAAACGGTAGGCGTTCGTTAAGGAACGCCTCCGTTTTGGAAACCACCCCCCCCGGCCCGCCTACAAAACGGGGCGAGCTGTCGATCAACATCGACAGCCGCCCCTTTTGTAGAGAGCCCCGGAGCGACAGAGTTTCTCTGTCGCTCCGGGGCTTGCGCACGCGCAGTGCGGCCGCTGCTCGTGCGCAGGGCTAACTATCGACCATAGACCCTTTATTTTTACTCTAGCAAGAGGCAGTTACTGAAGAGTCGGTAAGACGCTGACATGGGTGGTGACAACTCATTTAAAGCAAGAGTGCTTTTTTTTTTTTTTTTTTATGACGGCCTTCCTCCTAAAAGCAATGGGCTGGTGGCCAGTGAGCGGGTTACTGCCTTTTGTAATGAAGGGATTGAGGACCTGTTTCTCCATCAGCAAGGGAATTAACAGCTTTATAGCAGGCAGTTAAAGGCCGTTTTCCCCCACCTGCTACAAGCCAGGCTGTTTTGTTTTCACTGAGAGAGTGATCCTTAATTACACTTAATTTGCTCTCAGATCCCTCATTTCCTGCCCAGCCTGGGTCAGATCTCCTAGCCCAGTTGCGGCCCCACTGAAGGGTTGACAGCTTCCCCTCTGTAAAGCCGCACACTGTTTCTGCTGTAACCTCAGAGATATTTGAACTCACAAAAGGTTTAAAAGAACTTTTCCAGGTGTGGGAGCGATGAGCGAGGGGGAGGGGTGCCATGGTTATACCAGCCACCTGTACCTAAAATAGGCAGGGGAACTGTCCCAGATTAAACTGCTGCACAGTGGGCAGAGTTGTTGGCAAAATTCACGTCAAAATAAAAAATGAGCATATTTCTGCCCAAATGCAGTGCTGTGCACACCGCCAGATGTGTCCAGCTCCAAATCATTAGCATTTGCACCTGGTTTATGCCAAGTCATCTTCAGAGCGCCCACTAGCTGGTGCGAATGATGCGCCTCCTCACAGGCGTACCGCTTACCTCCCTTGTTCCACCTTTCACATAGCAAGGAGGCACAAGTGCATGATAGGCACGGGTCTGCAACTGCACTGTGGACCTCATTCAGCATGGAATGTATGTGCAATGCTGAACGCAGATTCACGATTATCAGGAATCCTCGCTTGCGCAGGACCAGTTCTGTGACTGTGCACTGTGACCCGTTTTGTGTCTATACCTCTGCCTGATTGACAGGCAGAGACATTTAAGGGGCGGTGGGGGGGCGGGAATGGCCCCGTTTTCCGTGAGGTGGCAAGTCCAGGGGCTGAGTTTCCTGGCCTCGCAAGCTGGCCAGCCTGAGTAATGGGGCCCATCCATCAGCGATGGATTGCCGCGATCCCACGATGCTGCAACCCGGCATCGCGGGTTTGCAGAAATCCAACATGTTGGATTTTGCAGATTTGCCGATCGCGATCATCAAATCGCTGACATTTAACATGAGAAATGCCTGCGATCCGGCGACGGATCGCAGAACATCGATGGTTGGCGATCGGAAATTTCCGATCGCATCCCTGCATTGCGACAATCTGTCGCAGATGTATGGGCACCTTAAGCTGAGGCTTATTCAGCTGCAGTGCTGGGATCGCTATTTCAGCAGGGGGTGTCAGACACCCCCTGCTCCATTTTATTAGCAAGGACGGAATTGCAAAGCTGCCTGCATACAGCTTTGCAATTCCGTCCTAAGCTGAATCAGGCCCTGTGAGCACAGGGAGTGGGGGACATGTCAAACTTTGGAGAGAGATAAAGAACCCACCAATCAGCTTCTGTCATTTTTCTAGCACAGCCTGTAAATTGACAGTTAGAAGCTGATTGGTTGATACATCTCCCACAAGATATGCTCCACCCAGACATATAGTAATATATATTCTGCATTACCTCATCATTCTGAGCGGGATGCAAATGCAAGTTGCAACGTTTTTTGGCGACTTGCTTTGTTTTTTTTTTATCGCGAATGTGCGACTTTTCACAATGCGCAGCTTTCTTCACCGGCAAGTTGTGCTAGCGACTCCTTAGAGGGGTTTTGCAGGCGTAGTCAAGTAAGGGTAAGGGTGTGCCAACGCATATTGCTGACGAATGCCTGCTTGAACAAGCGCAAATGCGCCTGTTTGGAGGGACAAGACTTGCGGGCACTCGGAGCCCGGGGCAAGTTGCGAGCCGACAATGATGACGGCGGCCGCAGGCCGCTTCTGATTTGAAAATCCACGCTTGTCTACTAATGGCTACAGGTTATTTTATGCATCATTTCTTGTAATGTCCTAAAATATTCTTAAAAAAGGGTTAATAAATTGTACAGTACACGTCTCAGGTTGCAGATGAGCACTTGCAGTATAAAGCCTGTCAGCTGTTTTTACAGCACCCAGCAGAGACCTCCAGGCGGCTGTTTTCATTGGCTGTGAATTGTCCGTCTGCTCAAGTGCTAATGTTGGTGTTGGATAGTGATAACAAGCAGTGAAACTATGTAGCAAAAAGAAAAGATTAAAGGGAATTAATGCGCCAGTGGATGATAAGCACCAGGACTTTCCAGCGCGGGCCCTTGTCGCGTTCAGTAATAACACAATTTCTTTTTTATTTGACACAGTAATAAGTATCTTCCTATTGTTCTATCGTAAATCTTAGGCCAGCGTGCTGTACACAGATATAATGTCAGAGGCCTTTCTTACTCTGCACATGATCTTAGGGCCTGATTCAGAGCCGGTCGCTATTTGCGGTCGTTCGTTCAACAAAAAGGGGTGGCTATTCAAATGAACCGTTCGCTCTTTGCGGTCTGTTCACGCCTCTATGTCTGAACGAGCGAACAATACTTGCGGTTGTGATTTTGAAAAAGACGCCCCCTGGCCGCTCGCACCATACGTCATGTCCGCTATTTATTAGATTAATCGAGTACATTGAACAGCGTATGAACTGCTCGCTATTCTTGTGGCTGGTGTTTGCTACCACAAATTTGCGAGCAGTTCTGGCTATAAAATAACCCAGTGACGTGGTCAATGACGCTCCAGTATTAATTATGCACACCCATAAAACGCCCATTTTGACCTTTAAGCACGCCTGTGTTCGGATCTCCACTCCCTGTTTTCAAGCACCTTCCCCTGTTACCACCCACATACGCCTCCTCCTGTCACTCATATTAGCAGGCATTCGCTATTTAGCGAACAAACGATTTTCGGCCGCACTGACTGGTTCGCGCATGCGTATATAACGATCCGTACGCATGCACAGTTGGGCAAACATCGCTCGGAGCGTACGAGCGGCACTGAATCAGGCCCTTAGTCTTTGATATACCCTTCATATATACAGTATTGTTTAAATATAGGTGCATACACATGTAACGATTTTTTGAATGATTTAGCTATAACCACGTCGTTATCGTTCAATCGTTGAACTCAGCTTCTGAGTTATAACGATGAACAATTATCGTTCATGCGCGTTCCCGTTTGTAGTTCATTCTGACTGACCAACTGAACGATTTTCATTAAGGGAAGTTCCAAAAATCGTTTGTAGTTCAAAAAATCGTTCATTACACTTAAAAAAATATGACAGATAATCGTTGGTAACAAAATCGTTACGTGTGTATGCACCTTAAGACTGACTGTTATGTACTGTATAAAGTTGCATGATTCAATTTGTTAGTTAATTTTACATTACACCAAAAAATATGACTTAGGGAGCAGCGGGCCTGATTTAGATATGTACGTAAACCCGATGGTTTACATAAATATCCGATCGTTGCGGGTCCTGCGTGATTGCTCGCAGTCCCCTCTTAGCCGCTACATTACTGACATGCTGCTGCGTTTGGGGGGCGGCAACCAAGACCGTTGTACTAAACAGGGGCAGGTTGTCCCGGTTTTGTAGGCGTGGCAAGACCAGGGTCTGTGTCGTCAGACGCAGACTTCCTGGAGCTGGCAGAGAGGGTTCCAACGGCCAGGCTTATGCAGGCTAGCCAAAGGCAGCGACCAATGGGTGCGATGTGGTGTCTAGGGACGCTGCACTCCGATCGCAGATGCATGCGGGTAGTGTCTATTGCCCACAGACACCTCCAGCTGAACTTGCATTTCAGTGGGACGGTATCGCACAGCTGCTTCGGAATCAGGACCATACTCTGTACGTTTTGCTGAACTGCTCATCAGAGTTGAGGGTCCAGACACACCCGGCCATTGGATTAGGTTTTTTTTTGTTGGAACATAAATTATAAACACTGCAAAGACGTTCAGAGTGCATGAAATGGCCGAATAAATCACATCGATATTACTGCGATGAGCACCAACCAGCTGGAGGCAAGGTTACTATGTGTAGCAGCGCTTTACATAAGTACGGTTACAAGAAATAAGTAACTACATGTGAATAATGAGAGAATAAGGAAGGAGAATAGACAAACAGGGGACGTGTAAAGCACAGACCAAAGGAATAAAGACACAATGGGGAAATGTGTCCCCCATCCCACAGCAATCCTCTGTTATTAAGGAAACATTTTTTGGAAGAGCAGTAAGATGGCTCCCCGAGTGGATAGATAGGTGTCATAAGTGTTGCTAAGATACGCTCTCATCCCTCCCATAGCTGACATCAACACACAGTTTACATTTGAATTTAGTTAACGTGAGAATGGGGGTTTTCCAACTACAATCCTCAGGGACCCCTAACAATACATGTTTTCCAGATCTCCTAGCTGGTGCACAGGTGAAGTCATTACTGACTGACACAATTTAAAAGATCCACAGGTGGTGCTAATTATTTCACTTGTGATTCTGACATCATCTGTAAAACATGCACTGTTTGGGGTCCCTGAGAACTGGAATTGGGGAAAAACTGTCTTATCCACACAACAGCCAATTTCCACACAGGTATGTATGAAGCAGACAGAATGCTGACTATGGAAGATCTGTGTAATAGCACTAACCATTAACACAACAGAATACGGACTTGCGGTCTCTCAGATATAAGACTGAAGACTCTTTTCAATCATTATTGAGTGTGTGTGCATGTCTGTCACATATGGATAGCATCTCTCTATACAGTGGCATAGCTAGAACTTTGTAGGCCCCAAGGGCCCCCCCCTCCTTACTGGGCACACTTAACACACACACACTTTGTTACTGAGCACACCTATCACCCATCCCCACCTTGCCAGGCAAACATAAGGATATATATAAGTACCAACCAACGAGCTCCTCATAATTTAAACACAGCCTGTGAAATGGCAGTTAGGAGCTGTTTGGCTGGTACTTTATCTCAGTTCACTTTATCTAATGCTTAGTAAATAGACCCAATAGCAGCCGTTCTCTCCCCTCCCTTAGTGGGCACACTGATGCCCCGGCGGTGCACATTGGCTTCTATCCTCTCAAGTGACCATTGCCCGACTCCCGCTGCTGCTTGTGGCCCTGCCCAGCACCTGACGTCAAAAGGGATTTAGCTACAACCCGTGCTAGATGTAGGGACCGCAGGACAACAACCCATCCTGTATATTTTTGTACTGGGTTCTGTATGTTATATTGTATTATATTATTATATAATACTATACTTTGCTCGAGGTCTTTAAGGTCTTGTTTGCAGATGATGTTGGCACCTGGAGCTGAATCTTCCTCTTAGTGGGTTTCTGGGAATCATCTTGTGATACTGCAGGTGTCAGGGGGACCTGTAACAAGGTACACTACTGTGGTATAGGTGTTTCTAGTTTCCGGGACTTCACAGAACAGACGAGCTGTTTACAAGATAAGTCTGAATAATTCTGTTAAATAAGCAATACAGCTGAGATTGCAGAAGTGAAAGATCAGCATGGACCATAGAACTCTGGGCCTGATTCAGAGCCGGACGCTACTTGCGGACGGTCGTTCCAAAAACGGGGCCGGCTATTTAAATTGAGCGCTCGCTCTTTGCGGTTTGTTGACGCCTCTATGTCTGAGCGAGCGAACAAAAAATGAGCTCGCTATTTTGTAAAGACGCCCCTTTGCCATTCGCATTACGCGTCATCTCCGGTATTTATTAGATTAATCGGGTACATCGAAAGGCATCTGAACTGCTCGCAGTGCTTGTGGTAGGTTTTTCTTACCGCTATCACTGCGAGCAGTTCAGGCTAATAGACAACCAAGTGACGTGGTTGATGATATGAATCAGGCCCTATATTCCTCAGCTGACAAGCAATGACCGACAATTACATTTATATCTATGAATGGGAATTGCATGCAGTACAAGAGAAGTGGTACTGGGCAGTTTGGTCAGCATAAAAATAGGTGTAGAGCGATTCCAAGCACCTTAACTTTAATTATATCCTGTACAGTTTGGGGTCATTGTATTTGGGTTTGGAGACACCCTGCCATCTTGGCTTTTTTATTCGTAAAACTGCAGTTAATCATATTAATCTTTTGACACAATTGCACATGGGACTTTGTTGATTTCCTCCCCCGTATGGTCAGAGAGATGCAGAAATAATTTGGCAGTATTCGGAAGTTCCACGAAGTTATAATGACCCGGGGGAATGAGATAATTTGATGTTTGTTGCCTTCCACCTCAGTCCTCACTCCAATTTTATTTATTATTTTACATTTCAAATGTCAGTGTGTTGATATGTGCATTCCCTCTGCTGTTCCCAACAGCATAAATGTCAGCGAGGGGACCGGAGTCGCTGTGTTTGACAGGTGTCTGATAAATTATGCAGAACTTGTGAAGGGAAAACTTGACTCAATATTAGCAATATCACAGAATATAAGGGGATTTATTTTGTAACCTTTATTACAGAGTACATTGATGCTGGCACAGTTACTGATTCACAGAATACTCCTTATCATTACTACTAACTTATCCTGTAAGTGCCATCTTAGGATCAGATTTATCTTGCTTTATATACTATATTGTATATTTGCACCATAGACAGTAATATTACTAAAGAACCATTAGTTACCAGAAATTTGATTATACAGATGTGTTCTTTTTTTTTTTTTTTTTACTGTTGCTTCAGTCACACCAAATAGCCCCTCTTGGCGAGACAGGTCACGCAGCCGCACCGATAGTATTTTTCCCGCCAAAATATGTCTTATTCGCATACTTAAAACACATAGAAGCGACAAAACTACCTTGCTAGCGTATATTGATCAGTGGGGTGTGCAACATTTGTACATCTGCGTGCGACTGAGTTTGAATCCATGTAAAATGGGCTCCGATCCGAGCGGCTGCGGCTTTTTCTCACGCCAAGTTTCATGGCGCTTCATCTGCGACTTTGTAAGCTTGTAAAAGCAATGCATGCGCGCTTAAAGTCGCAGCCTAGGATCTCTGTTACACTGTGAGCGGCTTTTCGCTGGGTCTGTGATGCGACTAAGATGCTAGATTTTAAGAAAAGTACGGTAAGATACCCTTTAGTACGGTAAGCTACACTCTGTTGCCTCAGATGTGTCTCCCCATATGGTCTATGTACGCCGAGTAAATGAAAAAACATCTGTAGACATGTTTGAAACATCTAGAGATGTCCCATATTGCTGTAAATCTGTTGGAGGCCATCTTGGATTATTGTAGAGGTATTTTGAAAGGAATCAGTATGATTTACTGGCGGCCGCATGCGGCTGCCCGGCAGGGGTGAAATCCCGATCGTCCAAGGTAAATATTTGCCAACCCTATTCTACCCCCTAACCCTCCCTTAGGGGTGCCTAACCCTAACCTCCCCCCCAAGTGCCTAAACCTAGCCCACCCCCCCCTTACCCGCCGCCTAAACCTAAGTCCCCCGGGGGGGTGCCTAACACTAACCTTCCCCAGGGGTGCCTAACCCTAACCCCCTCTTCCCCTAGCCTAACCTTAATCTCCCGGGGGGGTACCTAACATTCCTCCCCTGCTGCTGTCCGCGCCCGGCTTACTTTCGATTGGTAAGCCGGGCGTCGGGCTCCTGGCGTAGGTCTAATGACAGGCGTCGGGATTGGACCCCTGCCAGGATTAGACAGTCGGAAAGCCGGTGGTCGGGATTACGTCCATCGGCTTCCCGACTGCTATCCATTTTGAAATACTGAAAAGCCATTTTGGAGTAGTCTTTTAGACTCAGATTATATAGAGGAGTTTCATATTACATGAAATCTGGAGGGGTGCGATTTTGATACCACAGATGTAAGATAATTGAGAAACTATCAGACAATAGATAATAAAAACCAGTAGGTCTGTTTGTGTACATGTGCTACCCCAGATGAAGTCTTATTAACAATAATTTTTGAGAGGAAACACGTTGGGTATTTTTACTGCTGAAGGGACAGCATTGATTTACATCTTTTCTAATGCTATGCGTACGATAATATAACCTTTGTGATCACAGTGTTGCCAGATGAGCTATTTTTAATGTATTATACGTATTTGCATTACTGGAGTCTTTCATTCAACTTCTTTATTTTCTATAATATATCGCGCAAGATGCGCACTGTGGGCCTGATTCACTACCGAACGCAACGTACGCATCGCAGTGCGCGAACAGGCCGATGCCACAGGGACTGCGATCCAGGTGACTACACAGACCCATCTCAGAGTGATTGACAGAAAGTGCCTTTTGTGGAAGGTTCCGGTGGGGGGGGGTTGTGGAACCTCCCCCCCGGGAACCTGCCAGTTCATTCACACGCCGTTGCAGGGGCATGCATAAATTATCCACTGCGATGCCCTACGCAGCCGGAGGCCTCATAGCGCGCGTGGATGTTAGTTTTTTCTGAGTAAGGTCAGAGCTTGTGCTAGTGTGCGTGAGGCTGCGATGGTTCTCGATTGTACCGATGGTTTCACAGTCTTGCTAAACAGTACGTATGTGTGCTGAGTAAAGTGGGTGTCCTTGTGCGGTGCCGAGACGAGATAGCGATCGCAATGAATTAGCATACTACCGTAGTGAGACTGCGTGTGTAATCGCAATGTAATCACAGTGCATATGTTAGACTTTCATTTGTATATGTATCAATTCTTCTAAATGATCAGGTAGTGTGAAAGCTATTTGACCCTATCTATCTATAATATAACACATTTTAGGTATACAGGTAATTGCAAAAAAAAAAAAAAACATGTATAACCCATAGCATCCAATCTGAAATCTGCTTACATTTTAAAACTGCGCTAGAAAAGTAACACAATCCGATTGGTACGTGTGGGTTGTAGAGACCTTTTTTTTTCATAGGCAGTTACCTGTTCTTTGGTTTATATGAATGCCCCTTGTTATTTCTTGTATTGAGTATAAATATATTACACTTATATTTGGGGGGGGGATCTGCAGTGAGTACACATGTCCGCTTAACTAGTTTTAAATACTATGTTGCTGATTGTGCCACAATTCTCATGTACAAAGTTGCAGTGTTCTGAACATGTGGATATTTGATACACAAACACATAACTATGGCTGTAGTAGCAGGTTAGGTAACTGCTTCCGTCAACCTCCGTCTTGAAAATATATTTGGTGACAATCCCCAGATCTGTAATTTCCAAATGACCTTTGGTGTCAACAACATATATACTGTGTTATGTTCTGTGTTGGAGCAGGGGAAGGGAAACATCACAGCAGGCAGAATAGACAGACAATTAGAGGGTGACAGGCAGAGAGCAGTGCCATAGACTTCAGCATCATTAGATGTGACAGTATAAGGATGGGGTTCAAGCGTCAAATGCAGTGATAGTGGGAAAATACTATAATATACAGCAGTCTGTTTCCTCCCTCCGCGCTGTCACTGGCTCCTGGTAGATTTTATACTCTGTCTTCTCATGAATAACATTTGCTGCTGCTGTGTACTCTGTTTTACCCTCCAAAGACACAGACAGAAAGGTATCACTCAGATAGAAGAGAAGAAAGATTATAACTAACGTGATACTCTGCCTGGTGATAGATTACCTGTTTGCTTGGGAAGGAAAGATGTACAAAACACACATTATGGCCCTCATTCAGACCCGGTCACAAGCGCTGAGCGCTCGCAACCGGGTCGCTGTTAAGGCCCTGCGCACGTGCAGCGGCCACACTGCGCGTGCGCAAGCCCCGGAGCGAGAGAAAAATTCTCTCGCTCCGGAGCGCACTACAAAAGGGGCGGCTGTCGATGATAATCGACAGCTCTCCACGTTTTGTAGGCAGGGCAGGGGGGTGGCTACACAAACGGAGGCGTTCCGTTGCCGTTTTGTGGGTGGCCGCACTGACATCAGCAGTGATGTCAGTGGGGAGCTTCCTGCTCGATCAGAGCAGGAAGCTCCCTGGGGCTAGCGGTTGCCGAGACCCAACCTTAGGGTCTCGTCGCAAGCCCCGATGGTCGCGATGGTCTTGACCATCGCGTCCATCAACCTGGTCGGTCGCTAAAGCTGTGGGTGGTAACCCACAGCTTAGCTAGCGACCAGGAGGCCGCACTAAAACATTCAAGCGGCCTACCTCCTTCAGAACGAGCGCTCGCTTCTTGCGAGCGCCTCTGAATGAGGGCCTATATTCAGTTTGATTGTCCAGCATCAAGGCATACCCGCACAACTGTCTCGATTTAAGCAGGACAGTCCCGATTTCAATACCCTACCGTCCGTCCATGGGCATAACTAGCATAGGTGTAAGGGGTGCTGCTATGGGGCACAGAGCTGAGGGGGGGCCATCTTCCTTGTCAAAGTTACATGCGTTCTATACATTTTTCACCATTGGATGGTACATAGGGACCCTTACAAACCTTTGCTATGGGGCCTTCAAATACCTAGTTACCCCCCTCGTCCATCTTTATTCCGATTACAAACTTGGTCAGAATCTCCCGTTCACTGCTGCTCGGCACTTTCTGTGTCCCTGCCACAGGCGGGCGCAGCTGAACGGATGCTTGGAAGGGAGTACGGGCACCTTATTGCTTTTACGCTAGGCACATCCCCGTCAAAACGACCACAGACGTGACGCAGTTGTAACTGCAAAGGCCGCTGTCCCGATTCACAGATCTGAAATGTCGGGAGGTGCCCTTTTTTGCAAAGTTTCCAGTCGCCAGTTATGTTCACTGCAATGGGGGCAAATGCAGAAAGGAACAAAGTGGGTTTTTTTTTTTCTTTCCCCCAAACTTTGGACCCAGTTGCTAATATGCCCCTAAATCAGCCACTCCATGTGCAATTTCATTTATCCAGATTAAACTTCAGTTTGGCAGACTCACATCCAGTATGCCATGTCTCGGAATGCCAGCATTGAGTGTAAGTGTGCAATGATGAGGCATTATTTAGTGGTTTGGAAGCCGCACTTGATTAGGGAGATGGAGGTCTCTGTGCCGCCTTTCACTCTCTCTTCCCGGTAATTGTGGATGGTGTATTGTGGCATGACCGATGTGACAGAAGCGCGTCTCAGTTGGATTAATCAGTGTGTCCTTTGATCCGTAACATATGCTCCCTGTAGACGTTTCCAGTCAACTTATTCAACATTTGTAGTCTGCCAGTTTAAGGGGCTTCTGCTGAACCAGGGAAAAAAAAAAAGAGCATTTCTACTTCAGGGTCCATAGGGTATCCACAGGATACCTTGGGGGGTATAGGTGTGACGTCAGTCGCAGGGCACCAAAGAGTTAAGCTTTCAGCCTCCCAGGATGCACTAGGTCCCCCTCCTATACCCCGCCCCCGGGCCAAGGCACCTCAGTTTAGTTTGGTGCCCGGCCGGAGTCGGGTGCACCTGTTGGAGTGGGGGCTAGAAGAGCCCCTGAAGCTTTTTCTTCATGCAGCTGTGGCTGCACATCTGGATGAACAGCATGGACAGTCAGTCCTGACGTCCATGCTGTCTTCCCTACACCCCGCCGGTACCAGAACGCCGGTACTGATCCGGGGATGCTGGTGGGCGTCTGGGGTCACAGCTAGCGGTGACCCCAGATGCTCCGGACCATGGCCGGATTCAAGGGGGACAGAGGTAAGCAGCGGGGTCCCGCGGTGGGTCCCCGCTGATCACATGGTCCTAAGTCCCCAGGCAGGGGGCTCCCTGGGGACTGGCTGCAGCGTGGAGCCAGGCGACCAACCTGCGCTTCCACTACCCCCTGGGACAGCGGACCGCAGCAGAGCGGTAGCGCTGCGGCGTCCCAGGGGTTAAATGCATGCCAGGGGAGCGCGCCTTCCCTGTCTCACAGCCGGCGCCTCCCCCGCTGCACACAGCCCTCTCTGCACTGTGCTGACTGGTCCTGTGTCAGCGCTCCTCCCCCAGGCCAGCTTCTCTCTGCTCCTCGGCGGCCATCTTCTCTGCAACGCATGGTGAACGCTGCTGGAAGTCTGGAAGGAAGCATCGTGGTCTGGGTCCCCCCGCATACCTCTCCTCCGCTGTGGCTCAGGTCTGTGTATGCAGCGCTGTGTCCTACCAGGCCCTGTGTCTGTGTAGTTGAGTGATCAGCGCTGTTAGTGCAGGAATTGTTATTTCTCTGCATTGTATGTGACTGTGCTAGCGCTGCCTGTAACTTTTCTTCTCTAAACTGTCAGCTTTATTACTGTCCCTGTTCTTTCTGCTAAAGCCCTTGCGGTGCGGTGCTGCAGGGTGGTCTCTCGCCTATTTAATACTTAATTGGTGAGAGAGGTCACATACGTGGTGCCATCATGTCTGAAAGTGATTTTCCCCTCCGGCTACAGTGTACCACGTGCAAAGTACCGTTAGCGGAGGGGGAGGGTAGCGCGGAGGGCCTTTGCCGGCAGTGTTTGTCCATGGCGCGGCCTATTACGGTTACAGCACCGGTACAGGAGCCGCCCTGGGCTTGTTTCGCTCAGGCGTTAACAGCTTTAGTGGGCCAGTTAGCTCCGCAGCCCGCGTTTACTCCGATGGGTTTGTCCCAGCAGTCTGTGGTGTCGTCACCCATGCAGGGGTTCCCACGACAATTGGTGGTACCCCACAGTCTCCCTATTTCCCCGCTCCCGGGTTCTCAGGAGCCAGCGTGGGTTAACTCCCTGACGAGTTCTGTACAGCACTTGTCGGATGTGTTGCAAGGGGAGTCTGTGATGCGGCCTCATAAAAGGCCGGTGGCGTCTCTGTCCGCTCCTTATGAGGATGACGAAGGGACGTCTGATGATGGGGAGATTCTGGATCCTTACGATCAGGAACCTTTCCATACTAAGGACGCTGATGCTAAGTCCAAAGTATATATTCCTGGACTTATTCGGGCGGTCCGCACAGCCTTGGTGATTGAGGACGAAGTTCCCCCAGCGGCTAAATCTAAGTATGCCTTTTTCAAAGATGTGAAGGGCGATGCCACAGTCTTTCCTCTTTCGGGTCAGTTGGTGGACCATTTAGAGGAGGCGTGGAAACAACCTGGCAAAAGATACCAGCCGCAGAGACGCCTGGCGGTGGCTTATCCGTTCGCGGATAATTATTTTGCTAAGTGTGAATCCCCTCCACAGGTGGATTCTCACGTGACCCGTCTTGTCCGTAGTGCCACATTGCCGATGCCATCCATGTCCTCCCTTAAGGATGCTACGGACCGCAAGGTAGAAATCTGCCTGAAGTCCGCTTATTCCCTTGCAGGGGGGGCAGCACGGCCGGCTATGGCCATTTGCTGGGTTGCCAGAGCGATGGAGCGCTGGGCGGATTCATTAGAGGCTTCTTTTGAATCCGACTGTCCGGCCGAACAGGCGGAGTTGATTGGCAATCTCCGTGATTCGGCCACCTACATCAACGAGGCGGCTCTAGACATTAGTACTCTGGTGTCTAGAATTTCTTCAGCAGCGGTAGCTGCTTGTCGCACCTTGTGGCTGCGATCCTGGAAGGCGGACGCAGATCCATGAAAGGTCTGGAAGCGTTGCCGTTTACCGGAGAAGTTCTCTTCGGTCCGGATCTGGATAAGATTGTGGCCACGCTGGCGGCAGCCAAATCTGCTTGTCTCCCGTCGGCCGCTGCTCCTTCTGGTTCTGGACCATCGTCCTTTCGGTCATCTAGGGCCCAGGGCAGGCCCAAACCACAGTCGTTTCCTCGACAGGCTGGCCCTAAGAAATCGGTCAAGCCCCGGAAACAGGCATGGAGTACCAGACGTCCGGCCCCCAAGCCAGATGACAAGCCTGCGGCCTGACGGTCCGGGTCTCCCCTTGGGGGATCCCAGGGTGGGAGGCCGCCTGCTGCAGTTCTCCCGGTGTTGGTCGTTCACTACGACAGACACTTGGGTTCTGGAGGTGGTCTCTCACGGGTACGCCCTCTCCTTCCGGCACAGACCCCCGGCTCGATTCTTCACCACGGGTCTACCATCAGACCGGAACAAGGCTACGGAGCTGCGGAAGGTATTGCACACTATGCTCCAGGCTGGAGTTATAGTGCCTGTTCCATTCTCCCAGAGGGGCCAGGGTTTCTATTCAAATCTATTTTTGGTACAGAAACCCAATGGGTCATATCGTCCGATTCTCAACCTCAAAGCACTCAACAAGTCTTTGCGGGTCCCGAAGTTTCGGATGGAGACCCTACGGTCCATCATTCTGGCGCTGGAACCTGGGGACTACATGGTGTCATTGGACATACAGGACGCTATGGCGGTCATGGCGGCTTCTCTGCGGCTGCAAGGAGTCCGCATGTTGCCGTACTTGGACGACCTGTTATTGGTGGCAGGATCTCCAGAGCTCCTGTTACACCACTTTGACCTGACCATTGCACTGCTGCAACGGCACGGCTGGCTAATCAACTGGCAGAAGTCCACTCTAATCCCGTCTCGGAGGATTCTGCATCTTGGAGCCTTATTGGACTCGGGACAGCAAAGGATCTTCGTGACGGAGGACAAGATCTCTGCTTTACAGTCAAGGGTGCGCAGTTGTCTGCACAGCCGCCGGGTGTCCTTACACTCGGCGATGAGGTTACTGGGCTCCATGGTGTCGGTGTTCGACATGGTGGAATACGCCCAGTTTCACTCCAGACCTCTGCAGCACCTGATCCTGTCCAAGTGGAACGGGCTGCCTCAGTCTCTGAATTTCAGACGATTGTGCTCACCCCGGAGGTTCGCCTGTCCCTTGCTTGGTGGTTAAAGACGACCCACCTCAACAAGGGACGTCCGTTCTGGGTTCCAAATTGGGTCCTGTTGACAACGGACGCCAGTCTTCGGGGCTGGGGAGCAGTTTCGGGTCCACACTTGTTCCAGGGCAGGTGGACACCGACAGAAGCGGAGCTTCCAATAAATATCTTGGAACTCCGTGCGGTCTTCAATGCTCTCCTGCAGGCACAGCGGTTTCTCCAGGGTCACCCGGTGCAGGTCCAGTCGGACAATGCTACCACCGTGGCCTACATAAACAGGCAAGGAGGAACTCGCAGTCGGGCGGCTCTCGTAGAGGTCTCTCGGATCCTGGTTTGGGCGGAGCGCAATCTTCCGGCCATATCAGCGGTCTTCATCCCGGGAGTGCTAAATTGGGAGGCGGACTTTCTAAGTCGCCAGGACGTTCATCCAGGGGAATGGTCCCTGCACCCGGACGTTTTTCAACTACTGGTGGACAGGTGGGGTCTTCCAGAAATCGACCTCATGGCGTCCCGGCACAACAACAAGTTGCCGGTGTACGGGTCTCGCACAAGAGACGAAGGGGCGTCTCTGGTGGATGCTCTGTCCGTCCGGTGGACGTTCAGGTTCGCATACCTGTTCCCTCCGGTCTCCCTTCTTCCACGGGTAATCCGGAAATTCAAACAGGAAGGAGGGACGCTCCTGTTGATAGCTCCCGCGTGGCCCAGACGGCACTGGTTCTCAGACCTTCAGGGTCTGTCCGTGGACAGTCCTCTGCGGTTGCCGCTACGACCGGACCTTCTGTCTCAGGGTCCTTGTCTTCACCCGGACCTGACTCGGCTGTCTTTGGCGGCGTGGCTGTTGAGACGGCCATGCTGAGGTCCTGGGGGTTTTCCAGCTCTGTGGTGCGTACCATGTTACGAGCTCGGAAACCGTCTTCCGCGAGGATATACCATCGCGTGTGGCATACGTTCTTCCAGTGGTGTCGACCGAGAGGTTATGCACCGCGGGAGTTTCGTCTGTCTCGGATTCTCGCCTTCCTGCAAGCGGGACTAGATCATGGGCTTCGCCTTGCTTCTTTGAAGGTACAGGTTTCGGCCCTATCTGTCTGGTTTCACCGTAGGATTGCTACAATCCCGGATGTGCGCACCTTTATGCAAGGTGTTCTCCGTATTCAGCCGCCCTTTGTTCCACCTGTGGCGCCTTGGGATTTGGCTGTGGTCCTGAGGGCTCTCCAAGGACCGCCGTTTGAACCACTGGGCTCAGTGGATATTAAATGGCTAACAGCTAAGACTGTTTTCCTTCTGGCCGTTGCTTCAGCCAGACGTGTTTCTGAGTTAGGGGCTCTTTCTTGTAGACCCCCTTTCTTGGTTTTTCATGGGAACAGGGCAGTGCTCCGCACTCGGCCCGAGTTTCTTCCCAAAGTTGTTTCCCAGTTTCATGTTAACGAGGAAATAGTTGTTCCGGCCTTTAACTCACCAGGTCTTTCCGTGGGTGAGGCCTCTTTGGATGTTGTGCGGGCCTTAAGGACTTATGTTGACCGCACTTCTTTGTTTAGGAAGTCGGACGCTTTGTTGTCCTCTATGGCTTCTGTAAAAAGGGTTGGCCTGCTTCAAAGCAAACTTTGGCAGCCTGGATCCGTATGGCTATTTCTGAAGCTTATCTTCATGAAGGCCTACCGGTCCCTCCTTCTCTGAAGGCTCATTCCACTAGGTCTGTGGGTCCTTCGTGGGCAGCTCGACGTGGTGCCTCGGCAGTTCAGATCTGCAAGGCTGCTACGTGGTCTTCTGTCCATACCTTCGTGAGGTATTACAGGTTTGACACCTTCGCCTCTCAGGATGCTTCCTTCGGGCGGCGGATTCTCCTTTCTGCACAGGAGCGTCCCCACCCTTAAAGGATACTGCTTTGGGACATCCCCAAGGTATCCTGTGGATACCCTATGGACCCTGAAGTAGAAAATATGAGATATGGTAAGAACTTACCCTTGTTATCTCTATTTCTACGAAGTCCATAGGGTTCCACAGGACTCCCGCCCTGTCGCACCTGTGCTGCAGATGGGCTTTGCTCTGGTCACCGGTTTTCCGTCTCCCTCTGGTGAGAATGTGATTCTTGTATGTGTCCAGATCTTTGTTCTCTCTCTTCCTTCTCCTCCTCCGGCCTATGGCTTGGTAACTAACTGAGGTGCCTTGGCCCGGGGGCGGGGTATAGGAGGGGGACCTAGTGCATCCTGGGAGGCTGAAAGCTTAACTCTTTGGTGCCCTGCGACTGACGTCACACCTATACCCCCCAAGGTATCCTGTGGAACCCTATGGACTTCGTAGAAATAGAGATAACAAGGGTAAGTTCTTACCATATCTCATATTTTTCATCAAACAGAGAGATGCTTGTGCCAAAAGAGAATATATATACAATGTAGATGACTTCCGGTTCATCTTCGTTCTTTATTCTAAGCAAGAACTAAAAAAGTTAGTCAAAATTTAAAGGGACTACTGTATTTATCAATGGTCACGTTTTGCCATGTTCATTAACATATTGCATTGCAGGGGCAAAGTGTGTGTGGGGGGGTGTTGCTGCCATTGGGCCGCCCACCATAGTCCAGTCTGCTGGCAGGGGGATCTCTGCCGGTGATACTTAAGCCCAGTACATTGTCCCCATTAATAATAATAGGGATTACAGTTTTCAGCGTCACATAACATATATGTATTGCCCCGAAACGAAAAAAGTGCTCTAATAATGCACAAAACTCTGTTTCTGTGTTACTTTTGCTTAATAAATAATCTACGAAGTTTCCTGTCTATAATGTGCTGTAGATATAGGGCTCTATTTCCTACAATCCGCATTGGTAATGCAGATTGTAGTGTGATATTACCGACTGAATTTGCATTGTGAATTCAGGCAATATCACAGGGATTTACTAAAAATCCCTTGTAGGGACAGAGCTTGCGATAAAGCTCTGTGACTGCTAATCCCCTCCACAGCCTTATCACGGTATTTTTGCAAAAAATACCTTGACAAGTGCCCTGCATATGCGCCGACTGGCCACCGCTGATTCCCACCCCCACCCGGCGCTAAGCCCCGCCCCCCGCTATCGCGGACCCCCCTGCGAACACCACTCGCGACCCCCCATCTGTTAATTGCACTTACCTGTATGATCCGGGCTCCGGTGATGTCCTCCATTGCTCCGGTCAGCTGACATCCCATACTGCACTGGGACCCGGTCACCTGATGACCGGGCCGCAGTGCAGTATGGGAGACCAACTGACCGGAGGGAGGACATCACCGGAGCCCCGGACCCTGGACTCAGGTAAGTAAAAAAAAAATTTCGACAATTTTTTTTTTTTGCAGTGTATCAGAGTGTGGTCTGTTTAGACCATACAGCTGATCACTGGGGCCGGCTCCGGGCTGTGCTCTGCATGTTAGGGCAGAGCAGGAGTCCGGCAACCGGGTGAGACCCTGGATAACACCACCTCCAGGTGGCGTTATTATCACAGGGCTTTCCCCGATATTTTTTTCACAATTTATTTTTAGTAACTTGCACACAGATCGCATTTCCCATTACAATTATGGGAAATGAGATCTGATTACTAAAAATAAGTGATACTTAGGGGTTGGAGTAGAATTTTACGAATTCTACTCCATTTGCCCTGTAGTAACTTTAGGTGAAACTAAAATAATGTGAAAAGGGTGTGAAAACACCCTCTTTCACTTTATTTTAGTAAAAATAATGATAATAAATAGAGCCCATAGAGAGAGGCAATGTGAATAATACTATAATAATTCAGGTATAATAATTAGGTATGTTTTTTCAAGGTGACGACACTTCCTATTGTGTGATTCTCCAGCTGAATCTCAGTTTCAGTGGCTGAAATGGTGAATCTCTGGAATATTGTGTTCACATACACCGATCCTCAAATCGAGCCAAGTAGCCCCATTTGGCGCGCCGCAGACTTGGACATTTAGCTGCTCCAAGTAACTTTGTCTTAAAATATGCGTCTTTATCTCCTACATTATGCCAAGTCTTATCCTAAGTGCTTTATACTCCATCAGCAAATTAAGGGCCTCATTCAGAGGCGGTCGGAGGATGCAAGCGGTCGCTCAGAAACTGGGCAGCCGCTTGCATCCTGACCGGCCGCCTCTGTTTCGGTCGTTAGGCTGTGGGTTTACACCCACAGCTCTAACGACCGCTCGGGTGATGGTCGCGATGGTCAGAGACCATCGTGACCATCGGGGCTTACGACGAGACCCTAGGGTAGGGTCTCACTTGTCGTAAGCCCCGGAGAGCTTCTGGCTCTGTCAGAGCCGGAAGCTCTCCACTGACATCACTAGTGATGTCAGTGGGGCCTCCCCCAAACGGCAGGCGTTCCCATGGGAACGCCTCCGTTTGGGCTGCCACCCCCCCGGCCCGCCTTCCAAACGGGGCGAGCTGTCAATCAACATCGACAGCTCGCCCCCTTTGGAAAGAGACCCGCTACGACCGGCGCTGTCGGTCGTAGCGGGTCTCACGCATGTGCACGAGGAAGCCGGCTCCCTCGTGCGCATGCGCACTGGCCAAACATTGAGGCGGCCGTGCGGTCGTAGACCGTACGGCCGCCTCTGAATTAAGCTCTAAGACTCAGACTTCAGAAAAATGTATATAATCTAGGTAAAAAAGCCAAAGACAGAGGTTTGATACGTGTGACCTGCGACAAACCTCACGCCATGCATCGCTATGTTTAATCTGCTACTTTATACCAACACCTTTGCAACCAAAGTCATAATCGTAAGTACTAAGTACACTTTTAGGGAAGTAAAACACAAAAATCCATGAAAAAGTATGCAAGCACGGGAATCGCTACCTGCGGCGGAGCATATAAGTCGTGCCATGTGGCTAGCGCATTTAAGATGGATAAGATGGATTCTATGGTGATATCAGTGAAATTGACTATTCTGTGGGCATCTCTGGTTGAATCTCATCACCGATCATCAATGCTCGATCGGTGATCTAAACTGTGGACATCGATGATCGGTGATCTGTCTGCAAATCAGGGAAATTTTGCACTTTAGAAATCCCCAATTTGCCAATCCTGATCATTTTGTGGTCGGGATCGCAAATCAGGGAAATCCAACATGTGGGATTTCCCCGATGCCCCGAGGATCGGGGAACTGCGACAATCCGTCATTGAAGTGTGGGGGCCTTTAGTTTGTGGCTTGCCGTTTGTGATTTGGCAAAAAGTCAAAATTAATGGAGATTACCCATTTAGCCATGCGCTGCGGATGGTGCTGGGAGGGCCCATAGGCTTCTATAGGGTAAGCCCCGCTGAAGATGGCATTACCCACCGCATTCCAAGCACCAGAATGCATCGCATTCCGAGGCTTGGTGCATATGAGAAATGCATTTCTCCCCTTGCTACATCCCGCCCATGATACATAATAATTATCATCTCTCAATCTGTACACAGCTTCTTTTCATAGGCTTTGCCGTTCCAAACGCCATAGACGTTAATAACATCTGAAAGGCCTGGCTAATGTAAAATGTTTGTTTTCTACAGCTGTATCTGGATGAAAGGAACCTTTTTTTTCCGAAATCAGTATTGATGGAAAGAATGAAATTTACATCCATTGGCAACAGAAAAATAATTATTTCTTCAATGCAGACGGTCTTTAATAATTTGGAAATCAATGCGCACCCCTGGAGGATTGACAGTGGTTTACACACAATTTAGGCTCTTTTGCTCATCTCCGATTAATGAGATGACTACACTGGGCGGGGGACAGGGGCGCACGTTCTGCCCCAGCCTCTGGGATTGTCGCTGTCGCAACCAGGTATGAATATTTATAGGCGATGGGGCAAGAGCGCTGGCTGACTTTGTCAGTTTAAAGAAACACTTAGTTAATTAGAGGATGACATGTCACCCCAGGTCCCCTGACACTGCCCTACCTTCTGTCTCTGTGTCCTTTCTCTGTTACTTTGACAAGCTAGATTACATCATTACATTGAGTTTTACTTGTTAGGGCCCCCTGAAGGAAAGGTGCATATTTCAAGCATTAATTAGATGTGATCTCTGGCATGCTCTGAATTCAGCAGGAAAAAAAATAAAATACAAAAATTTCAAAGGATATCGCAGAGTTTCTGTGACCCATTAAAACCACCTTGTTATTTTGACTCGTTATGAAAGTGCTGCAGATTAATATTCGCCACTTTAAAATTGTTGTTGGCTGCGTAACTAGCAGGAAATAATGGGAAATCATTTTTCAGTAGCGATAATTACTTGTTTTGTTTATTGACTTTTTATATCTTTTCATGTCCTTAACTTGTAATAAAAAAAAAGACTTGTTGTGATATTGTTATAAGGCAGAACGGTGAATTAGTTACTTTTATAAGGAAACAGTATTCCATGTCGCAAGTTGTAAAAAAAGTTTTTCAAACTTTTCTGTAAAACCTCCATAGACATAACTTAACCACACGTCACCTCAAGTTCCAGCCTGATGTAAACTAAGGTTGATGACTTTCATCCCTTCTACCTTTTCATCCTAAGATGCTTGTTTATGTCTTAAATGTACAAAAAGAGAGTGCGGGGACATCGGGGCTGTTTGTGTTACTTAGGTCACTATCATTTACCTGATGTCCTCCTACTGATGATCAGGTGTAAAGGTAAAAACAAAAGGAATCAGAATAAATCTGCACTATAGGTGGGATGTAGTCGGCATCCCGGCGTGCGGGATGGCGACGATCTGAATACTGGCGCCGCAATCCCAACAGGTCGGGATCCCGGCACCAGTTTCCCGACCGTCGGCATCCCGAAGGTAAGTATCGGGGTGTTAGGGGGAGGTTAGGGATAGGTAGCGGGTTAGGGTTAGACACTAGGGGGAGGGTTAGGGTTAAGTGCCGGGGAGGGAGGGTTAGAATTAGGGTGTGGGGAGGGTGAGGTTAGGTTTAGGCACAAGGGGGGAGGTTAGGTTTAGGCACCGGGGAGGTTAGGTTTATGGTGCGGGAAAGGGGAGGTTAGGTATCAGGAGGTGTCGGTTAGGGTAGGGGTTAGAAAACTACTCACCATTGAGTACTATGGGTGTTGGGATTCTGGCTGTCGGTATTCTAACTAGTTACATCCCAACAGCCGGGATATCATACCCAGGGGCCGCCGAGAGGGGGGGGAAGCGGGTAGAGATCACCCGGGCTTCCTGAGGGGCCAGACGGGGGTCCGGCGCCGCCCCCCCCCCCTCACAGCAGCCCAGCACATAGCGTGTGCTGAGCTGCATTTGGAGACTGCTCGTGGCTGCTGAGTAGCAGCCACAGCAGTCTCCTATGCCTGTGCGGGGGAGCGAACACACTGATCGCGCCCCCCCTGGCTTTGCGCTGGGCTGAGGGGGCTCAGAGCGCCCCGGCGCTGCAAATCTTTTTTTTTTTTCCTCTCGCCAAGGGGGTGTGGCCACGCCTCCCCTATTAGGCCACGCCCCCTATTACCGGGGCCCCGCCACGGCTCTCGGCGGGCCTGATCATACCTAACCCCATATGTCAATATATATCAGAAAAGCAAAAATTTTTTAATGAAAATAATTACATTGAAAATATATATCTGGCAATTACTGCAAAAACAATAATTATGTGTGTGTAGTGTATGTGTGTGCATGTGTGTGTGTATGTGTGTGTGTATATATATATATATATATATATAAAAATATATATACACACACATCTTGTATTGTTTTCCGTTGGTCTCTTACGTTGCTGTTCCCCAGTCCTCACACTGACAGCAGAGAGGTGCCTTATGGAACGTCCAGTTGCTGCCCGGTGGGGCTCCTCTTGTGCAGTCAGTAATTACATTAGCGTTGCATTAAGCTGAACAATAGCTGGGGGTTTCAACTGTCCAACCAACATCAATTTTTGTGCTTAAATAACTCATTTAACACTGTATAGCGGCTCCTAGTGAAGGATTAGTAAGAATCAGAGCACAGCGAGAGTGGTGGGGGGCACACAATGAAATTAGATTGGGCTTCCTAACCAGGAAAGGCAGGTTAAAAGTTCACTCCCAGACAAATGAGACCTTTCCCACATTTGGTATTGTGTTGTGGGCTGGTCCATTGCTGCCATTAGAAGACATTACTAGTGATGGGCGCCTCTATTAACCTTTGCTGTTGATCAGAGTGCTGGGTGGTCACATGCACACACAAACCGTGGGCCTACTGTAACATTACCAGATTAGTGATAACATCTATCCGGTAATTGTAGGATCTCTTCTGCCTATTGTCACAGTCTAGTACTTCCATTTTGGCAAAACTAATGCCGGCGGCAGAATTAGCCCTGGTACATCCCCAGTCTCACCACAGCGTGCCACGGAATGAGTTTACCGCTGTCATCCCAGCTTTATTCCTCGGCTATAAATTCTAGGAAATGGATATGTCAAAGCAAAATCGGAACGTGTAGATTGTACTATATCTCCGGAACTTCTTTCGCCGCGAAGCGCCGTTTACCTGACATTTTGCCTTCTCTGAGAATGTTGGCGAAGAAATGAGTTTCCTGACGTTATCAGGTGTTTCTGGAGATAAAGGATAAAACTGAAGATTATTCTTAAACCCGGGGAGATTCCCAGAGCCCGTGCATTTTACGGGTGACCTTTTGATGGCTGCGGACGATTGCTCAGGGCCTGTGTTTAAGTGCACTCGCCTCAAGTGCCGGGGATTAAGCTACTGAATCACAGCAATTCAGCTGTCATATGATTGGAAATTATTATCATTTGTGAAATGGAACGAAAAAATTAATCAACATGGACATGAAAGAGAATGGACAGGGCCAGTAATACCCAACAGTATTTTCTGGGTAATGGTGCCAGGTTTGTAGGGCTCTTCAGTGGTCTGTTCATGTGAATGGGTTATGACCTATGGATTTGTGCTGTTTCTATAAGGTATGTGATACGCAACTTGCCCTTCTGTCAAGTATGTTCTGCGGAATTGCATTACGGTGGGAATCACCAGCTCGGTCAATGGAGAGGCTGTTTGCAATCCAGCAGCAGCTCCTGAGAACTGTAGCTGTGTCACTGTGGCTCTCTGTGTTTAGACACAAAGGGCGGAATTCAATTGATTCCTGCCCCCATCGCGCCCGACGGAGCTATTCAATTCTTGCTCCTGTCGGGCACAATCAGATGCCAGCGCTACATTTCAGCTCGCAGCCCCTGGGGGTTGAGAGCTGAAATGTGCGAAAAGTGACATGTTTGGGCGCCCAAACATCACTTTTCGCGATCGCGCCCAGCACTTTGGTCGGGTTTAGCTGCTTTACACGGCTAAACCCGACCACTTTGGGCGCGATCAGCACGAAAAACAATTGCATAGCGGCCCACGATCTCCTGTCACTTTAGACGGGAGATGCGGGCCGCAAAAACAATTGAATTCCACCCACAGAATTATATTGTTAGCTAATCTGGCCCAGAACCAGTGTTTTATCTGCAGCCTGATATTGCATCACATTTGCGCAGCCAGAATACGCTTAGAACATAAAAAACACCTGAAAACTATCCCCAACAGTTGTTCTTAGATATTGTGTTCACTCTAAAAACGATGATCATTTGTTTGTGCTCTCAGCTGAATGGAAATCGGCCGTAGGGGCTCCCGCTTTGCACACATGGGCAAATAATGCATATATATTCGCCAATATGCATTTTATGACATGCCCGCCCCCTATTAATATACTTGGCTTTCGACTAGTCATCAGCATCAGTGCGCACATACGTCAAACTGTACTTGGTGATAAAGATACCTCTGAGAGCAGGCGCATATACGTGTCACATCCTTACATTGCCTAGGGGAGAGCTCCGTTCCGCCTTTTCCGTCACAAGTTATGATGCGAATGAAGTTGATTCAACTCTGCATCGCCCATACACCACAGTACCAGAGTATGCGCGGTGTGAAAACACGCAAGATACCCACCGCAAACGGGCATATGTTAAACCTGTCATCAGTCCATTGAGGGCCTGATTCAGAGCCGCTCGTAAGCGGCCGCTCGTTCGCTCCGAGCGATGTTTGCCCAACTGCGCATGCGTACGAATCATTATACGCATGCGCGAACCAGTCAGTGCGGTCGAAATTCATGTTCTCGCAAAATAGCGAAGGCCTAATAATTTGAGTGACAGAATGAGGCGTATGTGGGTGGTAACAGGGGAAGGTGCTTGAAAACGGGGAGTGGAGATCCGATCGCAGGCGTGCTTAAAGGTCAAGACGGGCATTTTATGGGTGTGCATAATTAAAACAGTAGCGTCATTGACCACGTCACTGGGTTATTTTATAGCCAGAACTGCTCGCAAAACTGTGGTAGCAAAAACCAACCACAAGAATAGCGAGCAGTTCATTCCCTGGTCGATGTACTCGATTAATCTAATAAATAGCGGACATGACGTAGGATGCGAGCGGCCAGGGGGCGTATTTTTTCAAAAAACGACCGCAAGTTTTGTTCGCTCGTTCAGACCTAGAGGCGTGAACAGACCGCAAAGAGCGAACGGTTGATTTGAATAGCCACCCCTATTTTCTGGACGAGCGAGCGCTAATTGCGTCCGGCTCTGAATCAGGCCCTGAGTCCAGATGGTAATACCACAGCCATATGTCACAAGGCTAGGCTGGGTACACGCTAAGCGATATGTCGTTCAATCAGCTGTAAAACGACATATTGCATAGTGCAGTGGTTCTCAAACTGGGTCCACACAGGTCACGTTTTCCAGGTCACCCAGCTGGTGCACAGGTGTAGTCATTACTCACTGACACATTTTAAAAGATCCACAGATGGAGCTAATTATTTCACTTTTGATTCTGTGAGGAGTCATGGAAAACATGCACTGTTTGGGGTCCTGAGGACCGAGTTTGAGAACTTGTGGCATAGTGCATTGGCGGGTGTGTACAGAAGATATGTCTGTGAACACATCTGTTCTGCAGCACAGCTGATGCAATATATCTTGCAGATACATCGGCACGTCTGGCTGTGTGTACGGGCGACCCGCCGTACACTTGCTGCAGGGACCCCCGGTGACTGACATCTCAACTGGGCGGGCAAATTTAAATGACAGACACATGGAGCTGCAGATTGGTGAGTATGTATTGGCTTACCAATCGGCCGCTTGGTGTGCGCATCCCTGGGTTGGCGGATATGTCTCCTAGGTGTATTCCGGCCTTTACAGTTACCCAGTATTACCCAACTCCAGTCCTTGGGGCACCCTAGCAGTTCATGTTTTCTAGGTCTTCTCGCAGAACTACAAGTGAAGTCATTAGAACTAGCTGCAGATCTTTTAAAATATGAGTCAGTAATGAGCACATTGGTGCTCTAGCACAGAGTATTGAAAAGATGCACTGTTAGGGCAATCTGTGAACTGGCAGTAACCATTCCCATTGGGCCACTGAATCATTTTATTGTTGATTATTCTGTAAACCCCTGGTGCCCAAGTTTCTGGCCTACTAGTGCTTCTGTCCTGGTCCTAGGCCTTGAAAGATTTGGTAAAAGTCTACTCTGGTATTCCGAGAGATATAAGGAACCAATTTGGCAGATAATGTCCTAATTTACTGACAGGGCTTACAGGGAAGTGGGCCGGCTTTCTCAGACACAGGGCACTGTTGAACAAATGAGGCTGCGTTTTGGATAGTTGGGGGTGTGGTTTATACTTATTGGAAGCTGGGCTTATTTTGTCCCTATTTTCCCTGTGTAACTGTCGGACAGTATGGTGATGTGAGCCAGGAGCAGACAGGTTATCTAGCAGGATGCCTGGGGAACTGTCGATGGCATCTACCTGTGCTAGTGATCTACCAGTGATTGTGATTGCCATACAGGGGCTCTAGAGGGGTTCCCAATGCTTCTGTGGCAGAATAAGTCTCAGAGCCCCAGTGAAATCTGCGTAATTGCAAGTGACACAAGAATAGGATTTGAAATACATTACATACATAGGGCCTGATTCAGTACCGATCGCAATTGCAATCACAGTTACAAATTTGCGCGTAACTCAGCTGCGAAAATATGCTAATGCTTTCCAAAGCTCAGCCGGCATAAAGACGCCCACTGCTGCCTTCTCATATCTGTCCAATGTCACTCTTCTGTGCAAACATCGGTACCATCGAAGCACATCGGCCTCGTCACGCCGCATTTCCAGCAGGTATGACCAGCCGCAGATACTGCAAGTCTCCTGGCACGCAGAGGGCTCTCACGCTGCGTATGCAATCGCAGTGGCTAATTTATGCACTCCCAGGAAACGGCGTTCAAACGTACAGACGCGCCTGCGGTTTTTCCGACCACTCCCCCGTCACCACCCCTAAATGTCTGCGATGGATTCCTCGGTGCATCCGTTGTCGCAGTGCAATCATTGCGCTCGTGCAGAGCGGCTTAGACGCATGAGAGATAATAAACAATCAGTTGATGTACGTCCGTATTCTTACTTGCATACGCTACTGAATCAGGCCCGTAGTTGTTTATTTTATAAACGAAATTGTTTCTAATTTGTAAAATGTACTTCTATTCTGACGTTCTTATTCCTTATAACCGCTGTCGCCATCACAGTGATCCTCATGACTAATTCTATCGTTACTTGATTTCAAAGTACAATTTATCTGTTCTTTGTCTGCGGACAAACACATATATGTGATCATCCCCTAACTGTACTATGGGGATTGACAGGGTTTATGTGTAGGGGTGGGGGACGTATACCGGGTAATAGGTTAATGATATTTAAGAATAGTTGAAATTGTACATGATGGGTGACAGCAGCTTTCGCTTGTGCTGCTGAATGCCTCAAACTATACATTTACAATATACACTTCAGGAATTTTTTAGCATTGTAGTTAGGATTAACCTAGGTCGCTGTCTTGGAAACACCTGGGTTAAAGGAGTATTGAATAAAGCAGGTAGGAGCTATTCCCAATCTCTAAGAATCGCACAGGACAATGGTTTGCGCTTGGCTAGCGAAGGCGAATGCTTGCCACTCCAGGTATGTACAGACCAGTCACGGTGTGTGGACTGTCAGACAGGTGTTTGTGCGTATTATAAGTTGTTGTTTATTTTACATATTAGACCACATTTTTTTGAAGGTTTAGGAACCTTATTGGCAGCTTTTTATGCAGTGTAGCCCCTCCCCCCTAGCTGGAGCGGACCAATCACGCTTGCCAAGCCTCTTGTCAGCCACCTCCCACATCTGTCACTGTTTATAAAGCTACCTGTACTGTATAACATGAAGAGGACTCTGCCTTGTATTTGTTAATCAAGTAGAGCAGGGATGGGGAACCTCAGGCCCGGGGGCCGTATAAGGCCCCTGGAATCATTTGGTCTGGCCCTCTGAGCTTTTATCTGCTAGCCTTATCTGGCTTGAAGGGTACCTAGAATGGCCCCCTGTACCCAGAATCTATGCAGCAGTGCCGCCTGGAGCGTCCTTAGGGCGCTTCAGACGGTCACACTTCTGTCCTTACAGCTCCCTGGAGCATCCTCGGGATGCTCTGGGCATTGCTGTAATCATCGGCGATTGTGACCCCGCCCCGTGTGATGTCACACGGAAGGGGCGTGTCCTGCACCAGGCCCGCAGATAATGTTATCAAAATGGCCCTCGGCAGACAAAAGGTTTTTTATGAAGACAACAGTAAGAATTCCGGGAATATCCTTTGTCTCTGGTATAATTTTGAGCCAATCAGTATGCAGTATTAGGTGTGAATGTGGATGGAATGCATGCGCAGATACGGACACATCCTGCGGTTTTCCGCAGACTGCACTTGCGTTTAAAACTGCAATCGGGGTGTGCGCATGCGTCGCACGCTGCGTCCGCAGTAGTAAGTAGCTCCATATGAGTCGCATTATGACCGTGAAATGGGTGTTTCTGTGCGAGCGTGCGTCTCGTGAGCATGTAATCCGACTTCCGTGCCTGTTTGAGGCATCTAGACGCAGTTGGGATTCCGGACGAATCGCCCGGCCAGCATGAGGTTGGTGCAAACGTCTTTACCAGTGATTTTCAACCTTTTTCAACTCGCGGCATACCGAACAAGATTTAAAAATTGCTAAGGCACACCATCAGTCCCTCACACCGTGCAGAGGTAGGAGCAGTGTGCAGGCGGGCGTGCGTGACCTATGTCACGTCGCCCGTCTCCATAGGTCATGGCCCGGATGCGCCTGAGTCTTCCCGAAGAACCCAGCACCGCCTGGGCCAGCAGTACAAGTAAAGTCAGCTCTGACTGCACTGACCTGGCGGTACACTTATCAACCTCTCACAGCACACTAGTGTGCCACGGCACGGTGGTTGAAAACGCTGGTCTATACTAATGATGGTGACTGCAGTTGAAAAACAGTGGGCGGAGCAACTCATATGCGCGCCCACATACTCGCATAGACGGACTGAAAAAATAATAATCAGGCCGCCACGACTGGATGCAAAAGTGGCCACAGATTAGTCCAACTCAGTATTTCCCAATTAATAACATGATTACTGCATTTACCAACAATTGTATTTATTTTTCTGTTGCCTTATGGCTGAAAAATAACATTTAAGCTGATGAACTCATTCACAGCACGGAGGGGGAGGGGCTTATTCATGGTTTTCAGAGATGAGCAACATCGTTTCAACAAAACAATAAAACTAACAGGCTGTCACATATGTGCTTTCTAGCTGCTACTGGAAGTGACCACAGTCATCCGTGTACTATTGAATGTTCCACCTGATATATGAAACTAAGAATTATAGTTTATTTGTACAAGGATTAGGAATGATTAAAATTTACAACAAAGTATAGTGAGTATTGTTACCTAAAGACAGGAGGGATTTCTTGGTAAATATTTATACACTTTAGGGAGATACTTGGCAAACATTTCCATCATGAGGGGGAGATGTGACAAAACTCTAAAGGCACACATCCACTAGACGATTAAATTGAACGATAACGATATCGTTATCGTTCAATAATCATTTGAAAATCGTTTGCACATTGTTAAAAAGTAAGTCTAAAACGACCAGCGATGCGCGCTCCCGCTGGTCGTTTAGACATCGATCATTGGACAAATATGTTGTACAACCTGACGATAATGTCAGGTTCAGCATGTTTGCAGATGATTGATGTGCCTGCACTGACCGTCTGCTCATTCAGGGCCTGATTCAGACCCGCGAGCGATATGCGCTCGCAAGCGGGTCGATGGTGGCCCAGTGCGCATGGGCTCCGGATGGCGACGGGCAAACCGTCGCTCCGGGTCTCGTACCAAAGGGGGCGTGCTGTCGATGTTGAGTGACAGCACACCCCCTTTGGTGGGCGGGCCGGGGGCGGGCTGCAGTTCCCATGGGAACGCCTACCGTCTGGGGCCAGCCCCACTGACATCACAAGTGATGCCAGTGGGAGTGCTTTCGGCTCTGTTAGAGCCGAAAGCACTCTTGGGCTTGCGGCAACGAGACCCTACCACAAGGGTCTAGTCGCAAGCCCGATGGCCGCGATGGTCTTGACCATCACGACCATCATCATGGACGCTCGCTATAGCTGTGGGTGGTCACCCACAGCTATGCGAGCGGCCAGGAGGCCATTCTGAAACACCAGGGGGCCGGCCCTGATTCAGAGCGAGCGCTCTGTCAGAGCGTCCGGCTCTGAATCAGGCCCTCAGTGCAGGCTCATCACAGACTGACCAAACGACTGTACGATTACAATGTTGTAATCGTGCAGACGTTTGCATGTCTTCTAGTGGATGTGTGCCTTTAGAAACTACCCAGAGCATACTGTAGCAGATGCTCAGTGACCTCCCACTGGCTAACACATGGCATGTTCATCTATGTTTACTGCCCAGGAGACGACTTACTCTATGCTGGCATGTAAATGGGTGACTTCAGAGGAATTTATTAGCAACTATAGATTGGGAACACCAGGGGAGAGAGGAGACTGCACACGGGCCCCCTCCTCTCCGCCCGGCGGCTGGCAGCGCACTGAGATGTGCGCGGCCAGGGCCAGAGTTATAGACTCTGGGCACTAGAGTGTGCCCAGAGTCTATAGTGTATGCACAGGTCACCGGGAAAATGGCCGCGGCAGCCATTTTCCCTGTACTGCGCATGCGCAAACGACGGGAGAATGGCCGCCGCGGCCATTTTCCAGTCGTTTTACAGCTCCGGACCCCCGTGCCGGCGTGGCACTCTGGAGAGGTAAGTAATATTATGGGTGCAGTGTGTACGGTGCGGGGCCCCCCTTGACCCAGGCGCCCGTGTTCCACGCACACCCTGCACCCATTATAGATACGCCCCTGGGGAACACACATAACATATGTTTTCTGTTCGGGATGTAGTCAGCAACCCAGCGTGCAGGATGTCAACGGGCGAAATACCAGCGCTAAAATCCTGACAGCATCGGGATCCCGGCACCAGAATCCCAACCGCAGGCATCCCGAAGGTAAGTATCGGGCATTAGGGGGAGGGTCAGGGTGCAGGGTTAGGCATTAGGGGGAGGGTTAGGCATTAGAGGGGAGGTTAGGTTTAGGCATCGGGGAAGGAGGGTTAGGGGTAGGAGTGGGGGGCATCCACTAGACGATTTTAGCAGGCGATTGAACGATAACGATATTGTTACCGTTCAATCGTTCAAAAATCGTTTAAAAACCGGTTGCAAATTGTGCAGTAATTGTTTCTAACGATGAACGATGCGCGCTCCCACTGCTCGTTTGAATGTCTTTTACATCGACTGAACATGCAGGTCAATTTCACTTGATCGCTTGGAGATCGCTTACAAATCGTTTACACATCGTTCATGCTGAACGATCAAACGATGAACCACTCTCTGCCCACTATAGCTGAAAGCTGTCAATCACAGATTGAAACAAAATCGTTTATCGTTGGATCGTTTGCAAATCGTTCAGAGTGGAAGATCAAATTTCAAGGGAAAATCGTTTAGAGGTTGGACAGGGATAAAATCATCTGGTGGATGCCCCCCTTAAGGGTTAGTCTTACCTGTTTTCCTTATGGGTGTCGGGATTCTGACTGTCGGCATGCCGCTGTCCTTATTCTGACCAGTGGCATCCCGACCCCTGGGATCTTATACCCAACCCGTCTGTTAAGGTGCTCTTCTGTCAGATTCCATGTAGCTGCCCCCGGCTAGGTGGACAGGTAAAGGTGCGTTTCTGCAGTGTGAAGTCTTCTTGACGAACAGACAAGTAAAAATAGTTTTCCCCTCACTGCTGTCAGGCCGTCTCTGGCACGTATTCTGCTCCCAGCAAAGGAGGTCACAGATGACAACCTGTCACTATTCTTCCTGTGGCATATTTGTCAGGCCCTGGTATAACTGTGCCTCTGAGACTTAGCAGTAGAACAATATTATAAGTTAGAAGATAAAATCTGTGTAAGTATTGTGCACCCCCAATTTACAATTGTTCATTTGTGCAGGCAGTGGAATAATGCACAAGCTTATTGTACAAGTATATTATTTAGCAAGCCTCAATACAAATGTAACTGATCCGTACACACAGTGGCTGATATCTAACATGTATAATTTCACAGATCCTCCGATAGATCGGGGATCAGCGATTTCCAACCAGCGGAATCTGCGTATCCGATCGGCCAATCAGTCGTTAGGTGTATGAGGGGCATTAAATCAGTAGGGTCCTTTTAATAACATCGCATTTACTGTAGCTGACAAATTTTCACTGAACATCAACAACCAATAAACAATTAGCTCTTATCTGTTTAGTGCAGGTTATGTCCCAAAAGCAGGTATCTGATAGGTTGCCTCAGTGCTGTGAACATATTTGTGCGCCTGAATGCACGGTTAGTAAATCATCTCCAATGTTTCTTGTTCTTCTTATATAGAGATATGGAAACTTGGTCACCTTTGAATTTCCATTGATAAGCTGGCACAGTTATCTGACCTAACGTTTGCTCAGGACGTAACATCCATATGTACAACCGTTATATGAGACTTTTACTACTTACGTCCTGTTCATTTTGGAGCACCATAAATCAGGATCGTGTGAATAAAATACATTTTTGCTTTAACGACTTTAAGTGGGAAAAAGGGATCTGTCCTGTGAACCCAAAATCGGATGTAAAATTGTCGGGGATGTATAAATTGCCAATATTATTATGAAAACAGAACAAATGATTTATCTATATTTCCATCTAGCAAAACCACTGATACCCCATAGCGTCCCAGCAGGGTTGCCAGGCAGGAAGGCAGATTGCTCCACCTTAGCCACGGCAGATGCGTAAGCAAGTGGGAATGGGCACGCATCTCGCAGATATCGCTTCATAAGAAATCGTCGACTGCGCGTGCACCAGACCAGGTATATGCGCGAGCATGGAATTTGAAAGTGTGTACAGATTGATCTGTCCGCCGACGGATCCCTCTTCCGATGAAGGGTTGCGACCATGCGGACGCAAAGAACTGATACTTATTGTGGAAATGTCTGGGGTGTGTCCCCCTGCACCATGCTCGTTCGTAGCATGTGGCCGCAGATGGGACCCCTGTTTTTGACGGATCTTTTGCAACCAGCATGGAGTGGGTGCAGGTTCCCCATACTAATGATAGCGGCTACAGACATATAAAGAGTGGCTTCCACATACAGACGCACGGATATTCTGCATCCACTGGCGGATTCCGCATTAGCAAAAGGAAGTAGCCTGCTGCCACGGCCTTATAAGGAAGAGGCCGCGGATGCATACCACTGAGAACCAGGCCCCCTTCGTCTTTCTAATGGTGCATACACACGGGACGATTGCCAACGATAACGATATTGTCGAACGATCTCCCGGGTGTGCTGGATGATCGATATCAATCATCCAGCACACCACTAACGATGGGCAACGATATCGACCAGGTTGCCCTGCATGCACGAGCAATGGACGTTATCGTCCATACGTGCCCGCGCATCGCAGGTCGTTGGTGGATTGGAGGCACCGAAAAATGCACGATATGAACGATAACGATATGATCGATATCGTTATCATTCATATCGTGCATTTTAATCGTACCGTGTGTACGTACCTTAATACAGGCACTGATTGGACTGGCCAGTGTCCCTGTGTAGCCAGCACCTGTGCTAGAAAGAGGCAGCCATTGTTCCAGCAGGTCGGTGATGAGTGGGCAAGCAGCTATGGCATTGATTGGCATGGCTCAGTTAACCTGAATTATGGAGTCTCTGGCATGGGGTCGAAATATTTCTTCTAGTTGAGGGGAGGTAAATAAAAAAAAGAAAAACTCATTTTGGAGTCGTCTACTACTAATTGCCTCAGACCCATCCTTCTGTTACTAGTTCTGCGTTTTTTAATCTGCAGGAAAATATTTTGACAGAACTGCTGAAGATTTCGCCTCTTTCGTTCTGTGCTCCGAAGCCACTTGTTTAAAACGTCTGTCACAGTCCCTGGTTACGTTCCCTGTATCAGTGGCTCCATCTGAATAGGCAGTGAGAGCTGATTAATATGCATGAGGAGCTGTATTTAGTGTGTGTGCGCTGGTCCACTGCACAGCAGCCAGACTCAGGCACTAGAGGGAGGGCTGTGCTGTGTGTGAGAGGGAGGCAGCGACGAGACACACAGAGGAACACTTTACCTTCTGTCACCAAGTGTTCAGCATCAATGTGACGGCTTCCCCGGGACTCGGCAGACCTTGCACAGGATAACCGCACGCATGTATCACCTCTGACCCATTCCTTAAACATGGGATGCAGCTTATGCAGCCTGAGGAGAGCAAGCGAGGAATACAGACTACTCTATGAAGTTTGCCAGGTAACATCATGACATTTTAATTACCACGTGTAAATGACGGTGCCTACAGAGACGTCCCTGGGCACAGGCCATCTCAAGGGGGGCACCAGCAGGTATCGCTGCTTGCCCCCACCTGATTGTCTGCAATTTAAGGGGCACCAGCTATATTCTTGCATAGGGAACCAAATTGGTCAGGGCCAACTCTGGACGCCTACCTGTGCCAACTGCTGGACACTTATGTGAGTTAGCGGCGTGTGATTCTTGTTGGGTTACTAATAGCTCCTGCATGAAATAAAGGAATAGTTTTTAGGAGTGTTAAATACCTTCTGTATATCCATGGTGGCATCTATTTGCAGTTTGGCACGTAACCTGTGCTTGTCTGTCAGCTCTTTCTAATGAATGATAACACACTGGATCATTTAACAGGCACCCTCTCTGGGATGCCACAGGCCACCCATTACTGCCGGGCACCATCACTAACGATGTTTTGGAGGATAACTGCTGTTTGCACTGATACCTGTTTGCTGGCTGTAGAGCAGCAGGAGGAATTGAGAGAGATGTGCTCAGTAATAAGTGTTTTATCTGCAAATGATAGAACTGTGCTGCTTTTGTGTTTATTGTTGGCTGTCAAGAGCTGAAATAGAGGGATGGGTAAAGCGTGAGCCGGCCTTCGTGTTGCCTTGTTATCTGACAGTGGGGGATCTTTGTACTTTTAACGTTCAAAGCGCAGTCAGTCTCAGGTGCTACAATGAGGGGAACGATTTGTAAAACTGTTCCCATCTTTATTCTGCCACACAACTTTGTAGCAAGTGATCTGAGACTCAGACAAAGCAGAGAATAAGTAACAGCTAATGATGTCAATATAGAGGTCAACCTATTCTTGTTTCTCTCATCTGTATGTTCCCAGGTTTTATGTCATTTACCTTTAATAACTAATCTGAAACGTGTCAGAACCAGTCTGTGTTTGGAGCCAGTTGTAGAGCAGTTAGAGAATATGCTGGCAATATTCTAAGTCAGTCTATTAAATAAATAGGTTTAGTGGTAGTATCAGTTCAAGCTTAAGGTTTAACTTTCATTAAACGTCGCATTTCATCAGAACTAGAGATTCAGGGGGAGATGTATCAAACCTTGGAGAGAAATAAAGTTTAATTTTACAGGCTGTGGGGGAGATTTATCAAAGGTAAGAGAGAGATACATTGGAGAGAGATAAAGGGTTCTATTCACTAAGCCTTGGATGGAGATAAAGTGGACGGAGATAAAAGTACCAGCCAATCAGCTCCTAACTGTCATTTTTTAAACTAAGCCTGTGACATGGCAGTCAGGAACTGACTGGCTGGCACTTTATCTCCATCCAAGGCTTAGTAAATAGAGCCCAAAGTACCAACCAATCAGCTCCTAACTGCCTTGTTACTGGCTGCACTCGAACAATGACAGTTAGGAGCTGACTGGTTGGTCCTTCGTTCCCTTATGAAACAAGGCACAAGTTATTGCTCAGTGAAGTTTGCACAACACAATAGGTTATTGTTCATTTATATGATTACATGCAGAACAAATCAAACTGTTTAAAGGTATATTAATCCAAGTGTTTCAGGTGGTTGAAGACATTTTTATTAACAGATTTCCATCAAATCACACTGTGCTCTCAATGTGTTCAGGATGATATTGTCATTTTTGTGTCACATCGAGCCAGACAATATTACAAGTATTAAATAGAAGAGATATGTTTTGACTATAGTATTATTGTGGTATGCAATTGTTGAGAATGGAGTGGACCATTAATGGCAGACCATCATTTGGATATGACATTCCAGGAATATAATCCATGTCCGCATGTATTTGGCACAGGTTACAAAAATACCACAGTTCGACCATTAGGGGGCAGTGTGTGTAAGGAAAGTTGTCTCGTACCGGTATTCTGCAGAAACGTTATTTAGGTGAGAGGATTTTTCTTAAAGTACTGGTACAAGTGTGGCAGAGACAGTAATGAACACATCTATTCGTGTTCCACCACTAGTTTTTGCTAATTAACAAGTTTAATTAAGATATATTTTGTTTATTTACTATCCCTCTGCAAATTAAGTACTATAGAGGCCCAGATTGTGCGTTATGCCTCCAACATCTGTTCAATTTAAATTACTCAGAGCGCCAGTATACTTTATATCCATCATTTTTGCTACTTTGGATACTGGCAGTACGTAATGGGCACAAAAAAAAAAAATAACGCATTGTCACCCACGTGCTGAGTGTATTGAATAGCATATGTACCAGTCGGGTGGGGTATGAGGTCCCGACGGTCGGGATGCCTCCGGTCACAATTCCGACACTACCAGGTATGTACGCTAACCCTTACCCCTAACCCTCTCTCCCTGGTGCCTAAACCTAACCTCCCCCTCTAGTGTCTAACCCTAACCTTCCCCTCCCCGCACCCTAAACCTAACCCCCCTCCTTAGTGCCTAAACCTAACCCTCCACTAACCCCCAATACTAACCTGCGGGATGCCGGCGGTCAGGATTTTGGCGCCGGTATTTTGACCGGTGGCATCCCACACGCCGAAATGTTGACTACATCCCGTTCCAGACATATAGTTATGTCCATATATTTTACTATTTGTATCGCTAGCAAATTACGCATTCACTATTAGGCATCAACAGAACTTAATAAAGCTCTCCAGTACAGCTAAAGCAGCTCTCCGTCTAGTATGTAGACACAAAGGCACAATATATGCTGGAGCATCGAATAGAGGACCTACTGTACATCAGGAGCCCATTTATCGATGAGTTTTATCATACGCAATGATTCTTAAAACGCCAATCAGCTCCCAACTGTTATCTGTTAGAAAAATGACAGTTAGGAGCGGACTGGCTGGAGCACCGGTTATCATACACAACGAGTTTTAAAACGAATGATAAAACTCATTAATAAATGGGTCCCTAGTATGTTAGCAATCAGCCAATCAGAAGGCAGCTATCTGCACCTGCCCCTGTCCACCCACAAATAAAATGGCTTTCTCAGGAGTAGATGATTTGGTTCCAGATGTACCCGGCCTACGTCCAACTCTGCACAGCCCGCACTAACGTCCACGCACCTTCACTGAACTTTTCCTACGCGCGAACACAGCGTTACCACCCAGTTACGCCTCTTCAGTCATAAGTGTAGATGTGACGGGCATGCATATGACTCAGCATCGTGCATACTTGCGAACTCTCGTTTCCAGAGCATGCCCTGTGCGAATTCACCTGAGGTATGCTCCGGAAACAGGCGTGCGTCCAGTGACGTATATGTCATGAGTGCAGGGTGTACAGTGCATATGGGTCCGGGGGGGGGTCCACGTCGCACACCCTGCACCAAGGAACTACAGCTGTGCCTGCTCGTGCAGTGCACCAACCTTCTACTGTATATTCAGAAAGGTGGCACCGGACAGGATATATCAAAAGTAGTGGCACTGTGCCATAGTCTTTCCTGTCTTGTGTGCAGAATTTCATCTCCAGTAAGATGGTGCCGCGTGACAAGCATAGGGAGCTGGGGCACCACACGAACAGCCGCATTGTAGTAAGTATGGTGGTGCACTTCATGGTGGGGGGGGGGGCAACTGCACACATGCCTTCCCAGCTCTTAATACTTTCCTGCGGATGCATTTCTCTGCATCAAACCCTCTGTGAAGCAATTTGAGTGCTGACGTAGTAGTGCACTGATGCACACTCATACAGTGTACTGAGCAGTGATACCAGCACACAGGAATGGCCAAATAAAGATTCTATTACATAGCAGCCATTGATATACTTGGCAGGAGACACTCCTGACATTACTCCAGTATCTATATGAAGAGTTTAGAATAACAGTTATTGGGGATTGGATGACGCCATTATTTATACGCAGTATCCAGCACAATGCTGTGCCACTTATTAATGCCACTAAATGCTGCAATGAAAACGTTTCGACTGCGTTTCTTGCTGTTGACTTATACTACAGTTTTGCGCTCACTGTAGTCTTCCACAATGCGGATGGAACCAGAATGCAGAAGGAACGCTACGTCAAGGTTATGCGAGGGATACAACTGCTATGTAACGAACGCCACTGGCTGTCAGCCATATTGGTTACATGAAACAGCATATTATGGGAGAAAAAAGTACAATGTGAGAACATAAAGAAGCATTATGGACTTCTCAGTCACCGAAGAGCAGAACGTGCTTTATGTCAGACCTTTTTATGGGGCCAATTCAACTAGGAGCGAGGGGGGCGAGTTGCCATTGTCATGGAGTGGAAACGCCGCCAACAGCATCACAATTTGTCCCCCTCGCGGCTCAATTTCATCCTAGACTTGTGTATTTTTGTATGCAGCCCTATGGGGCTACCACCGAAACTCCACACGTCCGGCAGTACTGCTAGCGTGGCATGTAGCCAAACTTCCTAGCGGACGCAATTATGTTGAATTGACCCCTCTGTGTCCAAATTATTAAAAGTCCCTAAGATTGCCAAGGATCCTGACACAACTGCAGCGTACTCTGATTGGCGCACAGTGGTTGCAGTGCTGCTTGTACAGGACAGTTTAGTTACCATAAGATAAACTGTTCTTTTTTGTAATGTTTACCTACAAACTTTTCTTGAGCATTGGCCGCTATAAAGCGTAATTGCTATAAAAGTACTAAAAGTACATAACACAGAAAACACTGGTATCCTGTCTTCACATATAACATTTGCTTTTGCTCTGTGGAGCACAATCCCCTCTTTACTTAAAACATTATGGGGTCTATTTACTAAGCAGTGCTAGGAGACCGAGTGAAAAGTGATAAGGTGTCAGCCAATCAGCTCCCAACTGTCATCTCACAGGCTGTGTTTTCAAAAATGACAGTTGGGAGCTGATTGGCTGGTGCCTTATCACTTTCTTATCACTTTTCACTCGGTCTCCTAACACTGCTTAGTAAATAGACCCCTATATATAACTGACCTGTTTGTACTGACTGAAATGTTATATAGCCTCATTGTAACAGGCTGTGTTCCATGATATTACAATATATGTTGTATTTAGTTCTATGGAACATTCTAATCTGTGTGTAATTTTAGCCAAGCGTTCGTGTCAGAGTTTCCAGCTACCAGGGTAATTGGACTTGTTGGCCTCCGTTCCACCCAGGAAAATGAGCTTTTGGTGATGCCTTCAGTAAGAGGCTTGATGTCCGCATTGTGTTTGCGAACCCTTGTGTTAACATCAGGCTGTGCCCGCAGCAGTGGCGAGTCCCCAGTGTCGCCAAGTTTTTCAGCAGTCTGGCTCGGAGGGCTGTCTCGGATACGCAGACTCTGAGGGGCATGAGGCAGAACAAACTCGGAAGGCGTCAGGTTCCACAATACGCTCAACCATTTGTGCATCGCTGATCACCCGTATATAATGTCGCCCTTACATAATGCCTTATTTCATTTTGTTACTTGTGGTTTTATAGGCTGTGTTCTCTTGAAAAATGTTTAACCTTACACAATGGCTGCCTCTGCTGTGTACAAGTGACATGTCCCCTTTGATTGGTACATACCAGCATCACTAGTCTTAGATGTCAAACAGAATCAGTTGTTTGATGCCATATTTACAAGCTGTCCCAATTTTTCCATAACCAGCCCTGTGTCACATCACTGAGATTTTGTAGCTTTAGATCAGGACCCTTGGGATTACTGTAACTTTGTAGAGTAGTGGAAGCTTAAGGCCTTGATAATGCTCCTACTCTGTATGTTGTCAGGAAGACGACAGTTGAAATGCCGACCACCGGCTTCCGGACAGTGAAATCCCAGCATGGGACTAATTATAGGAGTCTAAATACTGATGCCTATCATTAGCCCCACGCCGAAATCACAATGCCCAGCATACCGATCGTAGGTAAGTCGGGAGCAGATAGCAGCAGGGGTGGGGGGTAGGTTAGGTTTAGGGTTAGACTAGGGGAAGGGGAGGTTAGGGTTCGGCACCCCCGGGCGGAGGTTAGGGTTAGGCACACCCCCGGGAGGTTTAGGGTGTGGGGAGGGGGGTTAGGGTTAGGCACCCCTGGGGTGAGGTTAGGGTTAGACACCCCTAAGGGAGGGTTAGAATCTCCATCTGCCGGCCTTCCGGCATCTGTATTTCATCCGCCGGGCTGACGTCCTCCTACTCATCAGACCTCTACTAGGGCGCTATGATTTTGTGCTTGAACGAAGAGAAATGATTTAGTCTTTACGATAATACTGGAGTGCCGGAAGTCTCTTGATACTGTACTTAGAACTGTAGTGAGCAGCGACAGGTAGCAGGATCAGTATGCACTAGAATGCAGGACACTGGAAGCTGAGTCAGATGCATTATGTAAGCGGTGGAAGCTGAGTCAGATACAGATGCACTATGAAAGCGCTGGACTGTTCCCAGGGAGAAGAGAGTTGTTCTGGTCGTTGACGACATCTACCATCGCCCGTACTTGCAGGGCAATCTGACGATAACGTTGGTTGGAGGTATTCGCCTTACCCCTCCTCTCATATGACAGAAAAGTGGCACGCACAAACACAGTTACAGGGAGCGGTGGCACAAATATTGGGGGCGCTGTATCGCCAACAGCTCCGACTGTTCCGGCTACCATGTGTTATGCTGTAATCACTTTTTTACAAAAAAAAAAAAGTAATCCTCCATTGCCAATAGCTACCAAACTGGGACTTTCAGTTGTTAATTAGGCCCAGGTAATCCTGATTGGATGACCAATTTGTTCAGAAGACACACAATGCTGCTTTCCACTCTCCTCTTTCCCATGCGTGAGAGTGGAGCGAGACGTCGGCCATTAGATGGAATCACCCTGGTGGAGGTGGAGGGCAAAAATGATGGCAACTTATGTTACCTTAGAAGTTGTTATATTAGTTTAGTATATATTCAAAAATGACGAAAGTACTTAACGTACTGGCAACGACATAGAGAATTTGGATGGTATTTGCTTACTATTTGGATCTCCTGGCTGCTCGAAGGGATAAGTGATGACGCATTTCGCCCATTTCACAAGAAGGAGAAGCAGGATCTAGCAGGGTGGCTCAGTCTCCTGGGTGTCAGGGAGGACTTGCTGAAAATTTGGAGTCTCCAGGACATTCCAGGAGGGTAGACAATCTTATTCCACACACCTGCCTGTCCAGTCAGTTTGAAATGGAACCCTCTGGATAACTCGGGGAAACGGATCACTTCTGACCAGGCAGCCATTGAACCATCTCATAGCCAGGGGTGGGAAATTCATAAATTGAGTGTTGATAAAAATAAATAGAATCACCCATTGGCGTGAGTTTATAACTGTGCTTTTAACCTGGCAGTTAAGTAGTCTATGGTTTGTTTTTTTGGTGGGGGTGGTTGTCTTTTTTTTGGTTTGGTTTTTTGATCATTTGTTTTATCTTTGTGTATTATTAAATGGTGGTTAATTATAAACACACAACACAATGTTTTGTCTGTTGTACAAAGGGAAAAAAAAAAACAAAGAAAAAAAATTCTATTACTTGTAGCTGTGTAGGATGCACCAGTAAATTACAGCTGAGCGGTCCCAGTGCATCTGTTTGCCTGAATCCTTGCAGTCAGCAACACAAAGAGGATCAAATACAGCCGAGCCGATGTGAGATTCCTTTTTCATCCACTAATAACTCAAAAAGCCTCTCTTCATTAAGGGATTTGGTGCAGTGCCAGCAAATTCACCGCTATCTGCTCCGTGCTTAATAATGCAGAACAATATCCCCCTCGTCATGCATTTACCTTATTGTACCTTTAATTACATAATAAAATGCCTATAAGGACACCTAGTTATTATGAGCTGTGGGTTACATGGCTCGGAGAGGTGAATAATTAAAGGTTGCTGCCTCTGGAGGCAAAGGGGTTAAAATGATCTTGATCTAGTCTAATATTTGATTTCTCAAAATGAATTGATTGCTTGGACTATAGAATTGAAATCATGCTGATTGTCTGAAATAAGTTCGTAGAACCAATAATTCCCCCAGAATCCTCTGCAGTTTCCGTCCTCTGTGTATGTATTGTATTTTTGAGGGTATATTAAAGCAGCCGCCCCTTCTCTGGTGGGTTTGATTTTTAAAATACCACTGCTGGGGTTTGCATGCGCTACGCCAATGTTCTTGTGGATGGGGGGGAGGGATTACCGTCCCCACACCCCCAACATCAGCCATCTCTTAAGGTGCGTACACACTAGATGATATTTGGAACGTTTTTCCCGATTTCGACGCATTGGAACGACATATCGTTCAATATCGTCAAGTGTTTGCTCTGTGGCATCTGGTGCGCGCTCCTGTGGTGTCGTCAGTCGCATCAACCTGACGATGCGACTGACGACCCCATGCAGCGGAATGCGTCAGGGCATTCGGGCACCGGATTGTCTAGTATTTACGGGCCGCCCGATATGTTGGCCCATCGGCAGGGGGGTGGCGCTGGGTACACACATCGCATGTGTAGTGTGTACCCATCTTAAGCCAGATGTACGGGGTTGGGTTTTAACCTGGTTATTCTCAGGCACCAAACTTGTTTTGCCAACTGCGGACAGATTGCCAACACCCCATGTGTGGCCAGCAGTAATCTCCTGCTCCATGCCTTAAACTCATCAGACATCCTTGAGGGTGTGACACACGGAGAGATTAGTAGACATATGAGATCCTTTCAGAACGATGGAATACAACCGCATTTATCGCACAGGAAGTTCGCTCCTTGACGATTCATGGGTTAACACGCATCTGCCATCTGGCTGTTTTCTGGGGTGAGTGAGTATGATTGATGGGAGGTTTACATCACTGACATATACAGGTGTTACTCGGTAAGACGCTGCCTCATGTGTTACATAACACTGACAAATGAGATTACTGCAGCATAACAGCTCCCAAATTGTGCACCAAGCATTTTATGAACAAGTATTTGCACAATCTAACATTCCACTTGCTGTTAAACTGAACGTCTCTTGTTTACAAATAATGAGGATTAGCAAAAGGCACTTAGCACGTTTATATCATCTGAATATTGAGCTCATTTATGTTTTATCATGCCTCGATAGCTGTTTGCATACAGTATATCCGTAACACTGTGTACACCTAACTTTTTATGACATTCAATCAGTAAGGAATTGATTTGATTCTAAATAAAAGATCACTTCCAAGCCCATGTTACGCTGTTTATCTTGGCAAACATACAATGCAATGAATAAATGTGCAATCTTTATTGCCAGCATATACAGCATAGTACAGTTCCATGGCAGCTTTTATGCTAAACATGAGATTTCTGAGGTAAATGTGTACAATCTGAACTGTGTATCACTTTTAGAATCGTGAACGAGGCCTCTTGCATATACTTGGCAAAGTTTGAGGTTATGGGCAACCAATTAACATATTTTTATTATCATACACAAAATAGACGCCACCATTTTGCATACCTCATAATATTTAGAAATGCAGATTCGGGACAAAATTAGCCGCATCCCTGATCTGTCAAGCCCCACCCCTTTCCATCTGGAAACGCCCACTTTTTGAGGTAAGACTCCACCCTTTTCAGGAACGCCCACTCCACGGACTGACATATCCGTCATGGACTGACATTTCCGGCTGATTCAGAATCACATAGTCGCGTGCTACTGTATATTGATGTCAAACGCAGTTGAGCGTTTGTTTTGTTTTTTGCTACTGCGCATGGGCAAGTATTGCGAGCATTCCCAGGTGGTGACAGGGAGGTGGCGATGTGGATGGGTCCGTGTTATGGGAGTGTCGCGAGTGTGTCACTGAAGTGGTACACAGACACAAAGTCGCTCACATAGGACGCCATAGTCGGAGGGAAAATATACACCTAACATAGGCCTGGTGCAAGTTTTGATGGTGCGAGTGATGGTGGCGTCTAAAGATGCATGGACATGGACGCATCAGGCCTAGCTCATTCAGACACACGCTTGTACACCAGGGAAAGGGCATTAGCATAAAGTCGCAGATATGACTACAGCAAAAGGCGCTAAAACGGTTGCAGTGCGACTAGAATCATCCCCACTGTGACTGCGAATTAGCCCTGTAGCCTCCAAGGTGCGTGTGCACGGTGCTGCACGTGCGCAGTCTTTAGATACCCGCTAGATGCATCCGCTTTTGGGCTTTGCGCGTGACTCAGAATCAGGTCCTGTATGTGTTAATGCTAGTACGCTTGCATCAAAGTAATTATGTATTTCCCTAAACTACTTCTAACGCCAAACACTTTATTTAAGGCCTGGATTTCAGTCACAAATGAAGCCTGTATGTGGTGGTGGACATGGACCAATCCCCAGTCTGACAGCCTGTAAGGCCCGTGATCTCCAGGAAACTGCTCTCTAATGATCGCGGCGCTTGTGTGCACTGCTCCAGAGTTTTCCCGGCTTAATTAGACATTCATCAGCAGTTGGCAATTGAAATGTTCCTCTTGACTTGCGTATGAATAATGCAGCGCCTCTGTGTGAATCCTCACTCGGAAGATCCCTTTATTGCACATAAATCCATATGAATAGAGGAATGTTCACTTACGAGGGAGCGAACAATCAAACAGTCAGCTTGAGACAAAACGACGGAGGCTCTTGAGAATATTATTTTCCGGCAGTCTGTACAGAACTCTCTCCGCTACTTAAAATATTGCTGCCATTTTTTTTTTATTTGAACTAGGAGTAAAAAATTGTTTGATAATATGTTCTAGCTCTGTGTTCAGCGCACCTACATCTTTTGTGGTTCCTAAATGACTCCCACGTAGAATCAGGCACATTATACGGGGAAGGCCACGTAGTCCCATGTATGGTGGGGTATGCATGCCACATCCAAAATTTCAATTTAGATTACTAGCAGAACAAACTTCCATATATTCCAGTCCCAATTTGTCCAGAACTGTCCCAATTAGTGTACCCTGAAAAGGATGGGGCTTATTTGGGAGTTGATAACATTAAGTAAAGATATGTGGGATATACCAGATTGGGGGCGGGGGGGGGGGCTTATTTATCACAATTTTACACTTCTGAATGTTGGGAGATGTATGTATTTCCTACAAGTAGGGAGAAAATGCATCTTAAGGGGGAACAAATTTGTGTCTGCCAAGTGTAGAACATTCTGATTGTAAGTATCTGTGCTTACAAAATATTCGGTAAAGCACCTGCACCTTATGGGGAAGATGTATCGAAATTTGGAGGGGGATATCAAAACTTGAAGAGAGATAAAGTTCCAACCAATCAGCTCCTAACTGTCATTTTTCAAACACAGCCTGTAAAATGACAGTTAGGAGTTGATTGGTTGGCACTTTATCTCTCTCCGCTGTCTCTCTCTCCATGGGATCTATTTACTAAGTCTTGAATGGAGATAAAGTACCAGTCAACCAGCTCCTAACTCATTTTTCAAATACAGCCTGTGTCATGGCATTTAGGAGCTGATTGGCTGGTTCTTTATCTCCGTTCTCTTTATCTCCATTCAAGGTTTTAGTAAATTGACCCCCATGTTTGATAGATCTCCCCCTGAGTGGGTTGCACTGTCATCAATAATGTGATAAAACCCCCGAAAATGCAGTTTTGGGGGGTTTGACCGCATTTCTGATATGCACCAAGCTTCGGAAAGCAAAGCATAGGGGGATTTCTAGGGAAAAGAGGGATTTCTAAGTTCTAAATATTCATTAGCAAAATCATAGGCTCCTGAAATTAGGAAGATGTATGAAATCTTGTAAAGATGACAAGTGGAGACGTTGCCTATAGCAACCAATCATTATTTTATAGAATGTGCTTGATGCATGATAGCTATTGAATGCTGTGGGCAAAGTCTCCACTTGTCATCTTTAGGACATTTGCTACATCACCCCCCCCCCTTATCTTTATTTGTTAACAAGAGTAGGAGCTGCCGTATTGGTTTCCTTTCTTTGGCAAAGGCAGCAACAGAACAGTGACTGTCGTGGCCGGATACGCTGGCAGGATACTCGCTTGTCTTTACCGTGCCGGGATGAAATCTCCCTTAGGCAAGATCATCCCCATGTATTTATCAGCAGTATAAATTATAAATGGTGTTTAATGTCTCTGAATGTAATGTGGAGGGTACAGCTAACGTTACACGTCACTTTATGCATTGGGGATTGGAGGATGCGGGGTAAAATTAATATAACGCACAGATACAGACTGGCATAAAGTCGGTGTACAGTTTGTGCCAGGTTGCAGGCAGTCATTCATCTCCATGATTTGTTCTTTATAACGTACTGTAGATGTTCTGTAACTCCTTAGGTTAGATAGACGGTCTGACAATGTTTGTCCTTGCCGTATTCTCTGTAAACGATTCAATTGCAAAGCGCAACGGCATATGCTGTCACTATATAAGTAACTGGTAATGAATACAGTCAATGAATATACTTCTACTGGCCTCTAACGAGCTTACTGTCCTCTATACAGTGAGTGACGTAATGTTGCTTCCCGCTGCTAATCTCCCCACCGTATATACATCTGCTCATGGCTGGAAGCAGGTGGAGGGGAGGGCTGCATCTCAGCCTGGCTCACATACAGAAGGCAAAATGTGCATAGCACATAAAAGTCTTGCCTAGACTCATTAATTAGAAAGGAACGCCCAGTATTTCTTTTTTTTCCGTTACTTAGCAATTGCATGTAGGGAACAAAGGCCTCTATGCATGCCTGGGATTCATAATTATGTATATGTTTTACACCGGAATACCAATTTGTATATGTTGTCGTTCCCGGCACTAGAAGAACACAGATAGTCTGATATGTGCTATACAACATCTTGAAGCTATAACGTATATCAGTGTCTCTGTCTTCTAATGCTCCAACGCTGACCTTCCAAAATCGCTTCACTAAAACCGATCAGCCAGCCCCTATTTTCTTTCCCTCTGTGTGAAGGGCCAGCTGGGCCTGTTGGCTCAAAATGATGAAGGGCCTATTACAAGAAGCAGAGAAGGTGTGGCCAGTGCTGTGTGGGTGTGACCAGTGCTGTGTGGGTGTGACCAGTGCTGTGTGGGTGGGCCCAGTTCTGTGTGGGTGGGCCCAGGGTTGTGTGGGTGGGCCCAGGGTTGTGTGGGTGGGCCCAGGGTTGTGTGGGCATATATAGCCCACACCCTATCAGCACCCAATATCTCCCTAAATGTATGGGCAGCACCAAAGGCACTTTAAGAGAGGAGGGGGCACGTGTTCAGGCTCCGATCAGGCCAGAATCTACTGCGCATGCGCAGATCTCCGGGAATATGGTGCCCGCACCGCGGTGGTCATTTTCCCGGTGATTTCTGCAGCCAGCGCCGGGAGAGGTAAGTATATGAAATTGGGTGCAGGGTGTGCGAGGGGTGGGCCCCCCTGGACCCAGTGGCCCGTGTGCACTGCACATCTTGCACCCATTATAAGTACGCCCCTGGGCAGCACAGACGGTGTATTGGTTAGCATTACTGCCTCACAGCACTGAGGTCGTGGGATCAATTAACACTGTGGCCCTAATTGTGTGGAGTTTGTATATTCTCCCTGTGCTTGCGTGGGTTTCTGCCTACACTCCAAAGATATACTGATAGGTTAATTGGCCCCCAACAAAAAGTAAACCCTAGTGTGTATGTATGTGCATGTACATGTGGTAGGGAATATAGAGTGTAAGTTCCACTGGAGCAGGGGCTGATGTGAATCGACAAATATTCTCTGTAAAGCGCTGCGGAATATGTGGGTGTTATATAAATAACTGGTAATAAATAAAAGTGTAACAGTTGCAACATTTTGTGAGGAAAATAGAAATAAAATTGTAATACTTGTGATTTAGGACCGTCACCTAAATTTCTACTCCTACCTCTCCCCTTTACAATGTAAGCTCTTCCGAGCAGGGCCCTTCTTCCTCCTAGTCCCCCCTTCACCACCTTCCTCCATGTCCTCCACCCTTCTCTCCCACCCCTCACTGGTTTGCTACCTCCCACCGGCTGCCCTTGATATTCTAGTAATTGCCTTATGTAATGCTGCTTATATTACATTATCCATCTTCTTATATTACTACAAGTATTATGTCACCCTCGCATTTCAATGTTTATCACTCTATGAACGTTTGTGTGCTGCCCTGTTTTGTACTATTTCTCTGGCCCGTATTCAATTAGTTTCGCCTCCGCGAAAAAGTTTTGCCTGCCGGACTTTTCGCCGACATCGCGTGTTTTGGAGGTGGAAACTTATCGTGCGGGCTCCCAATTTACTCCGTATTCAATTCCAAGACAGGCGAAAACGGGGCTCAGCGAATGTGAAACAATCGGAAAGTGCATGTTGAATTGGGGGAATCACTATGTACACCAGAAAAAGTTGGACTGACTTCGGAAATCATTATGGTAGTTTAGTATTAGTCCTAGTTGAACTAGTTAGGGTACTTAAGTGGTGGTAATTGCTTGCTATTAGCGTCTAGGTAGAAGTGGTGAAGAATTGCATAAAGCAGTGTTTTTTGAAGAAAATAAGTAGTTTCATCAAATTTGGGGTGCTTGAAAATGGGTACTAGCATATTTTTATATCTGTAAAGTGATGTTTTAGAAAAAGTTCAATTCCTCCGTCATACAAGCACCTGCAATCCCAAAAACAATTGGCCCCCTCTTAGAGCACCCCCAGAAGCTTATTTCGCTAGTATTTGAAGTTGTACCCCCACTTTTGCCATTTTTGTCCCAAATTCCAAAGGCGTTTTTTGGGCTGTTCCGGGAATTTATATTATCTTTTTTAGGTGAATTGTCCCTTTGGGGGGTGGGGGTGTACCCCAAGGGCTCTGGGTGGTTTCTCAACATCTGCACCCCAAAATATAGAATTTGCACTTTTTTTTATCCTGCTATTCTGCGGAGAAAACGTATTGCCTATTTCAGTGCCTTGACTTGCCGCATAGGCGAAAAACGTAATGGAATTGAATACGGAATTAATTTTTTTTTAATTATCTCTAAAAACCACGCGAAAACAGCTTTTCGCTTCTAATTGAATATGGCCCTCTGTATGAATGCTGCAGAATTTTGTGCTTCTCTATAGAGAAATTCTTATAATAAAAGCTGCATTACACCTGTATCTTTTACGTCTGCCTTTCCCTTGGGACTAAACAGAAGTCCTAGGAGCAGCAAAGACGACGTCCTGACCTCATCTCCTGGGTCCCTATCTTGCCTCTTTCCACCTTCCCAAACCATGGGATCAAGATCCTTGTCTTGGCCACAGGAAACCTGGACTTTGGAAATAATTACGTTGAAATAGTGAATGTGTGGATGGATCACAATCAAGGGAATCATCATCAGCCATGGTGAAAAATGCTGTCGCAAGATAACCCATCAGCTTGTGATGGTCATCTTCCAGCGGCAGTGTAGCCAGAAGTGATCCTGGCGATCAGATTATTGCCTGACTTAGCCAATCACATGTGTGGTCAAATTGAATGTGTGACTAGTTTCAGTGCTTCACATTTGGGACAATAAAAATTCAGGTCCAGATACTTTTCAAAGTTTGCCCAGTAAATCAGTTTAGGGAGTGAGCATAGACAAGAATATCATCTGCAAACAATGAACATTTTACTTCTTTAGAGCCTTTTGGAATGAGTGTTCCTTAATTTTATTAGGGCAGCCAGAGGTTCCCCTACTGATATAATAAGTATATGGGAAACAGGATAATCATCTCTTGGACCTCACTCAACCGTCATTGGTTTGGAATGGTATCTCCAAAAAGATCAATGTAGAAGTGGTTTGGAATGGTACTGTATCTTCAAAAAGATCAGTGTAGAAGTGGTTTGGAACGGTACTGTATCTTCAAAAAGATCAATGTAGAAGTGGTTTGGAATGGTACTGTATCTTAATTTAGAAGTTGTGCAGAGCCATGTAGAAGTGGTACGGAGCCAGTCCTTGGGGTGGCATTGGCTGCAATTTAAGGGGCACCAGTTAAAATCTTCCCGAGGTCACCAAGTTGGTCAGGGCTGGCTCTGAAGTGTCTTTAGGAGACAGATGTGCTGTCATAAATGTATCACTGAAAACATATGTAATGAGCCAATATATTTTTAGATCATTGCATGGGGCACCATATGTTGCGACTTCCTGCAGAGTTGTTTGGTCGCCGTCTAAAAGTATCCCATATACAGTACAAGATACAGCACCACCTTCAGGCCATACGGCAGTACTGCACTCAAAGTAAAGCTCACTCTAATGCTTGCCGTTTCAGCAGCAATTCAAAAAATGTGTTTATATTCACGTACTTTGTACTTCTATTACACTTATTTTCAGGTAATTTCCCATGATAAAAAAATCTAAAATAATCAATGGTACATTTTCAGCAGACAAAAGTGGTTTCTTCTTTCTAAAAATCTGGACAAAAAGGTTCAGTTCACCCTATCCCTATGGAGCTAATTTAGCATTCCTATGTAATTTGTCTTCTGAGGTATTTGACCGAGTTTGTGCTATTTAACACATCTCTTCGAATGGTGCCCATGAAGCAAGCAGTCTTTTAGAACACAATATGGTTTAGTTTCCTGCAAATAAAAAGACGTGAAAACGAAAAGAGGGATTAATGGGGATCCCAAGCAGAATTAACCTGCGCCGTGAAATACTCTTTTGAAATTCAGGGGCAAAGGACACAAGAAAAATGGAAACATTTCTGGTTTCTCTACAATTTCTTTATGGCTCTGCTCTCTTTCTTAAAATGTAGTGTTCTTAGATCCCCAAAGATGCTTAATAGACCAGAAAGGGAAGTTTGGCTAGGAGACAAAGGTCCGTATAGGTCTGCGAACAGAACGTCAGTGTACCACACTTCCCAGGGATTTTGCTGAGCACAATGTTGCAAAATAGCTCATTCCATTGAGCGCAGACTTTCCCTACTTAAATGCTGGAATAAAAAGTAGAGATTGAGCGCTTTAACGCATACAAATCTCTCCCATTCATAGGCTGAGTAACACACAGCTGTAGCTGCAACAAACTTTGTCTCTGGTTCCAAAAAACTTATGTCATCCCCATTTGTAGACTGTAAGAAACAGAGCTTTGTGCAATAGAAAGAAAAGGCTCCACCATTCGCAGAGAGACCCGGCTATATCACAACATTATAAACAGTTGGAATTAGCGTCTACAAATTCGGACACTTAAACCAACTTTTTAGGCTTTAGGGCCGTATTCAATTAGTGGCGAAAACTGAAGTTTTTTTTCGCCATCGGCGAAAACAGCAAACAGGCGAAAAAATACTGGAGAAAAGTTTTCTCCATCTCATACCAGGAGAAAAAAAATTCAAAATCCTTATTTTTGGCTAAAAATGTGGGGATTTCTTTCAGAACCCTTTGGACACCCCCCTATAAATTACCCCAAAAATGTATCATAAATTGCGTACTTTGGCGAAAAACAACCACACAAATTTTGGGTGGAAAATTTTTTTGCAAAAAAATCGTTGAAAATAATAGAAAGTAATTTTTTTCAAGGAAATTACTGTTCCACGTAAATTGGGGTACGTTAAAATGGGTGCAAGTATATTTTCGTGTGGTAAAAACACAATTTTAAAAATCGTTAAAAAAACGCCTGCTGCGACTGTGTGCGATGTTTAAAACAGTTGACGCATCCATACTGCCCCCCGCAAAAATCAGACCCAATACATTAAAACTTTTTTCAACTATTTTTTTTTTCAACCAAAATTTGTGCAAATGTTTTTCGCCAAAGTACAGCCATGGCCAAAAGTTTTTCACAAAGTTTGCGGCTTCAGTGTTTTTAGATCTTTTTGTCAGATGTTACTATGGTAAAGTGAAGTATAATTACAAGCATTTCATAAGTATCAAAGGCTTTTATTGACAATTTAATTGTTTATGCAAAGAGTCAATACTTGCAGTGTTGACCCTTCGTTTCCAGTACCTCTGCAATTCGCCCTGGCATGCTGTCAATTAACTTCTGGGCCTCATACTGACTGATGGCCGCCCATTCTTGCCTAATCAATGCTTGGAGATTGTCAAAATTTGTGGGTTTTTGTTTGTCCACCCGTCTCTTGAGGATTGACCACAAGTTTTCATTGGGATTAAGGTCTGGGGAGTTTCCTGGCCATGGACTCAAAATTTTGATGTTTTGTTCCCCGAGTCACTTAGTTATCACTTTTTCCTTATGGCAAGGTGCTCCATCATGTTGGAAGAGGTATTGTTCCTCACCAAACTGTTCTTGGATGGTTGGGAGAAGTTGCTCTTGGAGGATGTTTTTGTATCATTCTTTAATCCCAAAAATGTCTAAAAACACTGTAGCAGCAAACTTTGTGAAAACCAATACTTGTGTCATTCTCAAAACTTTTGGCCATGGCTGTATATATAATATGACTATACTTCACTATGTTGCGACTGATTATTTTGTTTTTTATCCTGCTATTATTTTTACAGTTGATCATTATAGTATTAAAGTTACTTGTTTGTTTGTTTTGTGTATAAGAAAGAAACTGCTGTTCCTACATCGGATGCATTGAGCAAAGTTTTCAGCTTATACCATCTTATTTGTTGAACTATTATTTTTTTGATTCCACATAGAAGGGAGCATCTGTGAGGTCAAGCTGTACTTTTGGTTATTACAGTGAGAGCCGTACTGAGAAACATATAGAAGCGTTTCCCAGTAATGTCTGCCAGTGGCGGAATTAGTGGCGCCGTGCTCTTTCAGCCCCCATTAGCTCCAGCAGCCCTACCGTCCTCACTGAACGCCATGCATCAGCGCCCTGTGCGTTGACAAAGTAAACAAGCCAGGGATATTGGTTCACATACATTAGTCTTTAAAATTGCTTTGGGCTTGCGTGTCATTTGTTTTGCCGTGAATCTCGCCAATGTAATGTAGACGTATAAGCTCCCATTAGTAAGGTGAGCTGAGAGGCTGTGTTCTTGCATCAAATGAACCTTTGCATGCATTGTACATAGTAGCAGCAGATATTACATATTTGAGCACTCAAAGTAGAACCAATCCCTGCACCCAAATAAATTACGTTGTAGAGGAGAGTGATATGTCTTTTCTTGCTGTTGTCTGTTTATGCAAATAAGCAGTTGGCAGTTGCTCACTCTACTCTTCCATATTTCTATAAAAGTCTATCACACATTCGTAGTTGCAGCTATCAATGGATAAACTGGCCTGTTTCTAGACGTGTGTAATGTTAGATTCAATATTTCTACTAACTTTGCATTTTCCAGAGTGCCTATTTGTACGTCTAGTGCATCTCCAGGCCACCGTCTTCTTTCTGGTTTTCAGAACTGCCCCTCTGAAAATCAGTTTGCTTCAGGACGGTCTTCACTACATGTATCAGTTATATGCGTTTGAATGAATTTATTTACATAGCCGTAATTATCCCACGCTGGGTACAAAAGATCCATTAGAGACAGTTGTCCCATCTCCATCCGTACCTCTCAGACAAGATCAGGAGTCAGGCTACACACCCACATGACACTACGGCGAGACAGATCTATTCCGTGCATCCACGCAGTAGCCAGTCAATTGACGCCCAGTAACAGATAATCCACAGAGGGAATCGGCCACACACCGAGCTAACCGTCCACTCTCGTATCCTCCGTCAAGTTGCGAATGCATGGTGCGCCGTATGCGCAGTCTGCGATTGTAATCTATGGCATATGCCCCCCAATAGTCTCAGTGTAAAGTCCTGATTTTTCCGAGGTGCAACAGCTCCCTGTAGTTGTGACCTCCGCTACTAAAGATGAGGAATCTGTCTGATATAACTGTGAGGTAGGGTCCCGTTTATCAACGCGTTTTATCATACGCAACAAGTTTTAAAACTCGTTCCGCATGATAAATGGTGCTCCAGCCTGATTGTCGCTACTAACTGTCATTTGTCACAGATGACAGGAGCCGATTGGCTGGAGCACCATTATCGAACGCAACAAGTTTCAAAACTCGTTGATAAATGGGCTCCTCAATGTCTTGGTTGGTTTTCCCTGTACTTGACGAATTTTGGGACCTTCCCTCTGTCAAGTCGGGAGTGCAGGGGGTGGCCACATTTCACATCATCATTGTACTCTCACCCTGGGTCATAAAGTTATTAGGGAAGTGTCAGACTTGTATTTGTTTGTGAACCCGGCTATTCTTCATCCCTTCTTCACAGGCACATTTATGCATCTGCCGCGGCTATTTCAAAAACCCTACTTACCTTCCACAGGCCAAAACGGTACCCGTAGTGATCCCTCATGTCAGGACATCATTAGGGGGGTCCCTGGATGATTTCCCGAAAATTCCCCGATTTTTTCCATACTTAACATTCCGCCGGGTCCCGATTCCGCAGCTTCTGGAATTGAATATGGGGATAAGCGGGCACGTGCCCCCGTAGGAACTGAGGTTAGACATTGTACTGGTGATTTCGTAGAGTCAGCAGCTGGAAGATATACCCCTGGGTTATCCGGGATAGGCTGACCAGAATCAGGTGGAGCTGGGAGGTTCAGGAAGTCACTTGGTTGGCTGCTACAATCAGGTGGTCAGGACTTGCAATACTCTAAAGCAGGCTCTGATGTTGTTTGTGGCCTAGCAGGCCAGGAAATACTGAGTTCAGGGAGCGAGCTGGTTGGCCACAGGAGTGGTAAGTGACCCAGCGATAGAGGTAATAAGCCTGGGTTGTGACAGGAAGTGGACAGGACCCAGGAGGGTTCCCTATTTTTCCTGGACTAAAGGGGGTACACCCCAAAATTCTGGAGTACTCTGGATATTTCGGGAGAGTAGGGATCATAATCTCTTTAGCAAGAGGTGGCAACCCTATGTGGATCAGCCAGCAGACTGGTTGCGCCCACTCAGGTGACAGGTGCACTGTTTGTGGAACAGGTGAATTGTGTTTATTTAAAACTAGAAAAACTGCTACTCCCGCAATTGGACTTTATGTACCCGTTCACTTCCTTTCTTGCCCCTTTACAGACAGGTTTTGTTGTATCAGACCTCGTGCCGACTGCTGAGGTTCTTCGCGTCCTATCAGGGTCTATTGGTCATTCACCTTCCGGCATTTGGTGATTCTTATCACAAGCTACCAAGCGTGCCGACCACTTGGGGAAAACTTCTTCCCCGGAGAAGTGATTTTCTTCAGGTTATGTTTTTCAGAGCTCTGTGACTTCCAGATCACTGAGCAAGTTATTAAAATCCACAAGAATAAAGTAACTCATTACACAAAAACAGCTAGAGCAGAGGTCAGGCCGCCACAGAGAGAGGACTCGGAGTAACAGTTGCAGACTTGCGGTTAATTTAATTTATTTTGCTAAAATAACAATACTTGACAGTACATGAAAAATCCAACATATGTGATGCGTTGCAGAGGACGACAGGCGAAACCTCACCAGATTCCTGGCTGCAGGGGTTACTTGTGTTGAGGTGATGTTTCTTTTTGGCTGGTTTATCAACGGGCGAGAGATGTTTGTTGTTTTTATTTTTTTTTTTGTGCCCAACAAACAGTTATCGCCAGCAATAACACTGCTCTCCAGTGATAACATCCTCTGGCGATAAGACTTTTGCCGTCTTTCTCCAGACACGGCTCTCTCATGCCTTTGTATGGTCAAAACCTATTTAAAAATATTGTGGCGCCACAGTCCCAGTTCTGTTTTTCGCCATTTCATTTTGAATTTAATTTTATTTTTTTTACTTATTTTTATTTATTTTGTGTATTTATTTGTTTTTCATTAGTGGAACTGTCTGATCTGGTCCGCTGCTGGTGATATTGTTTGGTACATTGCGGCCAGAGACTCACCTTGGCAGCGCTCTTTTCATTGATCAGGGGTTAATCTGAACAATGAAGGGTTTATTCAGTCAAACATTACCTATACTATTTCAATGTCTTACAAATTATCA